>JAKZAO010000008.1:4198275-4610661 GCA_023053555.1 Branchinecta lindahli | reverse complement strand
AAGGAAAAGTAAATTTGATGAAACCCGACTATATGAATAGCGGCGAAACGAAGTGACGCATTTCCATCGGGTCTTCAAGCCTATTTAAGCGAATAACTGATGGGAACTAGATTGTCGAATCTCAGCCCCACTCGGCTAGACTTTAAGGGGCTTTCGCACTGAGAACGCAAGACTCTTGCGTCTCGCTCGCGTATAGTCCCTCGCGCGTTCCATCAGCACGGAAGTGAGATGGCAAGTTATGATAAGGACGTACCACGAATTTCTGCGGGGTTATGTATCTTTACGAATAAATATTCTCATATATATGATATTCAATATGTATTATATACTGTTATATCAGCATATTTATGTAGTTTTGGATTCTCTGCGGGTTGGGCTGAGCTAACGCAAACGCAACATGTGCAAGTGCTCAGACGTGGAGTGTTGTAGGTAAGCCACACCAACCACACGTCAATCACACCTGGCATACGAACTGAGATCTCCAGAAGACGCATCTAGACCCTCAATGCTGACAAGTACCGGAATTTTAGACCTGACACCGCTGAATTTAACTCACTGGGCAATCCGGGCCCAGTTACCCACAAACGAGCGATACCCATGACTCATCGTCCTTATACCGACCGTGATCAAGTTCGGAACTTCAGTCACTGGGCAATCTGGACCCAATTGCCCATGCAGTATTTGGATATGGAGGGACGGGACCCTCCAAAGACACATCAATGACCCCAATTAAAAATAAATACTCCAAATTTCGCCTTAATACCATTCATGCGACCGCTCTACCAATTGAGCTATCTAGGGGTTTGTGAACATGGTTCGCAGACCACTACAATAGTCAAACAGAAGCCGGTGACCAGAACAGTGACCACGCCTGAATTCAGATTCATCTAATCAGACTGAACGCCAGATTCATCTAATCAGTTCACATCCCCATGTCACGGAAGGTAATATATATTACATAGATGGCGCTGGATACAAGGGACTTTTACCGTGACAAATAAACCAGAAGTAAATTTTTTAAGTGAAATTAGAAGTCTAAGCCTTCTTCCAGGATCCACATGTGGGTCCTGGTGTGTCCACGCGGCTCCAACTTACTGGTTTACTTGTCACGGGCAAAATACCCTTACATAAAGCGCCATCTATGTAATACATGGGACCATCCTAGTTTCCCCTGAACCGTAAGGGTGGGGACGGGGGATCAGGACCCCTAAAACGCACCTCTAGACCGGTATGTCCACGAGTATACCGAATTTGAATTTATGCCTGCCACGATTCACGGTAATTACCAGGGAGAGCGGCGGAATTGCAACTCTAAAAGTATCTTCCCAACCCTAGGATCTATAACTACAAGGAACTTCATCTCCCGATCTCCGGCTGTGGTTACGGATAGGAAAAAGCATTGGAAACAAATAACAGTTACACCAACTAGCAAAACTTGCTAATCCCTCAATGTCAAAGATGATACCGTGGTCTAATAACCGATTCTTCTCTGAAGGTCCCTTTCTTGTCCCGCAGTTCTTATCCAATTTTTGTCATGTGTATCATAACACTGAAGTTGTCAATCCATCGAAACTTTTATAATAGTATGTCTCAAGAAGGAATTTTTGTACAAATAACTGATGACACGTACCACGATAACCTCATCAAGGGCTATCGCTAAGCTTGAACAAAAAAGTATACCTCTCTTAGTTCAAAAGTTCATTCTCTTGCCTTAGGCCAAGTCTGCCACCCATCACATGACGTTATCGAGTGTAACCAAGGTTTTACTTTAACCAAGAACAAATAATCCAGTAGAACCTCAATCTTTGGTCCCATGCAGCGACTACGGATACCCCACAGCTTAACTACTAGGCAGTTGCGCGGAGTCGTATCTTGCCCATAGAAAGATTTCAACACACATCTTTAGAGTAGGCGTTAACCTCCGGCGCTCCCACAGCCAATCAGCGCGGAAAGATCTAGGGTCTATTCCGTGAGTGAAAACAGAAATTTCTGTTGTGACCACCGTGGGTGCGTAATGTTATCAGAAGAAAGCAGTGGAGGTCTCACATTTATTGCGCACGCCGCACATGTTGCCTCTTCGGAATCAAGTTTCGAACTGCGAGAGTGTCTAGGTTTGACGCAGCGCCAATTAGTGTCGCGACGATAGCTATGTGTTGCTTTTGAAAAATGTTTGCGCAACTGCCTAGTAGTTAAGCTGTGGGATACCCCGACAAAACTGAGCGGAGCTAAAGGTAGGCTGCTTGCTGTGAGCTTTGAGCCACGTGTGACGTCACGATGGTAGACAACCAATCGGCAGAGATGCTGTGAGTCCAGCAGTTACGAGTCCGAGACCGGTCTCGGACTAAAAAAATGAGACGAGTCCCCATGCTACTAGAATGGATTCGGTCTCGGACTCGTGTAACTACTGGACTCGCAGCACCTCTGCCAATCAGCTGCAAAGGACGACTCAGACGGCGTTCCTAATGAAATTTCTTCTGCGGGGCTGTACTGCGATATAGCTGTTTGTAGAGGTAACGATTTATGATGTTCCGCGTAGCTCCTACCCTCCGCTCGTTTGCACCGAGGGCAGGGTATCGATAATATATTCGACTTCGCATGGTCGTATTACAGAGACAGGGACATGGAGGTTCTTGTGATTCTTTGTTCTTGCTTGAACCAGGGACCCATAAATTTCCTTTACAGGGGGCTTGTCATTTCCTATGCTTCTATGTTGCTATGTTGCACGACCCTTGCCTACTTTCCAAAAATCCCACTTGGCTCGAATCGGCATTCTTGTTTGCCTCATTGGACGTGTGCGCCAAAGAGACTCCTCCTTCAAGGCGCCAGCAGCCAATCCCAAATTTTGTCTATCTGGCCTTGGACCTGATTGGACCGTGGGTATTTCTCGAACTATCTTCCGGTCGGTCAACATAGCATCAAAAATCTCTTATTGACAAGCCCCTTGAATGGCGAGGCATTACAGGAAATTGATGGGTCCCTGCTTTAGCGAAGGAGCAGGCTACACCTTGGCCCATTCAGTCGATCAGCCAGCAAGTATTCAGATTCCTGGCATTGACTAATGTCAGCCATTCGGGTTTGAGACGGAAGAATAATTCAGGAAAAGTTAATTCACTGTGTTTTAAGTCAGACCTGAGGAAGGTCGGCGCTCAGGAAATGTAAATGTTAAGTACTTCTGTATATATGTATTTTTGACATTGTTGTCGAGTGTAAATACACATCTGTTTTTTCTAGAACTGTTTAACGAGGGTGGACTATTAGTTTCGAGTTAAAGCAAAGAGTTTGTTATTACGCATGTTACTTTACACAGTTAAAGTTTAACTGAAAAGCCAACTTATTCGTGTGTCATTTAATTGGATACACTGAATTATTTGGATTCTGCAAAGGGATTTTTTGATTTTCCACTATCTGCTCTAGTTTTGAGGCTACGAATATCTCCAGCCGTTCCCACAGCGTAAATTCTACTATGACGAGGGAAACTTTAATCTCAACACAAATGCGGCTTTTCAGTGGGCAGTGGTGAGATTGGTGAAGATTGCTTAGTGCCTGAACAAAAAAAAAATTGATATATCTTTCTCTTAAGGCATACAGCAAAAATACAAGCACACAGAGGCACCACAAATCACACGGAAATTCCACTATTTGAAAATCGATTATTCGTGAATAGCGGAACAACGAACTAACTCTTTTTCAGCGGGTCTTCAAGCCAATTTAAGTGAATAAGTGATGGGTAACTAGATTGTCCTATCCTAGCCCTTTCGGTTAAACTTTAAAGCAAAGAGTTTGTTATTACGCATGAAATTACTTTACACAGTTAAGTATGGTTCACACCGCTCGGGAACCATCTACAGAGTAGCACCCCACAACAGTTGCATTAGCACTGCATAACACGAGCTCACACTAACAAGATACCTTTCACACCCTTGGAGGTTGAGAACTACTGGCTAGGAGGGCGAACACTTTCATTTCCACAAATGACAAGATTGTTACTCGGAAGATTCCAGAACTTTTTCAGATTGTGTCCCTACCTTGGCAGAGACGGAAAACTTTTCCCTCGTCTCCTTTCTTACAAGAAACTTTGTCCCCTAACATCAATTATTTCGTAGAGATGAAGAAAAAAAGAAAAGGCTAACCTAAGAAGCGAAAGAGAGGCACGGGCTAGTCATGACTCTTTAATACCTTCTGGACCCAGGGGAAAATCGTACAGGCTAACACAAGATGAGATTCCCTTTCTTTTCGTCTTGTTTTTTTTTTTCCACGAGAAGCATGCACATTCCTTTCGCACAAGGAAGATATTGTGGGAGAAAGGGGTACCCATCCCAGTGAACAAGAGTTGCGTTTTCGAAGATACCAGATACTATTGCGTCGGTCTCTGTGTCAAGCGTTTAACCAACTCTATGCGGAGAAATGAATATGATTCTACGGTACTTCCTAGAATTTAACTGCAGAAGTGAAGATTCAGAGCAAAATTGAAATCCACGTCAGTTGCATCCTGCTAATTCTAAATCCACGTCAGTTGAAACTTCACTGGTGGAAATAGAGTATTTAAGCTCTTCCATTTCTTAGTTAAGGGTCATTCCTTTGTCTTTCATTATTTATCAATCAGTCGTTGTATTGAGGTTAACAGTGTTCGTATTTACCCGGATCAAGATATATCTTGTACAGAGTAAGTTAAAAATGAAACTATATACATATGTTAACGTAAAACCTAGTTCACTACCACCCCTCGCCTACCGCCGCCTAACATGCTACCGTCCACGCTACCGAATCATCGGTTTCTCTTTAACAACAAAACCACGGTAACTGAACCTGCATTTTGTCAAGTCTGCAGTTACCGTACCATGGTACAAGATACAACGGTTGCTTTGCAAAACCGACAATTGCCGATATCGTCCTTTAGAAGTCACGCCACAAGAAAAAAAATCATCCACTCACATCACAAGTTTCCCACGACAAAAACCTAGACTACTGTGTTGGCGATGACAAAAGTAAGATGACTTCTTCAGATATCACGGTCAAGCAAAATAACACTAGGGAGTAGCGTCAAGACCTATGCTTTCCTTGCTTCGCAAACGGGCCATAATCATAGCGCCTCTTACTAAGCTTGCAGCATTTAAAGCGAGACAAACTTGCGGATTCAGACATTTCTAGTAAAGCTAAGAAGCGGGCTGCACACATCGAGGAAACAGAGGATGTTGTATTTTTTTTTTGCTGGGTTGAAAAATACGAAAGTTATTGAAGCCAGCACTGGTGCAAAACTGTTTGAGTTTCAGTAGGGACGTTCACTATCGCTAGTGGTGCTAGTGTCGCTGCTATTCGACTGTGTGTCAGTTATTTCAAGTCTTGGCGCTACTTCCTAGAGTTTTTATGGCACTTGTTGCCTCTGGCTCAAGTGGGTGTTCCGACATGTGTGGGTATTCCGACCAAGGGGTGTTCCGACATGTGGCCGTCAATCGAAAAACCATGGGTCTTTTATTCTAGTAAAGGAAAAGACTTACCTTACGGTTCAGAAGAAGGCAGACTAGTATATACTTCTTTAATGCATCGACCATGATATGCGAGACAGCTTTTGCTGGTGTCGTGATCACCACTTCAAAACAAAAGAGTGCATCCAAATATCGCTTCAAGCTGCAGAAGATCAGTCCAGAATAGTGAAAGTAAAGGAGGTAATACTTGGGATCGAAGAGATCTCTCTGAAAACAGAAAACGATACTGAACACATATTTGCGTATACTACCATAGCCCCATTTACAAGAAACCAGGATCAGCATGTTCTCGCCTAACGGCACACACTCATACTGAATGAACTTGTTCCAAAAAGCCCAAGGGGCCATTCGGGAAAAAAAAATGTGAAAAGAAAATATTAACTAATTCAATATAAAAATGAAAAACGTAGCCCCAAAAACACTTTCAATGCTTCATATCCTCCTTGGCAAACATCCACCGACAAAGGTCACCAAATCTTTCATCCCACATTTCTGGCCAAATTGTTCTTCTTTCTTTCTTTTTGTTCTATTTTACTAAACTGTTTTCCCTTGTAAAACTATGGGCCAAAAATAATCTACTGTTCTTTTTAATTACGCAGTCGGGTGTGTCAGATGATTGGATGATTAAACTTGTCCCATCTTAGATATTCCTTCAGTGCAAGCTGACTGCGAATCATACTTGGCAAAGCTTTGCCAAATATTGTCCAATCTTCCTGAGTCGCAGGAACCTGGACTGTTTTTTTTTTTCAACTTTCTCAAAACAGCATGCAGGTCAACACTCAAATAGTGGAATGCTTCTAATCGTTCTATTGTCCATGCTGAGCGACCTTGAACAAAACGCATATGTGTCTCTTCATTTATTCCGCAATGGACGCAAGTAGTAAACTCGACTTTTCCTGTGTCTGAATTGCCCCACCCGTGGGTATTAAGACTTCGCGTGGCTCGACAATTCGCACGGTTTTCCCACGCTCTACCCAGGTCCACCTGTTTATTCTGTCAGGTCAGTTCGAATACATGTCACTTCACTCACACGTCAGTTCGTCCACGCGTCAGCTGGCCGACACGTCAGTTGGCCCACGCGTCAGTTGACCCACAGGTCACATTAGCTGAGATTACGATGTAGTTGTCTAATAGAGAAGACACATTGCAAAACTTAAAGGACCCCTCTTGCTTATTCTGCCTTTTATTATATACCTAGCTCCCTTGTGGAATTATAAGCTTCTAAAATCCCCACTTTTCTCCACTGTTTCGTTTTGTACCTACGAATTTTTAGCACTTTCTGGCCGTGCCGAGTTTTGCCCGTCACACAACACAAAGTTTACCGGAATCTTCAATATCCACTGACAACTCTTTCACAGAAAAGGATACGAAAATCTTCTGTTGTTGACTTGTTTTATTTGCTTAATTTTCCAACTTTTTAACCACGGTGCGTTCAGTTTTCAAACGTTTTGCACCTAGCAGCCACGGCGGAGAGCAGGAAGGCTGGATACGGTCGACAAGCGCTAACAAGAAAATCACCAATTTCAGATGGAAAGTAACGGTATTGTCGAAAAACAAAATTCTGGTCCATTTCATAGGGAAAAGATCATTTCTAGTTCAATCAATCAATCAATCACATTTATCTCCAAACAGCTAAAAAATAAAGCTAGAACAGGAAAAAACAACAACAATATTTACAAAATACACAAAAGCGGAACAATTTACTAATACACTTGCAAAATTTTACCAGAAACAAATGACGGAACGAAACTATGTAAAAATTGGGAAGAGGAATTAGCCGGATATGAAGAAAATTGATTGCCAGTGTTCCTCTCAGACCGACGCACGGACGACGGGAGGGGAGGGGGGAATAGACGGACGGTCTGAGGACAACACATTAATTTTGCTCCAAAATTTTTTGATAGATTATTTCTCCGGTCACTTAATTTAGGAATATCTAGTCTAGTCAATGCCTCTTCATACGAAATACTATAATCACCCATAACGGTTCTCAATGCTCTCTTCTGGACAATGCTTCAATGCATATGACCTGCTCTGTCTTTTTCCTCCGGGGTTTTAAACTGAAATGGCGCAACTGTCTGTCCCGGTATGATGACAAGACCAGTTGGCTCCTCCATCAGTAAGCCTTTAAATATTGGTCGCAAGCAAAGACGGTGAGGTCTGTACTGGCGCATAATATATACGAACTCCCTTATTCTTGCAGCTATTCCAAGACACAAATCCCCCTTACACGTTTCATCTATCATTGTGCGAAGGAAACGAAATTGAACATGCAGCAAAAAAATAGAGCAAATTCCCCGTTTGTGCTTGATATTCAGTCCTACTCCGTTCCTTAAAGAGGGAAAAAGGTTGAAATTTTTTTTGGCAGACTATTAGTTTAAATGAGATTTTCCATACGGTGTAATTTAGAGAAATGCTGTTCCCATTCAAAGCTAGACAAAGAAATTTTTGTTTCGTTTCATTTTAATAAAAGGGCATGCTTTCCTCCCATCTAAAGTTGCGGACTTTTGTTTTCAGTATTTTGTCTAAGCCCAAGGACGAGAACAGAAACAAAAGATTACGAGCTCCGCGTAGCTCGGCTTATACCTCATGGAGCATTTGCTCCATTCTGATGCTCTTGATGACTAATTCTTAATGCCGACGAAGAATCGCCGTATGGCTATCGAAGAACCAGAATGTCACCACAACGAAAGTTGTTGATGAGGTTACACAGGATTCGAGTCAATTTTGAGGATTTGTCTGGTGACGTTTCTTGTTCTTCCCTAGGATCATCGGCATGTTCGGATATAGAGTATTCATTTGAGATAGACATAGCAACCTTTCGGCGGACAGGTGTCAGTTGATGCAAAGAACCCGCCCAGCGTCAGGGTTGGCAAGTATGAAACTTTTGGTGCTTTTTGGCATTTATATTGCCGCTGGGTGACATCACGATACTTTTTATCGAAAAGGGAAATCTTTTCTTAGAAATGACGCTTTCTCGGCCGAAGTACCTTTTCCTTTACTTTTAAAGAACACCTCGCACAATATACTGTTTATAATTCAATATTCAAAACTATCTGAATACCGTAAAGCCTGACTTTGCCTTTTACAAATTATCACAGGTCCTTGGCTGCTTTAAGCCTTTTCCCAGACCCATTGACTTCTAACAAAATCTTGACAAAGTTCAGATAACCGGTTTTACTCATCAATAGCATGAGACACTAAAACGTGTCGGGAGGATAATACACATGGAAACTTGTGAATCGCGGCAAGTGCAAAAATAAGTGAGGTGTCGTTACTGGGTTCAGAATGTAACTTATTATGCAATTTTGGGTCTCCGAGTTCAAGTGAATGTTGTTACAGATGTAGTTGCATTGGCATTATGGGTACGAGGTTTTTTTTTAAGTTACGGACTACCGCCACAAAAAGCCTGTATTATGATTTGCAAACAATGCGGCCATCGTTGTTATCCGTGTTAACAGTTCTAAACTACGGGCTAATTCACTGGGTAAATCAGTTAGTTGATTCTGTTTGTTGTTTAAAGTTTAACCGAAAAGGACTGGGATAGGACAATCTAGTTACCCATCACTTATTCACTTAAATTGGCTTGAAGACCCGATGAAAATGCGTTACTTGGTTGTTCCGCTATTCAGGAATAAACGATTTTCAAATAGTGGAATTTCCGTGTGATTTGTGGTGCCTTACAAGAAAGATTTATGACTTTTTTTTTGTTCAGGCACTAAGCAATCTTCACCAATATCGCCACTGCCCACTGAAAAGCCTTGTCTGTGTTTAGATAAAAATTTCCCGCGTCATAGTAGAATTTTCGCTGTGGGGACAGCCGCAGATATTCTGAACGTCATAACTAGAGCAGATAGTGGAAAACAAAAAAATCCTTTTGCAGAATCCAAATAATCCAGTGTATTCAACTAAATGACACAAAAATAAGTTGGCTTTTCAGTTAAACTTTAATTACTATCGGTTATTTCCCTGCCCTTTTGTGCTTTCCTGGTAGGAATGTTAATTGTGTATTTTTTGTCTTGAAATACAGTCCAACGAAACTGGAACTGAAACTGAAAAATTAGAATAAATCGAAACTGCTTCGCTGTGGTTTATCAGATTGGATTACTTCCAGCGATTAGGCGACAAGCTAATAGCTTAACGCCAAATATAATAATAGATGAATATTTTTTGTTAAACAACACTACAGATCAGTTTGTAGAGAAACACAATAAAATTATGGTGCTACACCGAAGGGCGGTATTATGGAGGTGCGGTATTAAGTCACCACCCACAAGTTTTTTCAGTTACTTCTGTCGAAGAATACAACGCTGTGGCTTTGCCTCATTTACTGTTTGTGGCTCCATTGTGGGATCTTCTAACCGCTACGGACAAGAAAGAGTTGAGAAAGCTGTTTTTTAAATTTGCTAAATATCTCCTCCAAGTTCCCAGTTGGTCCCGCAACCGGTATTTGATCCAGAGGTATCAAAGCGTCGAAAATCTGGTCGCGAACCTTGTTCATAAAGATGTTGAACACCCTTGGATGGGTATTCTTTTTTGATAAGATTCTTTGTCTTGTGATTTTGTATCTGGGTTAATGTTGTTTTTTTGTTTGTTTTTCTTGTAATTGTTGTTTTCTTTTCTTTTCACATACTCCATCTTTTCTTCCGCTGTGTTGTTTGATGGGTAATAAAATACTTCATTCATTCATTCAAAAGTAGAATCGTGATCGAATACGTCATGCCTTTTCAGATTTTTTGCAGCAATCGGCACTCTAGGTCAGTGGTTCCCAACCGGTGGTACGCGTACCCAAAGGGGTACGCGAGACCCTTGCAAGGGGTACGCGAAGGAACCAAAATCGGTTTAATCTGTAGCTTCAAAACCTCGTCTCACTCATTTTTGATTGCCGAAAGCCTAATATAACCAGCAGAGGTAACACTAGCCAAAGTGTTTTTTGAGGGGCAGGGTATTTTTACTGACTGGCAGGTCATTTTTTACAGACTATTTTTCAAAAAAATAACTTACGAAAAATTCGGCGCTTCGCGCCGACTGGTTTCTTTTTAACCTTCTGGTCCACCACTGTGGGGGGAGAGGTGTTGCCAACCCGTGCGCGACACCTCTGCTTACAGCCTTAGTGAAAGTCAATGAAATAATGTTGATTCTAAAACAGCTAGCCTACTGCCATAAAATCTGTTCCTGTGTCAAACAATATTGTTCCAAGAAGAATCAAAGACATTGCAAGTGAGATTGCCATTCAGGTTGCGAATTGAGCCACGTTTGCGATGCAGCTTGATGAACGCACGGAGAACATAAAACGAAACGCAGAAACAGGCGGACTGTAAAAAATATTGCCGTTCATGATGTCGAGCGGAGATTTGACAAAATTTTAGCTACAAAGCACCCTCGAGTGTTTCATTGATTTTGTATATATTTCTAATAAATATCGTCTTTTTCACGTTATGAAAAAGGGGGTGGGCAACCTTTTCGAACCTTGATTAGGGGTACGCGGTATGAAAAAGGTTGGGAACCACTGCTCTAGGTAACCAAGACGGAAACGGGCTTACTGTGAAAAGAGAAGAAACTTGTATCGAATAGTGCCAAAACCGGAAAGAGAGCAGCGCGATAACACTGAGCAGCACGGACTTTGCCATAAAGAGTAGCTGCGTTTTTGATCGCCTGTTTGAGTTCCCCTGCGAGTTCGCCGTTGCAGCTTTCCGTTTTTACACTCTGTTCGCCTAATTACACCTTTGCGTTTCAAGATGCAGGTGAATAAAAACGGAAAATAAGCATCCCGGCAAATCAAAAAGAAACAACACTAAAAGATTGATGTCTCCCTGCTAACTTATGCTGACGACGTACTTAACTTAAGTAGGTCAACTGTAAGCATTGAAAGAAATTTCAGTATTCTAGAGACTGAGTACAGCTTGATCGGACTCAAGTTCAATGCTTCAAAGTCGGAAGTACTATTCTTTAATGATCGAGAAAAAATGAGCAGACCAGTCCAACTTGGTAGTTCTATGCTCAGTCCGACAGAGTCGATTACGTATCTTGGTGTCCCCATAGGAAGGACCCTAAAAGAGACTCGGTCTCTCCTTGTACAAAACGCGGAAAAGAAGCTTCGAATCGCTTACGCTTCCATCGCGACAAACAAGGTCCACTTTGCACGCAGTCTATTGGCTAAACTCTACAACGCGGTGGCGTTACCCCATGTTTTATATCTAGCTCCATTCTGGAAACTATTTACAACTACCGAGCAGTCTCGAGTCCGGTCGCTTTACTTTCGTTACTTGAAATACTTATTAAAAATGCCACCCTGGACACGCAACAGGTACCTAGTAAGAAAATTCAGCCTGGTAGAACCCATCGAGGCTGTAGATAAGCTAGTTCAAAAAGTTCTTCGAACGGCCGCACACCCATGGTTACCAATACTCTGTGCCCAATGGATGACAACTAATTAACTCGCCTTTTGTGTCATATTCATTTGTAGTGCTGTACATATTTGTCATTGATTAATTGTCTTTTCTCTTTTGTTCTTTTCTTCCTTTTACTCCGTTCTTGTTCAATTTGAATGTAACGGGTTACAAAGAATACATACATACATTCATAAAATCGCCTAAATACCTCAGTAAAGGGTAGTTACATTTGACAGTGAAAAGGCCATTCTTTTGGTCAAAGGCAAACAAGCTCTTCTTCCAGCTCTTCTTCGTAGTTACTTCGGAGTAACTACGTGTGACGTCACAAATTAACTACTACCTGGAACGGTCGAAGTTACTACGGGACGAGATAATGTGCGTTGTCTCTCGTTACTGCCCCGAGTTCCCTTCTCAAGACGGCTCTTGGAAAGTGAAAGTTAGCTAAGATGGTCGGGTACTATCTTTACAAAAAGTTACTTCGAAGTGACGGTCTTCCTTGTGCTCCCCGTAACTTTGTGACAAGCTGGAACGGCGAAAGTGACTGAAAAGTAACTATTTAGTAACTTTCGGGCAGAGCTGGAACGAACCCACACTTTCCTTTTCTTTTATGGTTTAATTTATTCAGGACAGGCGAACTCGGACCGGGAACTGCGTCTTGCAGGTGTTGTAGAATTAAGACCTTATAGGGTCTCTGTTTCAGCAAAAACGACAATTAAGCAAGCTGCGAACTCGGAAGGTGATCGAAAACGAGAAATAAGATAACCGAGATCAGAAACGGCAATCAAAAACGCAACTTGTGTTATTTCATGTGCTTTAGTATATTCCAGCAAGAAGAGCAACGTGCGCTTTGACTGATGTTTCAGAGTAGTTCAATGAATTGAGACAAGTCAAATATTTGAAAACTGGTGCGACTGCATAGTCAATCTAGATTTCAAGGAAAAATACGCGTAAACTACTTTCCCTGCATTTCAAAACAGAGAACCGTTGTTCTCATTTTTCTTTCAAAATGGTTGGATACTAAAAAGTTGGGAAGATTCCTGTCGGTTTCGATGAACCACAGAGAAAGGTTCCTGTAAAGGAATATGTAAAACAGTTATCACTATTTGGTTTTTGTTTTTGATTTTGTTTTTTTGTGTGTCATTTTTTTCCTATGGCCTCTGTGCTTTTAGTGGAATAAATTTTATCTTATCTTATCTTATCATTGTCAGGTCCCGACTCAAGGGATTACTATTCGTTAATTAATTACTAACTTAATTAGTTATTAAATTTAAAATACAATTTATCACGAAATTTATCATCTGAGAAATTGGATGTGTAATAGAGTGTGAATGATTAGGTAAATGATTGTTTGGTGGGTGTAGCCTAGTTGGTTTCAGTTGTACGCACTCTCGCTTACTCACGTCAAATGGTGTGTCTCGTAGGAGGTAGGGGGTATATATTTGATATATGCCAGGTTGTTGTTGTCTTTAAGGCAAAATTGCCAACATGCATTGCACGTACGCATCTACTCTCCAACGTGCTTGTCTAATGTAGGCTATTTGTAGTTCAGTGTCATGGATAAAGAAACTTGAACTTGAGCTTGAAATACCTAATACAAATAGGAAAAGTGATAGTAAACCTTTGATTAAAGTAATATAGTAATAAAACTCAAGGTAACCAAAACAGTATAACTGGAAGAAATGCCTAATTGTTCCTTTTTCTTCTCATCAGCCCCATCCAGCTCCGAATCCGATCATCCGACGAGCTGACGATACCTCGTTCCACTTGCCAAGTTTCATTCAAAACCAAACACCTGTTCAAGTCATATTTGCAGGTAAAAGTTGTTCATGCCACTAGATTCCGGATTCCTCGTCCCTCCACTCCCCACGATGGTCGGACCGGGAAACGACTATTCTCAAGTCAATCTGTTCGTGTCCATGACATGCCTGCCGAGCTTCATCGTCCTAGCACATCAGGAAGTACCGAACTCACTAGAAATTCGGAACCCCTCAACTCTCCCACAGTGCCCAAATCCGGTCCGGTTATGTCAATGTCGTATCTAGGACTTGTGCTTGTTCTTCCCACCAAGTTTCATCCCGAACCCGCCCGAACCCCCCACTCAAAGCGTTTATCAAGATTTCCGGTTCCGTCCCTACAACTCCCCCCAATGTTACCGGATCCGGTCCGGATTTAAAACGGGACATCTATATATCAAGTTTCATTAAAATCCGATCCCCCGTTCTTAAATTATAAAATACCTCACTTTTCCGGACTCCCCCTCCCAGATGGTCGGATCGTGGAAGTGACTATTTCTAATTTAATCTGTTCGGGTCCCTGATAAGCCTGCCAAGGTTCATCGTCCTGGCGTATGTGGAAGTGCCTGTACTAGCAAAACCGGGACCGACAGACGGACTGCAGATATTGCGATCGCTATATGGCACTTGGCCGAATGGCAAGTAAAAAACTTGCTCAAGCATACCCGGGGTCTCCCACGGCACAACAAGCTTTGGGTCGAAATCGCAGATTTTTATTACAAGGCAACCAGTTCAAAAAGACTTCAACAAAACATAATACGAGCCAACTGTATACCAGTTTAAGTGGTGCAACTCCTTAGCCATTGTTAATCTATCCTATTTTTGGGAGCTGTCTTGCTTGCTTTTCCAACTGCCATGTATTCCTGAGGAAATGCAATTTCCTTTTTTCCCGAGACACTTGTCTAAAGAGCTATTACTGCTGCCTTGCTAATGATACGGTAGCGGGGAAATACGACTGCAAGCTTCGACTATTCATTTAGAAGAAGGCTGCTACTGTCTAGAGATACAGTAAATCATTTCCCAGTTAATAAAATGGAAGGGTGAGGTCAGACTGGATGTTGAAGCCAGCCTTGACTATCCAGATTTCGCTTCCGGATTCCGGAGATCCATATTCATCGGGTTGGATCCACAAGGTGAAGTTAGGCCAAATGTCTGGCGTTGGACACTCGAGAATCCGAAATCAGAAGGTATCATTGAGGTGGGCTAACAACTTCGGGGGACAAAAGGCCTGACCAAAAGTCAGCTAGATTGCCGATATAGGGATAAAACAACTGAACCCATGAATCTACTTGGTTTCCCTGCCGCCAAGATTCCGGAATCCGGCAGAAATCGAAAACTTGTTAATCGAGTTGAGCGTCGGCAGAGGGATAAGCAAGCCCAAATCGATCTACCTACTTTATTTTCCTTCTCGGTCCACAGTTCTTCCGGAATCCGGTGCAAACCCGAGAAATCATTATTATTGTTATTACACTTATTTCTGCCAAAATCGGCGGGTACAAAAAACACAGAAAAAACACAAGCAAAGTAGGGAATACACTGTTCGTACACGCGTAACATGTCAATTTAAAAATACTCTCGTAGTCATACTAAAAACATCACTTTTGTATTTTATTCTAATATCTACTTTAACATAACAAAAACATTATTTCAATACATAGGCTCATTCATAGGCCCAGAGTTTTACCGTATGTTTGAGTGCCGATATCTACCATACCTCTACTTTAGTCGAGACTTGGTACTATTAGACATGCATTTTATTTACGAAGTTTATTACTCTGCAATGCTTGTATAATCTATATAATAGGTTGAAGCTTTACCTGCTGATAGAATTTTCGACGCGGTATAAGAGAATCTGAATGTCGACAGTCCGAAGCAGTGTCGCAGCTTTTTTTCTGATAGAACCTGTGACTTTTGCGCCACAAAAACTAGCGAGATTCTGGCGCCTATGACACTAGGCCCTTTTTCATCAACTATTAACGAGAAATCTCAATTCATCATCTTTATAATTATAAGCCTCAATTAACTTTTATGCCTATTTTTTACTTACTGGTAAGGAACCGGCCGTAGAATT
This sequence comes from Branchinecta lindahli, assembly GCA_023053555.1. Classification (NCBI taxonomy): domain Eukaryota; kingdom Metazoa; phylum Arthropoda; class Branchiopoda; order Anostraca; family Branchinectidae; genus Branchinecta; species Branchinecta lindahli. The sequence goes on along the minus strand of JAKZAO010000008.1, from coordinate 4,594,922 downwards.
CTGGCTCTCTTTGTCGAAGAAACGAAAATGTACGACAAATCGCAGAATTCTGCAACCATTGGAAACGCCGATCATATGTCGCGGACTTTACATAGCTCAAATACTCCTTGAGCCCAAGTTGATACATTTACATAGACCAGTGTACCCGTCTCTAATGCCCGGGCCCCACTACGGACACACCTGTTCGTGAATCGGTTTCCTATCTCAACCCGGACGTTCCTATCTCAACCCGTTCATAAAATTTGGGATGGAATAATCCATTTCCCGTTTTTAATTTGTTATGAACAACCAATGAGAGAGGAGCGTCCTGAACGTCTAACAAGAGCTGTAAGCTCATATGGCACTTGCAAGGGTTGAGATGTATTATTTGATCAAAAGTAATTTTCGACTGTGCGGTTCAGATGCGCACTTTAAGGGAGCTAGAGAAAAAGTATATAATCGTTGAACTTGGCTGTAATGATGCGCACTTTAAAGGCACTAGAAATTCATCTGTAAGGAAGACCCTTGAGGCAAAAACGATAGCAGGCTCTTAGGGATCATTGATATATACGTATGATCAGAAGTATTTTTTTTCCCACTAATTTGCGCACTTTAAGGGTGCAAGAAATTATTTTTTTTGCAAAACCCTTGTGGGACAACTGATCATGGGTTGAGATGTATCGTTTGATAAAAAGTACTTTTCGACCTTGCGGTTAAGATGCACACTTTAAGGGAGCTAGAACTTCATTTGTAAGCAAAACCCTTGAGGCAAAAATGATCATGAGCTCATGGGGATCATGGAAATGCATATTTTGCTTAAAAGTATTTTTCTTAATTTGCGGTCATGATTGGTACTTTAGGGAATGGTCGGATTTGAAAAGTGGCGATTTCTAAGCCAATCTTGTCGAATTTCTAATATTCCAGCCAAATTTCATCGTCCTAGCACATCTGGAAGTACCTTAACTCGCGATCACCGTAATTCCGGACCCGCCCCTCAAACTCCCCCCACAGTCGCCGGAGCCAATCCGGTTCAGTTTGGACTTGTTTGTTATTCCCACAAAGTTCCATCCCGATCTCTCCAGTCCAATCCGGTCACGTATTCCCCCCCCCAATTGTTGTCGGATCCGGTCCGGACATGAAAAAGATCACCACAGGCACGCCCTCTGTTAAGTTATTAAATTTCACTCGAATCCGATCACCCGTTCCAAAGTTACGCATGGCTAAATATTCCGGATTCCCCCTCCCTCCAATCCCCCCACGACTATCGGATCGAGTGAATTTTTATTTACAAGTCAGTTTGATCGAGTCCCTGATACGCCTCCCAAGTTTCGTCGTGAAAATCCCAAAAACTGTCATCACCAGAATTCCGCGAAACTCCCCTCCACCTCCCCCCCCCCAAGTGTCCGGGTCCAGTCCAAACGTGTAAACAAATTATCTGGAGCAGATTCTTGTTCTTCCCAGCAAGTTTTACTCCTATCCCTCCATTATAACCGTTTCTCGAGATTTCCGGTCTTCCACCACCCCAATTCCCCCATAGTTGTCGAATCCGGTTCGGACTTCAAATGGAACATCAGAGATATGTCATTCATTCAGATATTAAGTTTCGTCCCAATCCGATCACCCGTTCAAAAGTTACGCAACACTCAATTTTCCATATTCCCCCGCACTGCACCACAGATACAAACCCCTTTGACCCTCGAATGCACTAGCTCTTTCCAATGTTAACAGAGTGATCCGATGCAAAGAGTGACGTCACGCCGCGCGTAGTGGGGCCGGTCTCTAAGAACCACGCTCCTCCCCGAAATTATATATGCGTATATTATGCATAGGCTATTAGAGAGGCACGTGGGCTCGATTCCGGTCACTTTCTTGTCGGACGAGTAAGAAACCGTTCTGCTCGATCGACAAGTAGGCATCCATATGGAGAACATCATTAAGTATTCTCTCCCTAGGCAACGTTAAAAAGGGAAAGGGAAGTCACGTGGATGGCGCTTAAGTGTTGTTTACACATTTTCGAATATCTTCCGATCGTTCAAGAGTCCAACGGACAAGTAAAATCTTCCTCCGCAGGAATCAAGTAGACGAAAAGAGCGACTTACCCCCCAAATTCTTGATTTTATTCACTTGATGCTTTTTTGGGATCCCAAAGTGGAGGGATACCTATGACTTCGTAAAAGTTGTCCTTCTGTCTGTAAGCACGATAACTCTCGAAGGGAAAGAGATATTTTGATGAAACTTGGTGTGAGGACTCTTTGGGTCAAGGGAGAGGTTGAGTTCGTAGATGGGCTCTGTAGCTCAATATTTAGGGGTGGGGGAGGGGTTTCAAATTAAGGGGCGAATAATCTTTTTTTGACAGCTAATGAGACAGTCGATTTAGGGGCAAGAAGATATGCTGAACACGATTATGAAAACCATTTTCTCGCCGGACAAGCAGTTCGCCCTGAATCCGGCCAAAACCGGATAGTTTGTTAGAAGTAAAAGTTGTATATATAGTTGATTAGATGTTCGATTCAGCGAAGAAGACATGCTGAATACGCTTTTGACAATCATTTTCTACCCGGACATTTAGTTCGGCCGGAATCCGGCTGAAACCGGACATTTTTTCAGAAGATAAAGTTTCATCTGAAGTTGAACAGATGTTCGACATAGGGGTGAGGAGATACGCTGGATTTGTTTTTGAGCTTTAGTTTTTGCCGGACAAGTAGTTCACCAAGAATCTGGTCCAAAACGGAGATCTGACAGAAGTGAGGCAGGCAGATTTTTATCAATTTCGTCAATCATATATAGCCTAATACACACCAGTTGAATCCATATTCGAGCTTGGTTTTCTCAGATGATTAGCCATTGACCTTCTTCTGTTTCAAAATCTTAATAGTAAAAATGTTCAAGGAGTCTGGCTAAGGCCGGATATCTACAAGACCAAATTGTCTGGATCGAATATTAAATTTTTGGGATCTCATCGAAATCTTTGGTCTTCTTATACTTGATGCTAACGAAAGCAGCGTAAGCAGCGTAGCTGAAATATCCATTTTATGCATTGTTTGAATATATGTTTCTCAGTCAGCTTGGGCTCAAGGATGTTTATTACTGATTTTATTTTGACTTGTCTCGTGCTCCGGCATTTATAGGCTATTGTCGGTTCTGGACAAAACACGCGCTTCTCGACAGGTGATCCAAGCCTTAGGTATTTCGTGTTTTCTCCCCTGTCACTGTATTTGACTTTCAAGGTTTATCCTGCCGCGGTACTGACTTAAGCGGATGTGCTCCGTCGAGTCGAGGTCGACTTTCGCGGTTTTTGCCTTGTCACCGTACTGACTTTAACAAAAGCTGCGACTCACTTTCGCGGTATTTGCCTGTCGAGGCATTGACTGAGGCACTGCCCAGTCACGGTACTGATTTTCATGATTTTACCTATCGCGGTATTAGTTGCGTTTTTGCAGATACCATGGTATCTGTTACCACGGTAACTTGATCTGCAATTAGTCGTTTTTGCAGTTCCCGTGGTATCTGATACACGGTTGCTCTGCAAAAACTTGTCGAAATTGCGCTTTTCGAAGTCATCCCAAAAGAAAAACTGATATCCAGTCACATCACTAAGTGCCAAACTTCTTTCCGAACAATATGACAAAAACTGATGAAAGTGAGACGACTTTTTCAGATACCACGATCAGTTACCACGGTCGGACCGTGGTATTTGACTATACCACGGTAACTGCAAAAACGCCTTTTGACCTTGGTATCAGATACCACGGTAACCGCGAAAACGACTTTAAACCGTGGTTACAGATACCATGGTATCTGTAAAAACACAATCATTGACTGAAGCAGTTTTTACTCTGTTACGGTATTTCTCTATCGAGATAATGACAAATTCATTCATGCATAAAAGTGGGAGCTTATTTTACTTACCTCGCCAGGCTGAAGTTCACTAATATCCAGCTTAAGTGTTTGTAGGGCAGCTGACGGATTGGAAGCTGCTAAGCACAGCTGCAGCAAATCAGAATGGATTGGTGTGAGGTGCTTTTCACTCAATTTCAGCTTATTCACAGCCAGTTCAACTGCAGCAATACCCCGATGCGCTGAATGTCGTTTCACTAGCATTTCAGTGAACGTGTGAATTAGCTCACAAACTGGAAAGGAAAGGAAGGAGTCCATTACTGCAGGTTGGCAGAATTCGTGTTACGACCAGACAGTTACGACTGTAGCTATTATGGCGTAATTCAGTAGCGTATATTAGGGGGGGGGCGAAAGGGGCGATCGCCCCCCCCCCGAAATTCTTGAAAAACAGATTTTTAGTGGGAAAAACGTGTGCGAAACACGGGCGAGAGGGGCGATCCTCACCTGAAATTCTCGGAAAAGAAGTTTTTACGGTAAGAACGTACGCTAAAATACAAATTGAGAAGATCAATCGAAATTATTTACAGCACTGTTCAGTAATAGATCTCAGAAACAGTTTTTGGGTCGTAATGTGAATGATTACAAGATTAAAAGGTGTTGCTTGCATCTCGTTTTTAACAAAATCGTCATTTGGATCGAATTTTAGTCTGGCTAGAGGTGTTTTTAGTGTTAACAAGAGCTACGAGCTCATATGGCACTTGCACGAGTAGGTGATGTAAGAAAGTAGATGAGTGATCGTCACAAATGTGGGAGGATCCTAAAACGCGATCGCCGGAATTCCGGGAAACCCTCTTCAACTCCCCTAAAAGAGTCCTGATCCGATCTGGTTCTGTCTGAATATATCTAGGGCTTATGCTTGTTCTTCCCACCAAATCCCATCCCGATCCCCCGACGCTAAGCGTTTCACGAAAATTCCGGTGATCCCCTTCACCCCCCCCACACAAGTATCAGACACGGTTCGGACTTGACATGGAACATTTGAGACGGCACCTCTTTCCGCTTGCCAAGTTTCATCCAAATCCGATCGCCCGTTCAAATCTATTAACGCCACTAGATTCCGGATTCCCCATCGCTACACTCCCCCCACGACAGTCGGATCATACAAGTGACTATGCTCTAGTCGGTTTGCTCGAGTCCCTGATATGCCAGCCAAATTTCGTCGTCCTAATTCATCAGGGAGTACCGAACTCGCGGGATCACCGGAATTCCGGACCCCCCCCCAACTTCCTCCACAGTGCCCGAATCCGGTCCGATTATGCCAATGATGTTATCTATGACTTGTGCTTGCTCTTCCCACCAAGTTACATCCTGATCCCTCGACTCTAAGCGTTTCCCAAGATTTCCGGTTCCTCACTCCAACTCGAAATCCGGTCACCGAATCCGGTCCGGATTTTAATTGGGTCATCTGAGACACGAGGTCTTTCCGTATGTCAAGTTTCATGAAGATCCGATCACCCATTCAAAAGTTACGAATACCTCAATATTCCGGATTCCCCCTTCCTCTACTCCCCCCACGTTGGTCAAATTATGTAAGCGACCATTCTCAAGTCTTTTCCTTCGAGTCCTTGATATGCCAGCCCAATTTCATCGTCCTAATACATCAGGAAGTACCGCAACTGCGGGATCACCAGAATTCCGACCCCACCTGCAACTCCCCCCACAGTGCCCGAATCCGGTTCGGTTACGCCAGTGATGAATCTAGGACTTGTGCTTGTTCTTCCCACCAAGTTTCATCGAAATCCCTCCTCTCCAAGCGTTTCCCAAGATTTTCGGCTACCCCTCCAGCTCCCCCCAAAGTCGCCGGATACGGTGCGGATTTTAACTAGATCGTCTGGGGCACGAGGTCTATCTAAATATCAAGTTTCATTAAGATCTGATCACCCGTTCAAAAGTTATAAATTCCTCTATATTCCGGATTCCCCCTCCCTCCACTCTCCCCACGATGTTCAGATCGGGAAAGTGACTATCTCCAACTTAATCATTTAGGGTCCCTGATACGCCTGCCAAGTTTTATCGTCCTAGCTTATGTGGAAGTGCCCGAACTAGCAAAACCCGGACCGACGGATCGACAGAAAGACCGACGGACGGACAGAAATTGCGATCGCTATATGGCACTTGGCCGAAGGGCAAGTGCCATAAAAACGGTCAAAAATGAAACAAGAGCTGGAAGCTCATATGGCACTTGCAAGGCTGGGTCAGAGGATGAAAGTAGGAATTCGTCAATTTGTGGGTTTGTTGTGATCATTTGTAATCAAAACTCTTGAAGTAAAAAACATGATGAACTCATCGGGAGCACAAAAATGTATATTTTACTCAAAAGTATTGTTTGTTCTTTAAGGAAATCACTTGTGAGCAAAACCCTTAAGGCAAAAATGATCATGGGCTCATAGGGATCACGAAAATTGTATTTGGCTAAAAAGTATTTTTTGTACGTTGTGGTCCAAGCCAAGTATCATCGTCCTAGCACATCTGGAAGTACCTTGATTCGCGATCACCGGAATTCCGGACCCCCCTCCAACTCCCCCCACAGTGCCCGAACCAGGTCCGGTTCTGTCACTGATGTATCTAGAGCTTCTGCTTGTTCTTCCAACCAAGTTCGTCCCAATAGCTCCACTCTAAGCGTGTCACAAGATTTCGGGTTCTCCCCTCCACCTCCCCCCCCCAACATTCATCGGATTACATCCGGACTTTAAACAGGACATTTGAGACATGAGGTCTTTCCAAATATCAAGTTTCATTAAGATCCGATCACCCGTTCAAAAGTTATACATCCCTTAAGATTCAGGATTCTCCCTCCCTCCACTCCCCCCACGATGGTCGGATCAGGGAACTGACTATTTCTAAGCCAATCACGTCAAGTCTCTAATTTTCAAGCCAAGTTTTATCGTCCTAGCACGTCTGGAAGTACCTTAACTTGCGATCATTGGAATTCCGGGCCCCCCTCCCTCTAACTCCCCCACCGTGCCCGAATCTTGTCCGTTTCTGTCACTTACGTACATAGGGCTTGTGCTTGTTCTTTCCACCAAGTTTCATTCCGATCGCTCCACTCCAAGCGTTCACAAGTTTTCCGGTTCCCACCTCCGACCCCCCCCCCCCACCTTCATCGGATCTGGTCCGGAATTGAAACTGGGCATCCGAGACATGTGATCTTTCTACATATCAAGTTTCATTATGATCCGGTCACCCGTTCGGAAGTTATATGTACCTCAAGATTCCGGATTCCCCCTCCTGTCACTCCCCCCTCGATGGTCGGATCGGGAAGTTGACTATTTTCAGGTTAATCTGGTCGAGTCCCTGATTTGCCTGCCAAATTTCATTGTCCTAGCACACCTGGAAGTAACTTAACTCCGTATCACCGGAATTCCGGAACCCCCCTCCAACTCCCCCCACAGTACAGAAATCCGGTCCGGGTCTGTCAATGACGTAGCTAGGGTATGTGCTTGTTCCTCCCACCAAGTTTCATCCCGATCGCTCCAGTCTAAGCGTGTCAAATGATTTCCGGTTACCCCCTCCGACTCCCCCCCCCCACATTAATCGGATTCGATCCGGACCTAAATCGGGAGATCTGAGAAATGACGTCTTTCCAAATATCAAGTTTCATTAAGATCCGATCACCCGTTTGAAAGTTATGCATGCCCCTAAATTCCGGATTCCGGCTCCCCTCCCTCCCCCCACGATGGTCGGATCGGGGAAGTGACTATTTCAAGATTAGTTTGGTCGGGTCCTTGATATGCCTGCCAAGTTTCATCGTCCTAGCACATCTGAAAGTACCCTAACTCGCGATCACCGGACTGACCGACCGACCGACCGACCGACGGAAAAGTGATCGGTATATGGCACTTGGCCGGAAGGCAAGTGCTATAAAAATCGCCGAAAATAAAAGGGGGTGCATTTGGCCGCATATTGTCACTGAGCTGTCGCTCGGCGCCCCTCCCGAAACAAATCGGAATATACGCTACTGGCGTAATTTATCCTAGAATAAGATTGCTGAATAAGAAGCAAGTCGCCGAACCATAGGCGTATTCTCGCCGTTCCCCGAGGACTCCTCGGGGAATCAAACGGAACGGCAAGAATAGAGGGAGTCACTCCACGCGGACTCCGCGTACGGAAAACAGCGAGAACACGGGGAATGCTTCTAAACTGAATTTTGTTCGAAAAAAAAATATGCAGTTGACGAAATTTACCTGGATCCAATTTATTTTTGGTCTTGTTTATCCTGCTTGATTTTAATTAATTTTACATTGCACCAACACCAGCAAAAAATTGATTACCTTCCGAATCTGAAAGGGAGTTCTTTTTGAATATAATGATAATAATCGGAGCATTCCCCGTCCGTGGGGACTCGCGAGAATACAGGGAGTGAGTCCCTGGGACAAACAAAAACGCGGGGACTCCTCAAGTGGAGTGCCTCGGGAAAGGCGAGAATACGCCTAATGTCGTTCCTTGCTGATTCACTGCTAGTGCTAACTCGTCTTATCATGTAAATAGGTGTGGGTAGTTCATATATGTCGTTACAAGTCATTTGATCGCTCAAAGATCACTGTTTTGCCTTTTTTGTCTGTATATTTAGTGCGTGTATATATTTTCTTCGGTATCTTTTGTCTCTTATTTCTTTTTCTTTGTGTTTCTCCGCTTTTCCCCTCTTTAAGCGGGCAACATTTATGTTGATAAAAATGAGCGTCTTTTTCCTTTTTCTTTTTTTAGTTTTCTCTCTCTCGCTTATTTTTCTCTGCCGTTGTGAAGCGGGCAGAAAATAAAATTATTATTACTGATATCTTGTACGAATTCAATTCGATTCGTTCATGTAAACAAGAAGACATTATTTCTTCAATTCGCTATGAAAGCCTGTACCTAATATCGTTTTTTCGCCATAGGAACGAACAAAAAGGCTTTTTTGGAGGGCGACATTTGATTATCATTTTGCTGAAATGTTGAAACTGGCTCACAGGCGGAAATAAAAGAAGAAATAAAATTGGTATCTGCTGAGGGGATCCAACCTGATTCTTCACTTTACGCAAAAATATACTAGCGCTTATTCTTTTTTCTGATTAGTTAGCCTAAACCCAAATCCCAGTTCGATCATTCCTTTGACCTCCGATGGCGCTAGTCGTTAGCGCGTCGGGCTCTTGACCGGAAGGTTGAGGGTTCGAGTCCCCACGGGGACTAGGGACGTTTGTCCTGAAAAACATCGGCAGAGCCTTGGGCAAGCTCTGGATAAAAACGGTTAGCCAACGTATGTCCTGCGGCAAACTGGACAACAGCTTCAGCGCGCGTAGTACCACATCTATGGCTGCGGGGCACGGCATAATTTAGCGTAAGCTATGATGTCCGTAGCGTATATACCTATCAAAAAAAAAAAAAAAAAAAAAAAAAAAAAAAAAAAAAAAATTCCTAAAAGATACGGGACACAAGCACTGCATATCCGGATTTCTATTCCCTATAGTGCGTGTGTAATGTATTTAATGTTTATGTGATGAATTAAAAAAAATTTAAACTAGAACTAGACATGGGTGAACTCAAAATTTAAAAACAAAAAATTTAAATTACCAGCAAATTACACAACAAGAGCTAAAGGCTCATATGGCACTAGCAAAGTCGGGTCAGAGGATGACCAAGGCCAAAATATAGCTCTAATAAAATGTAGCTGACATGATAGAATATGATTCGCAGTCAGCTTGGGCGAAGGATTTTTGTGTCGTATTTATCGTTATTTTAATCCATAAGGGCGCTAGAAATTCATTTGGAAGCAAAACCCTGAGGCAGAAATGATCACGGGCCCTTGGGGATCATAACAAGAGCTGCAAGCTCATATGGCACTTGCAAGCTTTTCAGCTTGTATTCAAGTTATCGTAGTAGGATGTGAATGGATAGTAGCTTTCTCAGTGTGATGGGTTGTTTGGTACTACAGTTACGTTCAAAAGAAATGGTCACTTAGTTATATTTGCTGTTGTATAATATATTTGAACAATTTTTAAATATTTTGACATCTTATGGAAAAATCAGCGAAATTTTCAAGCACTTCCTTTTCGACGATGACGCTCGGGAGGTTCCGATCGCTCCATTCTAACCGTGTCACATGATTTTCGGTTCCTCCCTCCGACCCCCCTCCCCCCACATTCATCGGATCCGGTCTCGACTTGAAATGGTATATCTGAGACTTGAGGTCTTTCCAAATACCAAGTTTTATTAAGATTCGATCACCCGTTCGAAAATTATGAATGTCAATACAATTCCGGATTCCGGCTCCCCTCCCTCCCCCCACTATGGTCAGATCGGGCAAGTGATTATTTCCAAGTTATTTTGGCCGAGTCCATTATACACCTGCCAAGTTTCATCGTCCTAGAACATCTGGAAGTAACTTAACTCCGTAACACCGTAATTCCGGAACCCCACTCCAACTCCCCCCGCAGTGCACGAATCCAGTCCGGTTCTATCAATGATGAACCTAGGGATTCTTTTTGTTTCTCCCACCAAGTTTCATCCCGATCGCTCCACTGTAAGCGTGTCACATGATTTCCGGTTCCCCCCTCCGACCCCCCCCACATTCATCGGATTCGGTCCGGACTCGAATCGGGACATCTGAGACATGAGGTCTTTCCAAATATCAAGTTTCATTAAGATCCGATCACCCGTTCGAAAATTATGCATGTCACTAAATTCCGGATTCCGGCTCCTCTCCCTCCCCCCGCGATGGTCGGATCGGGCAAGTGATTATTTCCGAGTTATAGAAAATCATCTGTAATCAAAACTCTTGAAGCAAAAAAGATGACCATCAGCAGGAGCACGAAAATGTATATTTTGCTCAAAAGTATTGTTTGTACTTTAAGGAATTTAGTTGTAAGCAAAACCCTTGAGGCAAAAATGATCATGGGCTCATAGGGATCACGAAAATGTATATTTTGCTTAAAAGTATTTTTTTGTACTTTGCGGTTAGCATTAGTACTTTAAGGAATGGCCGGATCTGGGATCTGACTATTTCTAAGCCAATCATGTCCGGTCTTTAATTTTCAAGCCAAGTTTCATCGTCCTAGCATGTCTGGAAGTACCTTAACTTGCGATCACCGGAATTCCAGACCCCCCCCCCCCTCTAACTCCCCCACAATGCCCGAATCCGGTCCGGTTCTGTCACTGATCTACATAGGGCTTGTGCTTGTTCTTCCCACCAAGTTTCATTCCGATCGCTCCACTCCAAGCATGTCACAAGTTTTCCGGATCCCCCTCCGACCCCCCCAGCTTCATCGGATCCGGTCCGTACTTGAAATGGGACATCCGAGACATGTTTTTTTTCTACATATCAAGTTTCATTATGATCCGATCACCCGTTCGGAAGTTATACCTCAAGATTCCGGATTCCCGCTCCCTCAACCCCCCCCCCACGATGGTCGGATCGGGATGCTGACTATTTCCAGGTTAATCTGGTCGCGTCCCTGATTTACCTGCCGAGTTTCATTGTCCTAGCCCACCTGGAAGCATGACGTCTTTCCAAATATCAAGTTTCATTAAGATCTGATCACCCGTTCGAAAGTTATGCATGCCACTAAATTCCGGATTCCGGCTCCTCTCCCCCCCCCCCCACCATGGTCGGATCGGGAAAGTGACTATTTCCAACTTAATCATTTGGGGTCCCTGATATGCCTGCCAAGTTTCATCATCCTAGCTTATGTGGAAGTGCCCGAACTAGCAAAACCCGGACCGACCGACAGACCGACCGACCGACGGACGGACAGAAATTGCGATCGCTATATGGCACTTGGCCGAAGGGCAAGTGCCATAAAAATGTATCTTTTGGTCAAAGTATTTTTTCACTTTGCTTTGCGGTTAAAATACGCACTTTAAGGTGCTAGAAATTCATTTGTAAGCAAAAACCCTTGAGGCACAAATGAGAAATATCAGAGGCATGTACTCTTCCAAATTATCAAGTTCCATTAAGATTTGAAAGTTTGAAAGTTATGAATGCCTCAAGTTTCCCCCCGCAGGATGGTTGGATCTGTGAAGTGACTATTACTAAGCCAATCTTGTCGGGTCTCTGATATGCCAGCGAAGTTTCATCGTTCTACGCATCCGGAAGTACCTTCACTCGCCGTCAACGGACTTCCGAACACCCCTCCAACTCCCCCAACAGGTCCCGGATCCGATTTGGCTCTGCGAACGATGTATCTAGGGCTCGTTCTTGTTCTTCCCACCAAGTCACATCCCAATCCCTCGGCTCTGAGCGTTTCACAAGATTTCCGGTTCCTCCCTCCAACTCCCCCAAAGTCAGCGGATCCGGTCCGGACTTGAAATAAGACTTCTTAGACACGATTTCTTTCCAAATATCAAGTTTCGATCACCCGTTCGAAAGTTATACAAACATCAAGATTCCGGATTCCACCTCCCTCTACTCCCCCACGATGGTCGGATTGGGAAAGTGATTATTTCTAAGTCAGTTTGGTCGGGTCCCTAACATGCCTGCCATGTTTCGTCGGCCTACCACATCGGGAAGTACCTTAACTCGAGATCACAGGAATCCCCCCCCCCCCCTCCAACTCCCCCCACAGTACACGGATCCTGTCCGGTCGTGTCAACTATGTCTCTAGGGCTTGTTCTTCCTACCAAGTTTCATCCCGATCCCTCCACTATGAGCGGGTCACATGATTTCCGATTTTCCCATCCCAACTTCCTCCAAAGCCATCGGATCCGGTCTGGACTTGAAGAATGACATCTGAAACGCGAGGTCTCTCCAAATTCATTTTGGAGATACCTCATTAAGACCCGTTCCCCCGGTCGAAAGTTATACGTACCGCAAGATTCCGCATTCCCCCTCCCTCCCCTCCCCACCGATGGTCGGATCGGGAAAGTGATTATTTCTAAATTAGTTTGGTCGGGTCCCTAATACGCCAGCCATGTTTCATCGTCCTACCACATCTGGAAGTACCCTAACTCGCGATCACCGGACTGACCGACCGACCGACGGAAAAGTGATCGGTAGGCTATATGGCACCTGGCCGGAAGGCAGTCATGTCTGATGATGCTACGAAACTAACCTTTCCAATGCCAACAGACCGAGCAACAAAATTAGCAGCCAATGTCCAGAAAAATCTCACCGATAGCTTTCACCTCCAAAAATGTTTAAGGATTAACTCCCCAAAATTGATACTTATGGTGGTCAGAAACTTCCTTTATTTTATGGCAGGTCCATTACTTCTAGCAACAACCTGAAGAGGACCATTGCAAAGAAGGAACAAAATATTGCGGAAATAAAATATCAGTCAACTTATTAAATTTCTGCCATCAAAGATGAAGCCTCTTTATTCAAAACTAAGATTTGGTAGTGTACTGACGTAGATTACGCCTCTCGATTGTAACTCTGAAACCTCTGCACAAATGCGCACCGGCCAACTTGCCAATTCTCAGAACCGCGAGCTAGCGAGCGTGATCCATAGCCGAGGGACTGAGTCCTGACCGGCTCACTTGGATTTACCGACTTCAAGAATACCATGATGACAGTTCTTATTGATGACGGATGCAATATTGGCAAGTCTGCAGGTGGGCTAGTGCCTGGTTTTAGGGTATCGGTTAATTATGTATATAAGTAGGATTCTCCAAGTTTAAAGGAGATCAGTCGAACTTGAGACTAGCAATGTTGCTGTACCATTGATAAGTAATTGCCACATCGTTATATGAGGAGTATCTACGTATGAATTAACGTCTACTTGGTAACAACTGAACTGTAAGTGCATTCATTAATAAAGTACATTGTAACTCTAGTTTGTTCAACTCTACATGCCCTAGGAGATAGAACCACGAGCCTCCCCCGCGTTACCTTAACACACAACACTTTTCTTTTCTACCGTATTACAGTAGTGTAGTAGGTAATAATAACTTACAATAATCCTGTGTCGGTTGACTTTGCAGTGACTGGCTTGTGCAGACTTCAATAAAATCCAGAACCTGCCTATACAACCCTTCGAATTCATCTCCGTCTTCATGTCCATGCAAATACACACTCTTGGCAAGTAAAATAGCAGCATAGCTGGGACAGTGGGCTTCTGTATCCAACGAACTAAGGATGTTGGTGAGATGGCCACCAAAGGACAGAATTTGCTTTGACTGCTTGGACAAGTATTCCCTTAGCTCCTTCTGTTTATCTACAAGAAAAATAAGAAATGGTAAGCTTGCCATTATTCATGGGAAATAGAGAGTTTGTCTTATTCCTTGAGAAATTACCATGTGGAGACAGGATTAAGGTTACAATGCAAATTGCCATGATAGTTGAAGATAAATAACAAGCAACAACAAAAAATCACACATATTCCAGAAAAAGAAAATGGAACCAGACGTGTAAAATAATAAAGAACTAAATAGCAGGCGAAAAAAAAATGAAAATCTACTGATTGTTAATATACCTAACTGGTGAGAATTCGTTTATATTCGAACAAATCAAGGTAGGGTATCAACAGGTATCTAGCTTTTGGCATAAGATATTCAGGGTTAGGCACTGAATATGCCAAACGACAGGTAGGGTACACCCAGCGTTTTGTCAGAGGGTGGCCTATCCAAAAATCAGGGGTTTGTGGCAGAGACCCGTGGTAGACTCAATCAGCACCAAACCCACCACAAACTAAAAAATTTGACATTTCTCGTCCTTAACTCAAGGACTTCGAGGCTTGATGTTAAAAATCCTTACTGCATCGGAAAGCACCAGAGCTGTACAGTAGAGACAAGCTTATCTGACTTTTTAACAAGAGCAGTTTTGGGCTAAATGGTAGAAAGAAGATCCAAATTCCCATTCAGATGTTTTCAGAGGCCCTTGAATACCTAGTTGACTTTAGTCACAGGAAGTGCCTGAAAATGGCAAAGTTCACAGTCAACAAACATTCAAATAAGCATGGCTCTACTGTAACACAAAGCTAACCTCCGGGTACAGTAGAGGTACCGGTATGCTCATTTCTAACATTTTGGTAGCTTTGAACAGTGCCATTACCATGCACTTGCTGTGTCTAAACTAAATCCAAATGATCCCTGAAAACACCTGAATAGGTATTCTGGATCTTCATTCTATCATTTAGCCCACAACTACACTGTTCAAATTTTAGTAGGCCTAGTTGTTCAAATAACCATACCTCTAAGTTACCGTAGCCTAAGAAACATGACCAAAGGTTTCGATGGGACCCCAAAAATTTAATATTTGATCCAGACAATTGCGTGTTGTAGATCCGGTCTTCACCAGACTCCTTGAATATTTTCACTATCTGATATTTGAGTATATTTGACTAAACTGGTCTTCGGAGAAAATAAAGTTCAGGTATGGATTCAGCATACTATGTGTTTACCCTATATGTCATATCTAGTTTGACGAAATTGATCAGAACTTCCTGCCTTATTTCTGGCAATACCCGGTTTCGGCCGGATTCCCGGTGAACTACATGTCCAGCAAAAACTATATCTCAAAATGAATTAAGCACATCCCCTTACCCCTGTATCGAACCTCTAATCAACTTCAGACAAACTTTAAACTTCAAAAAAAATCAGATTTTGGCCGGATTCTGGGCGAACTATTTGCCCGGCGAGAAAATAATTTTCATATCCGTATTCAGCATGTCTCCTTACCACTAAATCGAACCTATTATCAAATTCAGATAAAACTTTTAAAAGATTTCCAGTTTCGGCCGGATTCCGGGCGAACTATACGTCCGGGTAGAAAATAATCGTCATATATGGATTCAGCATATTTTCTTACCACTAAATCGAGCATTTAATCAACTTAAAATAAAACTTTTACTTTTCACAATTTTTTCGGTTTTGGCCGGATTCTGAACGAACTTAATGTCCGGGTGGAAAACAATTGTCATATACGGACTCGGCATGTCTTCTTACCTCTAAATCGTGCATTTAATCAACTTCAACTAAAACTTTTCTTTGCACAATTTTATCGATTTTGGCCGGAATTGTCCGGCGAGAAAATGGGTTTCAGATATCGATTCAGCATGTCTCCTTACCCGTATACCGACTATCTCATTGGCTTTTCAAAACACTTTTTTTCCTTTGAAACCCCTCCCCCACCCCTAAGTATGGGGCTACAGGGCTCATCTACGAACTTGACCAGTACTTTGACCCAATGGATCCTCATACCAAGTTTGAAGAAAATATCTCTGCCCCTTCGAGAGTTATCGTGCTAACAGACGGACAGATGGACAGAGGGATACCTGTCATAGCTATCCCTCCACTTACGTTTTGAGATCCCAAAAACCTAAGCCAACTGGTGTCAACTCTGTGTCTGAAGTAAAACCCATGGTCCCTTAAAACCCCTGAACAGGTATTTGGATCTTCATCTTACTTTTTTAGCCCCAAACTGCACTGTTCAAATTTAAGTAACTATTCAAATGCAGGAGGGGCAACTGACCTCGAATTCACAGCCTCAAAATTCCCCACAATAATGTCACAATGAGATTTCCATGCAGCCCTCACAGTCAGGAACCACATGACTGTTTTCAGCAATTTCCCAATATATCCAATTATTTGCCTTTTACTTTGTTTTCAACCCTCTTAAAAGGGATTTTCTGGTTACTGACTTTGGTAACTATACTTCTCATCACTTTGTGAACTGCTGCAAGGATGGCAAGGAATTTGAGGTCAAGTCAGAATGAGGGGATTCTGTATAAATGAAAAATATGTTGAACTAGAAAAATTTAGTAAGAATTTATTCTTCAGCATGTAAACCTGTGTATAAGCTTAAATTTAGGTTTTTTGTCCTGTTAAGTTCCCTTTTTAGCCAGATACAGTAGAGGTATATTAATTTGAAAAGTTAATTAAATGTGAACAGTGCAGTTTTGGGATGAATGGTAGAAATGAAGATCCAAAATACCTAATCAGGTGTTTTCAGAGGCCCTTAATTACCTAGTTGACTGAAGTCACAGCAAGTGCATGAAAATGGCATAGTCCAAAGTCAACAAATGTTCACATAAGCATACAGGAGAGGATCCCGACCTCAGACAAAATTTCCAAGAAATCTTTCTTTAGTGAAATCTACCTGGCTTAAATAGGAACAAAGAATACGACAAATATGTTATACTGAAGCTAATAGAATGGTTTACATATTGGGGAATAAACTTTACTTCAATCTTTCTGTTTAAACACACTGTTATTTTCAAATTTGAAAATTATCAAATTTGATTATTATCATCTCATTTTTACGGAGGTCAGATTGCTTGCAAAGTGATGAAAAAGATAGAGTTACTAAAGTTAATAACCAGAAAATCCCGTTTTAAATCAGGTTCAAAACAAAGAAAAGACAAATAATTCTAGTATTTTGGGACATAACTGTTGAAAAAAAATCAAGATTTGCTTCTTGACTGTCAGGACAGCATTTTATTTTAGCAGTTTAGCAGCAATATTCGAGGTTCTGTAAAAATGAGGTCAGTTACCCCTCCTGTACCTCTACTGTAGAACTCTGTGAAGGACAGACTTTTCTGCAAATTTGAAATGACGTCCAAGGTGGGATACCCCTCCTATAAGCCCCTCCTATAAGCCCTATAAGCCTAAAGCCCCGTTCACAAGCATGCCTAGCCAAACAAAGATGCCTAGGCACCAGAGGCGTTACTAGCAAAACAACAGTTTTAAGAAAAAACGATTGTTTTTAAGAAAAGATGACTATTTCCAAGAAAAAAAATCGACTGTTTTTACTCTTTTTACCGACTGGCCGACAACACTGGGGTGGGGGCGTCCCCCCCTCCCCTCTAGTAGTGACGCCTCTGCTAGGCACATGCATAGCTTAGCCATTCATGATTCACACGGATGTCTAGGCACAGATTGTGGGCCAGGCATGTAGTTCTAGGCTCTAGAACTCCATGCCCAGTCAGTGCCTGGCTAAGCCTGGGCACATGTTTGGCATGTGTATATGCATCTGTGGCCAGGGGCGTCACTAGCCTTATACCTTTGAGGGGGGACGTCCAGTTTGTGCCGAGGGACTCATAAATGTTTGGGAAAAAAAACGCCATTAGTCCTTTAGTATAAATTTGTAAATTTAAATTCCCATATTCGGGTGTTCATTGCAGCTTTCGCTAAAAACTGAAGCTTCAAACGACTGTACCCAGAACAAGCTTACAAGCTTGTTCAATTAGCTTACAAGTTCTAGCTTTTAAGCTGTTCAAACCCCAAGAATTTCAAATCTTGAACGCCAACTAAAAGAAACAACGTTCTCTCAAAAGTTTTGCTGACGAGACATAACATTCGAGATTAGAAAAAAGTTTACAGATTTGATCTATTATGTGTAATGAGATTCCCATCTTTCGAACGGAATTACTTTCCGGGTGCGCCCGACAAATGTTTGAAGAATTCAATTTCTTGCGAATAAAAGTATCCCGATGAGAAGACAAGAATACCTACGCCCGACTAAAGCATCCAGAATTCAAATTCTTATTTGTTTTGCCCGACAAGACTGTTCAGGGCTTTATTTCGTTTCGTATATGTAAATAGAAGCCGATGTGCCAACAAAACTTAAACTTTCGGGATGCACCCAATAAACGTTTACAGAGTTTGATTTCTTCCGTATAAAAAGAACCTGATGTGCCAATGATACTTAAACTTTCCGGTTCTTCCCCGATGCGCACAACAAATGTTTGCTGAAATTGATTTATCACAGATCAACAGAACCCGATGTGCCGACAATTCGACCGACACCCGACAAAAGCATACATACAGAAGTTAACTTCTTCTGTGTTTTGCCCGACAACTGTTTGCCAAATTCAATTTCTTGCATGTAAAAAGAACCCAATGTGCCGACGAGTGTACTGCCCCCCAACGAAAGCGTACAAAACTGAATTTCTTATGTATAAAAAGAACCCGACGTTCCGACGAGTCAACCGACGCCCGACAAACAACTGAAGTCTGAACTTTCAATGCTCTTCGCCCGATGAAAGTTCTTTCTCAAGATCTTTGGGGGGGGGAGCAGTCTAGTACACTAGCCCCTTTTCAGGCATGGTGCTCAAACGTCTAGCACCATGCCTGGGTGCTAGACGTTCAAGCACTGTACCTTGGATTTCATGTAGGGTGCATGGATTTCAGTATACAGTGCATGCATGAAAAACACAGTTTCTGTCATCACAACTGAGCACCAGCTCGGATAGGGCTGAAATTACTACCATGAATTAGAGAAATCAAAGACAATCCTTATCATATTTTTCATAACAAAAACAAAAGGACGCGACTGATGAGGGAGATGAAAAACCTCATTTCCTTTTCTACATAGTCAAGGGTTTTGCATGCAAAGACTTTGCCAAAGTGTCCTGTGCCTCAGCTTTTTCTACCTAACAGTCAACCAGAATATTGGCTCCTAGGGCACTCTACATGGAAAATAGATAGACTGCTGTCAGATTTTTCATCCCCATCATCAGATTTTTCATCTCCATCATCAGTCGCGTCCTTTTGTTTTTGTTAGGAAAAATATGATAAGGATTGTCTTTGATTTCTCTAATTCTTGGTAGTAATTTCAGCCCTATCCGAGCCGTTGATAAGTTGTGGTGACAGAAACTGTGTTTTTCATGCATGCACTGTATACTGGAATCCATGCACCATGCATGAAATCCAAGGTACAGTGCTTGAACGTCCAGCACCCAGGCATGGTGCTAGATGTTTGAGCACCGTGCCTGAAAAGGGGCTAGTGTACTAGACTGGGGGGGAGTCCCCCCCCCATAGTGACGCCAAGTGAAGCCCCTGTCTGTGCTTGGCTAGGCATGCTTATGATGGATGCAGCTTAACCTGAAAATTTGGCCTTCGGTCAGCCCGACAACCAAGCAAGTTAAACTATAAACAAGAAATATGGATTACCTGGGCTAGACAGGGCTTTTAAGTCATGAATAATTGGCGAAACGTCCACATTTCCAGCCATTCTGGTAATTAAAAAATCAAAACAAATCAAATCCTAGGACCTAGACCCTATTCGTCTGTTTCTTCTTAGACGGATTAACAGCGATGATGTTGACGGAGCCAAAGAGATTGCTCCAAGGACAAGAAGCCGTCAACCACAGAGATGTAACCCTTTCGGGCCTGAAATCCCTGAGCTCTTGAAATCCCGGGCTCGGCAGTTATGTTATACTACTTACTATCCAGGGATACCCCTTGTTCGCTTCCAAAGCGGCCTGTCACACCATTGATTGCAGCAGGATTTGATTGTCGCTAGAACGGCTTATGAGTGTAACGCGTCCGGCGCCTCGCTGGCCGATCGTTTTGAAGGGAACAAAGGGTATCTCCCTGGATGGTAAGAATAAAGGTGAGTCCGGATGCGTTAAAGAAACAATAACAGTTACACTCGTGTTAACACTGAACATCGCATGGATAAGAGCATTTAAATTTCAATTTGAACAAGGGTATGTATTAAGACGTAAACATCATGTCTAGCGCTATGCAGCTGGTTATACCTATTTGAACATGGCGACTAACCTTCTTGTTAGTGCCTCATCACGCGAGGGTAGTAACTTCGTGTGGCTCGACAATCCGAGCGGGTGTTCGTTTCATCAATAACAAATAAGCACAAGAACCTTCGTCTCCCTATCTCTGTAATACGACCATGCGGAGTCTAATAGATTCCTCATACCCTGCCAGTGGCAGGGTATGAGGACTCTATTAGACTCCGCATGGTCGTAGGCTGCCAGATGCAAACGAGCGCAGGGAGCTATGCGAAACATCACAATTTGTTTACCTCTACAAACAGCTATATCGTAGTAAAGCCCCTGAGAAGGAATTTCGAAAGTAAAAGCCAATTGGTTGTCTACCATTAGTTGCGTTTTTACAGATACCATGGTATCGATACCACGGTCTAAGTCATTTACGCAGTTTTCGTGGTATCTGATACGGCGATCGGATCGGATCGATGGCTGAGCCACTTGAGACTTGCGCTCAAGCTAATGTTTTTGCAATTACGTTAGTATCACACTGGAAGTAACTGTTGGTTGTACCATGGCGTTATGATGCTCGTAAATAGTCTACTCTGTTCTCTACCGATACATTTGTTTGGATATATATCCGATACCACGGCCAAAAGGCGTTTTTGCAGTTACCGTGTTATCTGGCAAGGTACCATGGTATGAGGTATCTGATATTCAGATACCACGGTAACTGCAAAAACAACTAATTGCAAATCCAGTTACTGTGGTAACAGTCAACAGATACCATGGTATCTGCAAAATCGCAATTACTGTGACGTAATATGTGACGCGCTGCAGAGTGGGTCAGTCCGCCTGCTGCACTTTTTCCTCTGATATGCTCAGCGAAGTAGACGGGCACCAACTCAAAGCTCAGCAAGTACCTCCAGCTAAGCTCACTTTTGTCGAGGTATCCATAGTCACTGCATGGGACCAAAGACGTAGATTCTATTGGCTTATTTGTTCTTGTCATCAACTTCTGTATCTCTTTTACCAGGTCTATCAACATGTGCTGGAAGCGCTGAACTGGAAGACGACGAATTCGGCGCATGGGTCAATATTAAGTCTACAAAATTCGCATTCATACTTATTTTAATCTTCACTGCAACCAGCGAAAGCTGACATGAAGGACTTGCTGTTATTACCTAATATGTTTGTTTAGTTTCGCCAGGCATTGGCCGATCAACCCAGTCCAGCAACTTCGTTGTACCTACGAAAAGTCAAGGCAGGCTATTCACTTATGTGATAATTTAGCTTTTACTTTAAGAACGATATCTGATGCCAAGCCAGAAATTCATCCTCTCTTCTCACTACGACGATATTCCGTCGGAACATTTTGGGTTGTCCCCCGAACCCTAGAATGGTAGTTACGCCCCTTGACTTCACCAAACTACTTGCCGAATGAAACTTACTGACTGTTATACTCCCATACTTGCGTCTACAAGTATATTGGTCTACCGCTTGTGGTAACATGAAGAATCGTCGAGAGTGAACTCACGTTATAGCAAACTCAGACCTTCTTCTGAGTTGGCCAACGTTCTCGTATCATCCACCACATTTTTGTTCAAGGTTAATCGGCATTTTACCAACAATCCTTTGATTCATCTTTTTTAATGCAGTAAAAGTCAGCGGCAGACCAAGAGCTATGTGATAATATAGAGGGAGGGAATCTTAACCAGTCTCTCGTTGGGATTAAATACGTTCGTAACGCCACCAATTCCAAAAAAATCAAGTAAAGTGATCATCTGCAGGCCTTCCAAATTTTGCGGGGGGTCACCCCCTCTGATTTTATTGAGTTATTGTAAAAGTACTCAATGGGGTAAGTGTATTTGACCAAAAAAGGATGATCATCAAAATGTTGACAATGGTCATGACGAGAGTCAGTTCGCAAAATTTCATTCGGCAAGCCGATTCCGACAATTTTAGTCGACTAGTCATCAGCAAATGGAAAGTGAGTACATGGCAAGTCGCCAAGGACAAGTGCATTTTTGGCAATCCTGCAAAAGGCAAGTAAGCAAGTCGGCTTCAATAGATTAGCCAATTGACAGTCCGATCAACTCCAGAGGCAGTTGGTTTATAAGCCACAGTGTCTGGGGTAATCTTCCGAGTAAATCCACTCTTTTACCAGTAATCCTTTCAGGCAGCACCAGTTGAAATTTCTGTGCCAAGAAGGAGCCACTGGTCCATTGGGGCAAATGAAGCAGATTTTGGGCCAAATTACGACAGATTGGATGAGCGTTTGTTATTTTATGATGAGTTGATGCGAGTTACCCATCAGTTATTCACATAAATTGGCTTGAAGACCCGCTGAAAGTGCGTTACTTCGTTGTTTCCGCTATCCACGAATAATCGATTTCCAAATAATGGAATTTTCGTGTGATTTGTGGTACCTCTATACACTTGTATTTTTGCGTATGCCTTACGAGAAAGATTTATGTTGTTTTTTTTGTTCAGGCACTAAGCAATCTTCACCAATCTCACCACTGCCCACTGAAAAGCCGCGTATGTGTTGAGATTAAATTTCCCGCGTCATAGTAGAATTTTCGTTGTGGGGACGGCCGCAGATATTCTGAACGTCATAACCAGAGCAGATAGAGGGAAAAAAATCCCTTTGCAGAGTCAAAACAATTCAATGTATTCAGTTAAATGACTAAGAAATAACTCGGCTTTTCAGTTAAACTTTAAAGGTATTGAAAATTACCATCGACCGCCTTGTCATTCTCATCAAGGAGCTTCGCAACGGCGGTACTCTCCTCACGACGGCAATTTGTATTTCCCCGTTTAAGGCTCTATTGACAGACCGAAGTAAGCGTTCCATCCGGTCGTGCTGTTATCGATTCTGCAAGTTCTTCTCAGGCCTACCACCCTGGACTAGAAACTCGTGGATTGGTGAAAGATACAGCGTTGCTGATCTATACCGAATCGGCTTTTTGGGATCCCAAAACGTAAGTGGAGGGATACCTATGACATCGCAAAAGTTGTCCGTCTGTCCGTCCTTCCGTCTGTCCGTTCGTCCGTCCGTCTGTCTGTAAGCACGATAACTCTCGAAGGGAGTGAGATATTTTGATGAAACTTGGTTTGAGGATTGTTTGGGTCAAGAGTAAGGTCCAGTTCGTAGATGGGCTTTGTAGCCTTACAATTAGGGGTGGGGGAGGGGGTTCAAATTAAGGGGTAAGCAAAATATTTTTAAACAGCTAATGTGATAGTCGATTGTGGGGTAAGAAGACACGCTGAACCCTAATATGAAAATCATTTTCTCGCCGGACAGGTAGTTCGCTCGGAATCCGGTCGTACGTCATCTGGAGCTTTCAGACTGAATGAACCTAGATGTCCTAATGGTAGGTCCGAATCGCATTTTTGAATGGCGGGGTGTTTATTTTGAAGTTCTCTCCTACTTTCTCGTACCACTACTCGTAACAAGTGCCATATGAGCTCGTAGCTCTTGTTTAAAAGTAGAAGTCTTATTTAAAGTTGATTAGATGTTCGATATAGGGGTAAGAAGGCATGCTGAACACGAATATGAAAACCATTTTCTCGCCAGACAAGTAGTTCGCCCGGAATCCGGCCAAAACCGGAAAGTTTGTTAAAAGTAAAAGTTTTATTTGAAGTTGATTAGATGTTCGATTTAGGGGTAAGAAGACATGCTGAACACGATGGTGAAAACCATTTTCTCGCCGGGCAAGTAGTTAGCCCGGAATCCGGCCAAAACCGGAAAGTTTAAAAGTTTTATTTGAAGTTGATTAGATGTTTGATTCAGGGGTAAAAGACATGCTGAACACGGTGGTGAAAACCCTTTTCTCGCCGGAAAAGTATTTCGCCCGGAATCTGGCCAAAACCGGAAATTTTTTAAAAGCAAAAGTTTTATTTAAAGTTGATTAGATGACAGATTTGAGGGTAAGAAGAGACGCTGAATCTGTATATGACAATCATTTTTACCCGGACATATAGTTCGTCCGGAATCCGGTTAAAACCGGATTTTTTTTTGTAAGTTAAAGTTTTATTTGAAGTTGATCAGATGTTCTTTATCCGATTATCAGATTATTCTTTATATATAAAGAGATACGCTGAATTCGTTTCTGAACTTTCTTTTTTTTGCTGGACAAGTAGTTCGCTCGGAATTTGGCCGAAACCGGAAATTTGGCAGAAGTAAAGCAGGAAATTTCGATCAGTATCGTCAAAATAGATATGGCTTATACAGGTATGTCTGAACTTGGTTTTCTCAGATAACTAGCCTGGCGAAGACTGGATCTGGCGAAGACAAGGCCTAGTTGTCTGGATCAAATTTTAAATTTTTGGGATCCCATCGAAACCTTTGGTCTTGTTGTAAGTGTTTCTGATAAATACCTTCATTCATTCAAATGGGTAGTAGCCTAAGGACCGGAAGATTGTCGTGTCGGAAGGGCCAAATGTAATAATAAATAAATCCCAAGTATTTCACGTAGTAAACCGAAAGACTTAAATACTCCTCGAGCGGTATTTGAACCAACGACCTTGAAAAAAGTCCCTAGTTGAACATTAAATCTGACGTAATATTTAAGGCATTTTCCACACTCCCTCAAATTTTTGTGGCTCGGTTGTGGCAAGAAAAAAGGAATATCGCTAGAATCTTTCGTTGTTTTCCCAAAAAATCATTTTCCAGCTCCTCGCCAAGAAGGGCCGAAATACTTTCGTTGTTTTTCCACAGGTTCATTTTCCAGCTTGAATACATTCATTCATTCAAATGCGTCGTAAGGACCGGAAGCTGCAACAGCTTCCGGAATTTCTCTGTTCGTCCTTACCCTCATTTATCATGGATGAGTCAAAGTTGTGCACTAACGCATAGGACACGGTTGTGCCCTTCTTGTTAGCCTTAGGTTTGTTGTTTTGTTTATGAAATGTTAAAATTAAAATGAATTAAGCTGAATATGATTCAAACAAATCAATAAAACTGTAAATATTCCCTTGTTGCGGTTTTAGTCACATTCCCCAGATTTCCTCCAGGTACCCATATCCAGAGGCGTTACTAGCCAAAATGTTTTTTTTTTGCAAGGTATTTACCGATTGGTTGGTCATTTTTACCGACTGTTCTTGCAGAAATTTTACCGTCTATTTGTACCATGCACAAATACACATTTTATAATTTTACAAAATTAGTAATCTGGTAGTCTTGACATAAACATTTAACAACTTTACACAGTTGGTAATCTTTGGTAGTCCTCGAAATGGAGGGAGAGGCAACCCCAATACAGAGTTCTGAAATGCAGAGTTTCTGTTATATAAATAATTTCGTCCAAGTTCTCCAGTCTCACTCTACGTTGTCTTGGAAGATCTGAAGACATAACCTAGGGAGTTTCTGTGGTGCTGCGCGGAACTCCCAGAGTTTGTCTCCGGTTTGGGGAAGTTATCCAGATATGGCAGTACCTTAGGTTGAATCTTGGACTGGATACCTGTGATTTTTAGGATGCTAGTGAAATGCTTGTAGGAAAAAGTTTGTGCCGGAAATGTATTAGGTAACGTTCATATATATTCTTATCTACACTTGGAAAGTTTTTGCGGATAGGTTGGAATCACAGAGAAGAGTTTTTGTAGCTAGGATCCATTAGAAGAGTTGCTTGTTTTTTTTGTTTTGTTTTTATATGCGATGTCCCTTGGACCATAATATATATCACATCATATCAAATAGGTAATACATGTTATTAGATAACGTTCAATGAATTGAAAATACTGAATCGGTTAGAAGCGAAAATACATCAACATTGCCAAGTTCAGTTTATTTAAACATAAATAAATGGTGGAGACTAACTCTCAGCCGATTAGCCGTGGCTTGTGACGTCACAGGAGAAGTCAACATTTTCCATTTATAAACGTAACTGATTGTCCCTATAACGGTTTATCAATAGAAACACGTCCGGCACCTATTATAGCTGGCCACTCGGCTCTATATAGACAAACACACATGTAGATTCTGCAACATTCATTTACTCGACGATGGGATGACGATGTCGATGCATGATTCGCAGTCAGCTTGGGCTGATCTATTCATTTTCTAAATTTTCCCTGTTTCTTTCATGACGTCACGGGCCTCGGATAACAGGCTTAAGATTTAGTTTGGGCCAAATAAATGTATATATGCAGGCTGAGGCAGGCACATTTCTGAGTGGTTAACAGGGAAACAGAGATGTGTGTCGCACGGAAGGGCCACATGTAATTATTAATAAATAATTAAACTCAAAGTATTTCACGAAGTGAACTGAAAGGCTCGGTTGTGGCTAGAAAAGGGGACTCATTTCGCTAGAATCTTTCGTTATTTTCCCTCGAGTTCATTTTCCAGCCTGAGCCTGAAAGAATATTTAGAAAAAAAGGTGTCGACTAATCAGAATTCCGTAATTCCGGAATTCTAATCAGAATTCCGTAAGTCATGACGTAAATAGTGACGTCATGTGTTTGAGGACCCAAATATTTGATTGTCCCTAGGACGGTTTATAAATGTAAACGTGACCGGCGCCTCGCTGGCCGCTCGGCTCTATATATATATTCAAATATATATTCACCGTTACGAATAAACTACAGTTTTTTGTTTTTTTAATGTTAATTACATCAAATAGGTGTGAGTCACGCTTTTACGGAATTCCCATATAACTTAGATTACACCGAAAAAAGGCTTCGACGGTCGTGTGTGTGGTGTTGACTAAACTTTAGCCGAGTATCTATGGTTCGTGACGTTACAAAAAAAAGTCTATATTTTCCATTTACCAAAGGAACTGTTTGTCCCTAGAACGGTTTATAAGTGTAAACACGTCCGGCGCCTCGTTGGCCGCTCGGCTCTATATACATATAGATACAAATATATATATTCTACAACATTTTTTATAGAGGCGAAAGCCTTTTGATGCAATTATATTATTATTATTATTATTATTATTACTTTAATCGAATTTCCCTATTTCTTTCATGACGTCACGAAAACGTCACCGACCCGAGATAATCAGCTAAAGATTTGTTTCCACCGTTTGTGTGGACCAGAAGTCCGTTTCCGCGACCATTAAAAGATTTCTGTGGCTCGCAATTACGCTCGAATTCGACAAACAACTTCCGATATTATTTTCGATTTGTGGCTAAAATTTGGCGGGAAATTCAAATTTAGCAGCAAAGTATTCCGCGAGTTTAAAATTGTGGCTCGACTGTGTGGCACACAATCGTGTTTCCACGATATACACGCAGAAGTGTGTGGCCCACAGTTGTACTGCGGAAAATTACTTCAGTTTTGAAGTTTAGTGAGCTATTGTAGTGGTTTATTTACAAAAATAAACCTTGGACACTCGACACACATTGATCCAGCGAGCAACTGCTGTATAAACTGATGACTTCTGTGCCGAATTGGAAGCTTCTTGGTAACCTGCGAACTACGTCAGCAACACTGATTTGTCTATTTCAGTAATTTGGGGCATAAAGCCACTTGAGTTAAGGAGCACTAATCCTTAGTTTCTAGTTAATTATATTAGTTGTTTAAACGCAAATGGCTTTCCGTTTTTTTCGAACACAACAATTCTTGATCAAATTATCCTGGTTGACTGCGCTAAACGGATACGTCAGCTGATTTTATTTGAGAGATATTTCGGCCCTTCTTGACAACGGTCCTTCGATTTTTAAAAAACTAAAAATTTTGGTTTTGTTTGGGTGGACCCGGATGAGTTGGTGTAGTTTTTTTGTGTTGGTGCTCTCCCTGCCGTTCTTTGTTTGATGTGATCTTGTCTCATGTTTGTTTCAAACGTTAATTGTTTAATTTGGGGTCGTCCATCAAATGCCTAAAAATCAAAATCAATTCCAGACGCAATCTTAAAATTTAACTGAAAAGCCAACTTATTTTTGTGTCATTTAGTTGAATACACTGAATTATATGGATTCTGCAAAGGGATTTTTTGTTTTCCACTATCTGCTCTAGTTATGACGTTCAGAATATCTGCGGCCGTCCCCACAGCGAAAATTCTACTATGACGCGGGAAATTTTTATCCAAACACAAACAAGGCTTTTCAGTGGGCAGTGGCGATACTGGTGAAGATTGCTTAGTGCCCGAACAAAAAAAAAGTCATGAATCTTTCTTGTAAGGCATACAACAAATTAGAGGTACCACAAATCACACGGAAATTCCACTATTGGAAAAATCGATTATTCCTGAATAGCGGAACAACCAAGTAACGCATTTTCAGCGGGTCTTCAAGCCAATTTAAGTGAATAGGTGATGGGTAACTAGGTTGTCCTATCCCAGTCCTTTTCGGTTAAACTTTAATTAATATAACGTCAGATGCCCGTCATTAATAGAACGTCATATGCCCTTCCATTCTATTCTAGAATAATCCTCAGTTTTACGCCTATCCCGACCGTTTGGAGGTTCGCGCAGTCCCCATGTACCTCATTTTGTGTCTATTCTTGAATCAGAAAATACTTTACAACTATTCCTTGAGACGTGACAATTCTGCAGCACAGACTTGAAGAGGCTCGAGCTTTACTACTAGGGAAATATGGCTTTCGAGGAGCTCATAGATAGGAAAGCTTATGGTGGGATTTGAATGTAATAAAAGGAAAAGGCTGGAATCCCGTCTCTTCTGCTTAAGCAGTTATGTGGTAGAGGACCGTGAGATGTCGTTGCTAGCCGGATTAGACTCTCTGTAACCCTTACGCGGTAAAAGTTACGGGGTCCCCTTGCAAAGTATCCCTAGTAGTGTAAGGTAAGGTTCAATTTTATTGACAGATATCAAGAAACCCCATGTTGCCTAAAAGCGTCAGACACGACAGTGGCATAAGAAACGACGATTCACTAATTCTGATTAGTTTGTAAAAGTTATTAATACAATCCTAGCCTTAGGCGATATAAAGAACAAACAAACAAACAACTAACCGCTAACACACATCAACACTAGAATTTAGGACAAGAGAATTAATAACAAGTGTGCAAATCGACCGCTAGACAGGCATGATCGACCTCACTATGCGTCCCATACATATTTGCACATGAACACTTTAAAGTTTAACTGTAAAGTCAGCTTAGTTTTAATTAAGCTACTTGAATATAGTGAAATATTTACTCATCTAAGGGATTTTATATTTTTTCACCCGGGGCTCTAGTAATAATGTCTAGATTGTGCGCTGCTTGCGCGACAACCCAAAATTCACCCAGACGCGGAGAATTTGAATTTAAACAAAGACCCGTATTTCCAGGGTTAAAGACACTAAAGCTCGGGAAAGTTAAGCCTGTAGAAAGTAGAAGAATGATGTTACGATGTATCTTGCAAGGAATCTGACATTTTTACTTCATTTTTCGATAATGGTTTACATTCGTAGTTGCTAAATATTCCAATCGCTGGGACAAGCACATAGAGGTACCACAAATCCGAGAGACTAAGTTCATTCGATGAAATCGATTATCTGTGAATAATAAAAATATCTGTGAATGAACCAGATGAAGTAACGCATTTTTACAGGATTTTCAGGCTTACTTAAGTGAATAAGTGATGTGTAACTAGACTGTCAGATATCAGCCCTATTCGATTAAACGAAAGCTTGACTTAATTTCCTTTCAACATTAAATTCAGATATGTTGTCGAGCCAGCAGGCACGTTCCCACCGAGACCGGATCCTGACCGATAAATGACACATCTTGGGCACCATCCATCAGGTACACAGGAACCGGGGTAATTCATGAAAAAATCCGATACCCCCCCTCCCGACTTCGTAGATCCGGTCCAGGCCTCAACTGAACAAATTTAACATATTCAAGCAACTCACAGCTACTCGTATTCTAAGTCCACAAGTCATTGTAAGGAGCTTTCTTCTCACTATTGATTTCCGCTTGTACTTCACTCGTGAGTTCCTGACTCTCACATTCCAAAAATTAGCTGACAGTTCAACAATTCAATAGTATTTCAACGGTTGCTGCATATCCTGCTTATCTGGTATTAATAATAATAATAATAATATATAATGCAAAAATAAGGCACATGGCCTCTACAAAATGAACAACAAATTATAAACTAAATTTCTCTTCTAAACATTTCTGGGCTAAAACATTTCCGGCACTGTCAGTCAAATGGTGCTTGAATTTTAAGATATCTTCCTTCCCAGAAGCGCCTCTGGCTGTCCTGGCTGAGCCCCACATCAGGTTCAAGCTGGGCCCCACATTCAGGCCCGATCATTGTTTCCGAGAGGCTTACTGGTCTGCAGACCGGTTATGCAAACTTTTGCCACACTGTCAGAAGTTTCATAACAGATAACACGAGGATGCGCGGTTTCAACAGAGTGCGTAACAGACAACACTTCGGATGTTATCTGTTGTGTTTAAAAACGTTAGTCATGGAATGTTATGCATGAGAAGGCGTGTCAGGAAGAGCCAAAAACAGCCAAAAAAGTATCTACTAACTTTTTTGTTTGTGGTTGTGATGTCGGAAAACTCATTACATGCTTTTTGTGCGGTTTTACGACTCTTCCTGATGGCAATACTTATTATGCATAACATTTTGAAACACAACAGAAAACAACAGATAAACCGCGCATCCTCGTGTTAGCCTATCTGTTCCGAAACTTCTGACAGTGCATGTTTGTCATTCGAGGAAGGGTCATAGAAAGAGGCTAAAACAGCCGACGTCTTGTGTGATTTGCTGCAAGCACAGCCAAGTTATAAAGTCACAGGACATCTTATCAGAAACACTACGAGGTGTCCTTTAAGTGTCGTGGGGAGATTTTCTTTATTTCACTTTCGCCCGAGTCCCCAGTCTAGTTGTTATAACACCAGTACACCGTGCACTCGTGCAGTCCCATGATATCAGTCCTATCCTACCCAGCGCCAAAATTTTCTGGTACTGCCCTGATGTTAAAAGAAAAAAGTTCCAGAGGGCGATAACAACAACTATTACGCCCTGCGACAACTGTTATCGCCCGCTAAAACTATTATCGCCCGCTAAAAACTGTTATCGCCCGCTGACAACTGTTGTCGCCCTGCAGCAACTGTTATCGCCCTGTGATAACAGGGCCCCTGGTGTTTTAATCATTATCGCCCTTGCTTTTCTTCGGGCGATAATATATAGTAATAACGGATATTTTTGACCGTTGAAGAGCATGAACAAACAAATAGACAGGCGAACTTGTGATGTTCGGTTTGCCAGTTATATTGTCATACCTGGCAAACAGGCGAAAAATCGACGCGCCAATATTATTATTTGCCTTTGATTGAGCCAAGGGCAATATGACTTACTTGACTTGACTTAAGTCCCATCCAGCCTTGGTGGCCGTCTCGGGGCCTCTCTCCTCAAGTCAAGGAGTTCACGGTGCAAGGGGTGGGTTAAAAGGCCTTGAAAAAGCCGATACGCCATTTGTGATATACGCTTCTCAAAAGAACCAAGTTATAAGTGGAAAGAAGAAGGGAGTAAGGGACTTCAGGACTTTTGTGAACAATCTTAAGTACTCTCTTCTATATGTTCTCCATGCGGCAGATTTGATACTTTGCAAAACCAACCGTGCCTGCATTGCAGGCTCGTTTCTTCTAGTCCAACAACAGCCTCACAAGGGCTCTTGCCAAGAAGGGCCGAAATATCAATGACAAACCTCGTCGCTGAATTTCCGTTTGAAGTGTTCCTTGGAACAATCCACTATTGCGAGCGCTGTAGCAGCTTTCGTCTTAGGTTTTCGGTTTCCGGTTTTCACCGTATTTTATGGAGCTCATAACTCGTGAACCAGTGCAGGTATTAAGTTCAAACTTGGTATACTTGTGGGCATTGGGGTCTAGTTGTGCCTTTTTGGGGTCCTACCCCCCAAACACACCCAGTTCAGGGGCAAATGGGCCCAGATTGCCCAGTGAATAATGTTCATAGCTTGACCAGACGATTTGGTTTTATTACCCTTGTTATTACCTTGCTAATGGAAAAGAGGTTTAAAGTGTCAGACTGGCTAGCAAAATCTTCTTTGGATTTGTAATGCGGTTTTGTTTAAGGTTTTAAACTGGGAAGATTTCAAATTCAATTATTTTTTGGTTAGTGGGGATGTGAAATGTCTTGGTTCTAACGCTGTTTGTATATAAGATGTGATTAACATTTTACTTTCACACTCCACGTCTGAGCGCTTGAGCTCTTGTTGACCACTGTATTACCTTAAATCAGTGGTTCCCAACCTTTCCCGTACCGCGTATCCCTAATCAAGGTTCGAAAAGGTAGCGTACCCCCTTTTTCAGAACGTGAAAAAGACGATATTTATTATCATAAATGATAAGGCATACATGTGCAGAAATATATACAAAATCAATGAGACACTTATTGAGGCTGCTTTGTAGTTAAAATTTTGTCACATCTCGCCTCGACGTCATTAACGGCAATATTTGTTGTACAGTCAGCCTGTTTCTGTGTTTGGTTTTGATGTTCTCCGTGCTTTAATCAAGCTGCATCGCAAACATTTTCCTTAGCTTAATTCGCAACCTGAATGATAATATCAATTGCAATGTCTTCGATTCTTCTTGAAACAGTTCCCAAGCCGTCAGGCACGGCTTGGGAAATATTATAATACATAGATGGCACTTTATACAAGGGGCTTTTACCGTGACTAATAAACCAAGAGCAACTTTTTGAATTTAGTGTAGAAGTCTAGGACTCCAATGTCGGAGCCTCGTAGACAAACCAGCTTAGGACCCACTTGGCGGGGTCTCATGGTGAAAACTAAACAAATCCAAATGTAATTTTTGATGGGGAATACGCCCTTGAGCTGGAAATATTGTAGAAGTAGTGAACTGAAAGACAAAAATGCTCCTCAGCCGGGATTTGAACCCAGGACCTCCCGCTTACAAGGCAGGCACTCTAACCATCTGAGCTACCGAGGGGCTTGCGAACAGAGTTCGCAAGCCACTACAATAGTCCGGTACAAGCCGGCCATAGGAACAGTGATCCCGGCCGAAGGCAAATTCATCTAATCAGTTCCCATCCCCAAATCACGGAAATTATACTACATAGATGGCACTTTATACAAGGGACTTTTACCGTGACTAATGAACCAAGAGCAACTTTTTGAATTTAGTGTAGAAGTCTAGTCTAGGACTCCAGTGTCGGAGCCTCGTAGACAAACCAGGACCCACTTGGCGGGGTCTCATGGTGAAAACTAAACAACTCCAAATGTAATTTTTGATGGGGAATACGCCCTTGAGCTGGAAATATTGTAGAAGTAGTGAACTGAAAGACAAAAATGCTCCTCAGCCGGGATTTGAACCCAGGACCTCCCGCTTACAAGGCAGGCACTCTAGCCATCTAAGCTACCGAGGGGCTTGCGAACAGAGTTCGCAAGCCACTACAATAGTCCGGTACAAGCCGGCCATAGGAACAGTGATCCCGGCCGAATGCAAATTCATCTAATCAGTTCCCAGCCCCAAATCACGGAAATTATAATACATCGATGGCACTTTATACAAGGGACTTTTACCGTGACTAATGAACCAAGAGCAACTTTTTGAATTTAGTGTAGAAGTAATATATATATAATTGTGGACTATATAATTTTGACTGTGGTGTTATTTTGACATGTTCGGCTTGGTCCGTGAGATAATTTTTGAAATAAATTGAATTAGATTAGATTAGATTATTTTATTGCTAAATTACATAATAACCCATCATGATAGGTAACCGCCCATGAGAAGACATAAATGCACTGTCACTGGGCGGTTACCACAAACTGCTTCAACTTAACTTAAACCGTAACTTAATTTCATTCCAACACTAACTAATCAAAACAATTTTTTTTTCATATAAAACACAAAAGAAAAAAGAAGAAGAAAAGAAGAAGAAAGAAAAAATAAATAAATAAAGGTAATAAAAAAAGAAATAGTAACTTATACCATCATTCTCTGAATCGTGACTCCTCACCCCTCCAACAAAAATTTATTTACGCTCTGTTTAAACAATTGTTGGTGTTCAGCCGCCTTAAGACTATCTGGGAGTGAATATCTACACCGCCTGTGAATTCCAATATAACTGGGTAGTGGACCGAAAACAGTAAATAGTGGGAGGTGTGCTTTAACTCTTTCTCTTTCAGGTACAGAAAGGATGCTCAGTGTTTTGATATTATCGGCACTGTTCCACCTCTCCAAGTCACAGCTCTCCGACAGTCTCCCTCAGTTTCCGATTATCGTCCCACCGAATCCAGGCGAATGCCGGTTAACTCAGTTCAAGTGTTCCACTGGGAAGTGCATCCATTTGTCAACCTTCTGTGATGGCTCGGTCGATTGCGAAGACGGATCGGATGAGCCGCTCTATTGCACACGTAAGTCTGAGCCCGTACAACTTGGCTTAAAGCAGATGAACCAGGACAGATAGATATGATATGATATTTATTACGCTAAAATCCCAAGGGCCATGGCAATACAAAGAAAAACATAACCTACAACATAACTAGAACAAACATTTAAATCTACAAGAAAAATTCTCTATGAGCCAGAGACAACTTGAGGAATCTGTCCACTTTCCTTATAGTGACAAAACATTCACTCTTCAACATTCGCTCCATCCATTCCTGGATCGCACTCATTTTCTCCAAATATTTATCTCCTTGAATCATTCAATACCCTACATTCGCACATAATATGTCGCACGTATTCATTCATATCTCCACACATCGGGCAGCAGTAAGGACCAATCCTCCAATCGGCCTACCCGTGTACCTCCTCCTATCCCCCAGAGGTAAAATATCAGCACGCATACTAATTATTAATTTTAGTCCCTCCCTATCTAAACCCGCTTTAAAATAAACACATTCACCCCACGTCTCTTTCGCCTCTGTATAAAACCTCAGAGATTTCGAACTATCTTTCCGAAAAAGAAAACAGCTCACACCAATGAAAGCAATTTTTTATTAGAATTAGCTTTGACAGCTTCGCTTAGTTTGAAATTCAGAAATCAAATCTACCTTCTGTCCCGTGATACATGCAAGTTTTTCCTTCCAACAAAGTGTCAGAAACAATGATGTTACAGCAAAAAGATCAACTTCCTTCAAGCGTTTAATCGCGATTCTCTATACCTTTTTGCTAATCGCTATAGGTAGGCTACTCATTTCTTGCAGCCTCTGACTCAAGTGCGATGTACCGATCGAAATTCCGTCGGTCGGCCGGTCTGTTGGGTCTGTTTGCGAGTTATGGTGCAGTAGAGGTATGCTTATGTGAACAGTTACTTTAATGTGAACAGTGTAGTTTTGGGTTAAATGGTAGAATGAAGACCCAAAACACCTATACAGGTGTTTTCAGATGCCCTTAGTTACCCACTTTGGCTAACTGGTAGTTAACTTTAAACACAGCAAGTCCGTGAAAATGGCAAAGTCCACTGTCAACAAACGTTCACATAAGCTTACCTCTACTGTACTTCCATACGCGCTAGGACGATGAAACTTGGCGGGCATGTCAGGGACCCGATCAAACAGACTTGGTAATAATCAGTTACCCAATCTGACCATCTCGGGGGGTGGGGGTGGAGGGAATCCAGAATACTGAGTTATGCGTAACTTAATAGCTGAATATAACACATGTCTCTGCTGTCCTATTTCAAGTCTGGACCGGACTCGACCGCTGTGGGAGAGTTGGAGGGAGACCGGAAATCTAGTGAAACGGTAGAATTGATCGGACTGGATCCGGGCATTTTGGAGGGGGTTTGGAAGGGGGTTTCTCGGAATTCCGCTGATGGCGGTTTTGGGGATTTTCACGACGAAACTTGTCAGGCATTTCAGGTACCGATAAAACTGACTTGGAAAAAGTAAATTTCTCGGTCCGATCATCGTGGGGGGAGTTGAGGGAGAGGGGATCTGTAAATATTGACTCATGCGTAACTTTGGAACGGGTGAGCGGATTCCAGTGAAATTTTATAATTGAACAGAGAAGGGTCACTGGAAAACCGAAACCTCGGAACCTCCCTAACCTAGCCTAACCAAAAGGTTAGGTAAAAGGTTAACCTAACCTAACCTTTTGGTTAGCTTTACCTAACCTTTTGGTTAGGTTAGGTTATGTTAGTTTCCAAAGCCATCGGTTCCGGTGGCGGAGGTTCCGGTTTTCGAGTGACCCACAGAGGACATGTCTTCGATGTTCTTTTTCGTGTCCATATTCAAACTTACAGGTGGGCAAACTGACGAACTCCCGTCCAGGAGTGGATACGGGCCATAAACCTTGTTTACAATACGGATAACGACGAAGCCGACCATTTGATTTTTCGTAATGTACAGCTTATACAATCATATTTCTCTAATACTTAAAACAGCTATTCGTCGTCACTACATCCACCCGTCAGTTCGCCCACGTTTTTCGAGTAGACGAACTGACGGGTGGATGATTTGGCGGCGAGCGAACTTACAGGTGGACGAACTGACGGGTTACCGTCCAGGAGTGGATACAGACTATGAACCTTGTTTACAAAACTGATCACGACGAAGCTGAACATTTGATTTTTCGTCATGCAGAGCTAATTACAATCGCAAAATTCGAATATCTCAAACAACTATTCGTCGTCGGATTTGATTTTTCGAAGCCGACCATTTGATTTTTCGTCATGCAGAGCTAATTACAATCGCATAATTCGAATATTTCAAACAACTATTCGTCACCCGTCAGTTCGCCCATACTTTCGGAGTAAGGGAACTGACGGGTGGATAAACTGGCGATGAGCGAACTTACAGGTGGACGAACTGACGTGTTACCGTCCAGGAGTGGATACGGACTACAAACCTTATTCGTAGAACGGATCACTTCGACCCTGACGGACAGCTTTTACCCTGCTCCCTAATAGAAAGGTCATCTATGGCCAAAAACCAACCTTAGCCTTGGCGACGTGACAAGAGAAAACATTTTCGGAAGGAACCGACACAGCAAAAGAAAAGGATTGACGAGGGACTCCGGGAATTCTGTGATGCCCTCACTGACGTCTTTATCGATAGAGATTCACTAGGCTTTGTCGGAAAAGGACAATATGCGTTGAGCGGAAACGAAAGCAAACCATAGACAATACTGGAAAACATATTCTTCACATATTGAATATACGAGGTTTGCCTGGGGATGATTAGTCACTACTTCACAAGCTACAAGAGTAGGCTACACGACAACACATCTGCAAATCTACGAATTCCCAGAGACGTCTACAGTTCCCCCCCCCCCCGGATACGGCCTTGTAATCCGGTGTTCGAAGTTTCGATCGAGGGGCAAGATGAGATAGAAATTCGATAATCCAGCTTCGTTCTCGAATCAAGTCGATTTAATGGAGCGGGCATCAATTTTGTTAAGTTTAATATAAAATAAACGATTACTGCAGTCGGATTTGGCGGAATCCGATGAAAACGGGAGATTAGTTAGTTCCAGTCGTGTCTTGGTTCAGCATTTCGTGTCGATGGAAGGATAATAAGACTTACCCATGATAACACATTATGTTTATCATGTTATAAACTATTACTATCATCCAGAATCTGGCGAAAACGGGAGATTAGTTAGTTCTAGTCATGTCGCTGCTCAGTTATTCGTTCGATACAGGGATAACAAGATAAAACGCTTCCTAGATAAAACGGTACGACCGAAATCCAATGTAAACTGGAAACTTCGGAAATAACAGAATCCCCTCTGGTAAATCACAAGGTCGCGTGTTGGGAGAATCGGGATAAAGATCATGCTGAAGGGTGTCCAGTTTAGCTTTCAGATCCGGTCGTAATAAGGACCATACGAAAAATGAAAGGCATTAAGGAATTACCCAATGTATTGAAGACTAAAAAGAGGCAAGGCAGGTCACGACATAGTGTAGGAGGCATGCGTACTAAAGAGAGGCACGAAAATTAAAAGGGCCCTTTCAGGCTTCAGAATGACAGACAGGATCAACGTTCTAACGTGCCCCCTCTTAGGCTCTGGAGTTACGAACTCTCACTTACTTCTCTACTTCTACTACTTGTTAATATCTTTTTATTACTTGTGCCTATGCGCCATGCCGTGCCTCTTTTTAGCCGATCCCGTTTTAGGGGCAAATATTTAAACATGTATAATAATAATAATAATTCATTTTTGACCCGCTACAAAAGATCAAAGCGGAGCAGCAATAAAAGAAACAAAACAAACACTTCACAAACAAAAAGACACTGTGGGCGGGCAGATACTTATAAGTAGACTGGGGTATTTTGCCAGCAAGCTCCTTAAGTTTCGACCACCCGATATCCGGGAAACTGTAAACAGATAGCCTAGTAGTAAGTTTCTTTCAATTCTCCACTTTCAATGATCGTTAATGCCAGGGCCTCGCTCCACTTGGCTACTTGTTTTGAATTATTTGCGTACAACGAGTAAGTCGATTCCACCTGCTCACAAATTATTCAGTGGATCATAATACATGCTGTAACTTACTGACAAACAATGTTGGGCAGGAATAACACACATTCTCAAAACAATTCACTGAAAGAAATATACAATACTAAATATTTATGTATTTGTTAATTTTTTTTATATATTTCAGCTAAGTGTTTTTCTGTTTGTCTGATGCTACATTTATACACTGCGTAAATCCAAGAGTATTTTAAATTACGAGCGTATTTTTTAGCACTTCTTTGGGCTTGAAAAATCTCTAGCAATAGGCCTACGGACCTATCTGAGAAATCGTTCCGTTTTGGATATGATCACGTCCGTATTGCTAGAAATCTTTTTAAGCTCAAATACGCTCGGATTTTACGCAATGTGTAAACCTGGTGTAAACCCACCATGAGTTTCTTGTTACAATCTATTTTGAGCTTGCCCGTAAGAGTGCTTCCGAATTGCACCACTAGTGAGGGCTTGCCCAGTCTCGATTTTGGTGTACAGGAAGTGCCTGGTGTCGCGGTGCCGGCACCGGCTCCCACGTAATATAACATAAAAATCAGCACGTTTAGACGCAAAATCGCCTAATTTGTGGAAGGCACCGGTGCCGGCTCCGCATGTTTCGTCCGGTGTCGGGGAGGGGGTAACCCATTGGCCACTTGATCATACTACGCCCGGACCGGGTCCCGGTATGAAGTCGCGACTATGATAGACGTGATCTAAACACTGAAATGCTAGAATGCTTCCGATTCAAAAGTCAATGAATTCGAGAGTCTATATTCCTTCGACGGGAAGCGTGCACCTAACGAACTTTTACCAACTTGAATGTCCGAACCAGATCATTTGATACCAGATTTACTTCTAGTGCTACTCTTTCGTCGGGAAACACCCGGCTTTTGCCAACTTTTTCGGCACTGGAAAAGAAAGTAGTAGGCTACAAATTCCTCCACCAAAGTATCGTAAAAAGTAACGCATACATTCACTTCCATCAAATACTCTTTATGGGGGGGAACACGTAGTATATTTTATTTCAAATAAGGAAGATCACGTGTGTGGAAAGATGCTAAACCAGAAAAGGTTATTACTTCCATCCTGGGGCACAAGAATCGGCTGGAATCCTGGAAGGAGCGCGATACTAACAAGACCAAAGGTTTCGATGGGATCCCAAGAATTCAATATTTGATCCAGACAATTAAGTTTTGTCTGCGCCAGATCCAGTCTTTGCCAGACTCCTTGAACATTTTTACACCTAAAATTTAGAAACAGATTGAGGCCAAATAGCTAATTATCTGAGAAAACCAAAATCAGATATGGATTGAGCAAGTGTGTTTACCCCTAAAAGTCATATCTATTTTGACGCAACCGGTCGAAACGATCCTGCCTTACTTCTGCCAATTTTCCGGTTTCGGTGAAATTCCGGAACTACTTGTCCGGCGAAAAAATAAAGCTCACAAACGAATTCAGCGTATCTCCTTACTCCTATATCCAACATCTAATCAACTTCAAATAAAAATTTAACTTATAGCAAACTTTCCGGTTTCAGTCGGATTCCGGACGAACTATATGGCCGGCTAAAAAATGATTGTCATATACGGATTCAGCATCTCTTCTTATCCCTAAATCGGACATCTAATCAACTACTAATACAACTTTTGCTTTTTACGAATTTTCCGGTTTGGGCCGGATTGCGGGCGAACTACTTGACCGAGTAGAAAATGATTTTCATATAAGTGTTCAGCATGCCTTCTTACCCCTAAATCAACATCTAATCAACTTAAAAAAAAATTTACTTTTAACATACTTTTCGGTTTTTGCCGGATTCCAGGCGAACTACATGTCTGGCGATAAAATGGTTTTCATCATCGTGTTCAGCATGTCTTCTTACCTCATAATCGACTATCTTATTAGCTGTTTAAAAATATTTTGTCTTTCCCTTAATTTGAAACCCCTCCCCCACCCTCAAATATAGAACTATAGAGCCCATCTTCGAACTTGACTTGTACTTTGACCCAAAGGATCCTCCCACCAAGTTTCATCAAAATATCTCAATCTCTTCGAGAGTTATAGTGCATACAGACGGACAGACGGACGGACAACTTTTGCGATGTCATAGGTATCCCTCCACTTACGTTTTGGGATCCCAAAAAGGAACAAGACCAAAGTTTTCGATGGGATCCCAAAAATTTAGTGTTTGATCCAGACATCTAGGTCTTGTCTTCGACAGATCCAGTCTTCGCCAGGCTAATCATCTGAGAAAACCACGTTCAGATATACCTCTCTAAGCCATGTCTTTTTGACGGTACTGATCGAAACTTCCTGCTTTACTTCTGCCAAATTTCCTTTTTCGGCCGAATTCCGAGCGAACTAATTGCCGAGCTAAAAAAAGATAGTTCAGAATCAAATTCAGCGTATCTCCTTATCCCTATAAAGAAAATCTAATCAACTTCAAATAAGACTTTAACTTCTAAAAAAAAAAAACCGGTTTCAACCGGATTCCGGACGAACTATATGTCCGGGTAAAAAATGATTGTCATATACAGATTCAACGTCTTTTCTTACCCTTAAATCTATCATCTAATCAACTTCAAATAAAATTTTGCTTTTAACAAATTTTCCGGTTCTGGCCGGATTCCGGACTAACTACTTGTCCGGCGAGAAAATGGTTTTCACCATCGTGTTCAGCATGTCTTCTTACCCCTAAATCGAACATTTAATCAACTTCAAATAAACATTTTGCTTTTAACAAACTTTCCGGTTTGGCCGGATACTGGACGAACTAATTGTCCGGCGAGAAAATGGTCTTCACCATCGTGTTCAGCATGTTTTCTTACCCTTGAATCGAAGATCTAATCAACTTCAAATAAAATTTTGCTTTTAACAAATTTTCTGGTTTTCGCCGGATTCCGGGCGAACTACTTGTCCGGCAAGAAAATAGTTTTCACCATCGTGTTCAGCATGTCTTCTTACCCCTAAATCAATCATCTAATCAACTTCAGATAAAACTTTTACTTTTAACAAACTTTCCGGTTTTGGCCGGATTCCGGGCGAACTACTTGTCCGACGAGAAAATAACTTTCATATTCGGATTCAGCGTGTCTCCTTACCCCTAAATCGACTATCTAAATAACTTTTAAAAAATATTTTTCTTGCCCCTTAATTTGAAACCCCTCCCCCACCCTCAAATATACGGCTACACAGCCCATCTTCGAACTTGACTTGTACTTTGACCCAAAGGGTCCTCCCACCAAGTTTCATCAAAATATCTCAATCCCTTCGAGAGTTATCGTGCTTACAGACGGACAGACGGACAACTTTTGCGATGTCATAGGACTCATAGGTATCCGTCACTAACGTTTTGGGATCCCAAAAACACGCCTGATTAACAAATAAGATGATTTAACTTTATTTTAGCACATTGCAGACAATTCTTTAACTTTTTAGGCATGTGACATATTTGTGTTTGGGATCCCACTAGAGCCATTTCTTTTTACTGCTCTTCCTTATTTCAGTGACACTAGTGGCCCTATTCTTTTAATTTTTACTTCAGATTTTTTAATATTTTTCAGATAACGTTTTGAATTATAACTGTTGTGTGGGAGTAACACTTTAATTTTGTCCTGTTTTTTCG
Organism: Branchinecta lindahli; assembly: GCA_023053555.1. Classification (NCBI taxonomy): domain Eukaryota; kingdom Metazoa; phylum Arthropoda; class Branchiopoda; order Anostraca; family Branchinectidae; genus Branchinecta; species Branchinecta lindahli. Next base: position 4,552,722 of record JAKZAO010000008.1, on the reverse strand, counting down.
TAGTCCTCCGATTTCCGCTTACAGTAAAGCCTATAGTATGTGAAGTGAAGTGTAGTCTTATAGTCTTTGTCAGAAAGTACTTTCTGAAGTTATACAGCCAACCTTTCAGTTTCTTCAAACCATTCTTCTGCTATCAAGTGGAAAGCTCCATTCCAGAAGGCAAGCAGGCAGGCACCAGTTTTCGAACTGAATGTGGACTAAAATCAAACAGCTGGAGGAAGCGGATGTACTGACTGTTGAATCGGGTTCGATTTAACATTGGAGTAAGAGCAGGGTTCGTTGGCTGAAATTTTCCAAAGTAGGAGCCGGGTTCGTTTGGAAATCAAAATAGGGATGCTGTCTGCTTATTGTAATACTTTGGTGGAAAGAAAAGTACGAGGGGTTACCAACTTGTCGGGCACACTGTACCCTTTTCGGAAGTTGGTAACCCCCGAAGCAGAAACTACGTATTTTTAGACCCTCTACAAATAAATATGTTATGATCCAGTGCGTTCCTTACTATTTAAGAAGCTTATGTACTCTCTTCTCAGACTTGCCTTTCTTTCGGTAATCCAATCAGGATGCCGTTCCGGAAACCTGATAAATATTCGTTTCTTTTCCAGCATGCAACAGGACATACTACGGAGAGCGTGGCAATCGCCATCGATTGAGCATTCCTTATCCCGGGAACAATCAACTCCCATTTTCGTGTCATTTAACCTTTACACCTGAGACTCCGGACCTTCAGGACATTCTACAGGTGAGAGAAAAGGGAAATTTTTATAGCACCAGTGTTGCCAGAGCGCGTTTCAAAAACTATGCGCGGCCTTTCCACGAGCAGTCAATCTGGGGTGTTACGAATACTGGAACCCCGGAACTCCGGACCCTCCGCCACCGGACCGAGTGGCTAGACGAAAACTGGACCCTCACACACGAAAACTGGACCGAGAGGCTCCGGGGACAAAATAATGACGTATCACACGAATACTAAAACCTCACAATATTCGTATTAAAGCGCTCCATAATAGTCCGGAGCCTCCTTACGAGGCGGTCCCTTTTTGCGGAGGGTCTGTAGTTCCGGGGTTTCAGGATACCCCCATTTGCGCAAGTGGTAAGTGCGTTGTATTAGTGCTATGGTAGTCTTTCAGTTCGTAATCTGCCAGAGATGGACCCTGTTGCTTGCGACAATCTAGATGTCTTAAAAAGGAACAAGAAACTTGACTCAAACTTGACTCGGAGAGCTATCTCTTATTCGGATTAATCTTATCCTAGTAAAGATACTGCATCCTTATTCGGAGCAACAGAATGTCGCAAATGACAGGTCCGATGATACTTAGTACTCTTTATTCAGGTGTCCTTTAAGACATCTAGAATGTCACAAGCAACAGAATGTCGCAAATGACAGGTCCAGGATTCGTGTACAGTAAAACTGCGGTACCACTTGCGCAAATGGGGGTATCCTGCAACCCCAGAACTCCGGACCCTCCGCAAAAGGGCCCGCCTCGTAAGGAGGTTCCGGACTATTATGAAGCGCTTTAATACGAATATTGTGAGGTTCTAGTATTCGTGTGATACGTCATTATTTTGTCCCCCGAGCCGCTCTGTCCAGTTTTCGTGTGTGAGGGTCCAGTTTTCGTCTAGCCACTCGGTCCGGTGGCGGAGGGTCCGGAGTTCCAGTATTCGTAACACCCTCAATTTGTTTTGTTTGCAGCAAATCAAATGAAAACTGTATCTCAGCCTCATAAAAAAAAATTAAAAATACCGTGGGAAGAGAGTGAGATTTCGTCGCTTGCTTATTGCCCCCCTTTCCAGATCGAGATATAGAAGTTCAGCATGGCCTTCAAAAGAAAGCCAAAAATAAGCTACCTAGATAAGCTACCTACGACATTCGAAAATAAGCCGAAAACAAGCAAACCGACCGGAAGAGAGTGAGATTTTGTCGCTTACTTACTTCCCACATTTGACCGATCATGCTAAAAAAAAATTCAGCGTGGACAGGTCAACAAGCCAAAAATAATCCACGTTTTAGAACTTAATTGGGACGGTCAGTTCCGTTCTAAGTAAGCTGAAACCAATTTTGCGCACAAAAGTGTTTTTGGGTCCTTAAATATGTTGTTTGGGGGGTATAGGTACGAGGATCTAAAAGACAAAATTTTCAACGAAATGACGCATTACCTCATAAAAAGCATAGTGCAAATCAAAGTAACCAAATACAAGTTCACGTCTAGTAATCCCATATGGCGACGCTGCCTCACACAACTCAGTCGTCGTTCCACTTTCGCACTGTCAGACACAGGCTCGTATCCAGGAATTTATTTCGGGGGGGGGGCTGCCCGCGGGTCGGACCAAAAAGTACAAGAAACACATAATTCAGATTTAAAGCCTGCAAAAAAAAATACGATTACTTTTGTGGGTTTGGGGGGGGGAGCCCCCTAACCCCCCTGGATACGGCCCTGGTCAGAAATGTCTTTCGCATCCCTTTCGACCTCTAATTTAAGCTACGAGGCCATGCTCTGGTCCCACACCCCTGAGACGACGGAGTACCTGAAAACTTCAACAGACTCTTCAAGTTTGGGCCTGCTGGATACATTTCTGTCGTCTAGCAGGGATAGGATTACCGATTTTTAGGACAGCGAGGTGAGAGATAATAAAAAGGCCATGTTACCTGGGTGAAAAAAAAAAAACATTATTAGAGTCGCTAAGCATCCTTCGGTCTTTTGGTTACGCTGTATCGAAGGAGATGCTTCCGGTCAAGAAATAAATGAACCGAACCAGAACCGAACAAAAAAAAAGCAATCCTACTTACTGAAATGATTGGGTCAGTTCTATGATGAACAGTAGAGGTATGTTTGTTTGAACGTTTGTTGACTCTGAACAGGGACATTTTTCTGCAATTGCTGTCGCAAAAGTCAACTCACCAGTTAGCCAAAGTAGAAGAAATGAATGAACCAAACAATAAAATCATACGTACTGAAGTGACTGGGAGAATTCTATGGCTTGCTGTGACAAAAATCAACTAACAGCCAAAGTAGATAATTAAGGCCCGGGCCTCTAAAACACCTGAATAGTTGTTTTGGATCTTATTTCTACCATATAGTCCCAAACTACACTATTCAAATTTCAGTAACTGTTCACAAGGCCGTATCCAGGGGGGGGGTTAGGGGGTTCAAACCCCCCCCCGAAACCCGCAAAAGTAATAGTTTTTTGCAGGTTTTAACCTCTGATCTATGTATTTTTTGTACCTTTTGGTCCGACCCGTGGACAAAACCCCCCTCGAAATAAATTCCGCGAGCAAAACCACCCCCGAAATAAATTCCTGGATACGGCCCTGACTGTTCAAATAAACATGCTTCTACTGTAACAGCAGATGGCATGGTGCGGAATACAAGCATTGGCATGCTTAGACAGGAATAATCACGCCGCAGTCCCTTTGGATATAGACTATACAAAAATCTTTCTTCAGCTTTACATTGAGCGGGCATCAGTCGGCCAATTGGAGAGTAGCCAACAAAATCAGTGCGTACAGGGGATCGTCGAGATCTGGGAAGGAGACAGACCTTTAATTCCAGCAAAAAGAACGATTGGCCCAGGATGGTGCGGCAAAATTCAAGTTCCACGCGTCCTTTACAGCGAAGCTACTGCCGTTACTGTCGTCTTCAGAATAAGCGCGGAGGGGACAACCAAGGTGAGTAGTTATGTGTGATCTACCGAGTGAACTTCAAGGAGTGAACTCGGAATCATTCGCATTTAAAATGTCTAGGTCACACCCATCGTTCTTCTCGGTATGAACGTCACAACACCCAATCCTTCTGGGCAAGCCCAAAATTGATCCTTACCAGAAAATCAGCCAAAAAGAAAAACGTTAGCTGGTATAAGAACAAGAGCTAGAAGCTTATATGGCACTTACAAAGTTGAGGCAGAAATGATCGTGGGCCCTTGGGAACCATTATAATGTATCGTTTGCTCAAAAGTATTGTTTTTGGGACCCAAAACCTTAGTGACGGATACCTGTGAGATCGCAAAAGTTGTATGTCTGTCCGTCCGTCTGTGAGCATGGTAACTCTAGAAGGGAATGAGATATTTTGGTGAAACTTGGTGTGAGGATTCTTTGGAGCAAGAGTAAGGTCGAGTTCGTAGACGGGCTTTGTAGCCCTACATTTAGGGGTGGGGGAGGGGGTTTAAATTAATGGACAAACAAAATGTTTTGAAACAGCTAATGTGATAGTCGATTTAGAGGTAAGATGACATGCTGAAGACGATGGTGAAAACCATTTTCTCGCCGGAAAAGTAGTTCGCCCGGAATCCGGCAAAAACCGGGAAATTTGTTAAAAGCAAAAGTTTTATTTGAAGTTGATTAGATGTTCAATTTCGAGGTAAGAAGACATGCTGAACACGATGTTGAAAACCATTTTCTCGTCAGACAAAAAGTTCGCCCAGAATCCGGCCGACACCGGAAAATGTGTTAAAAGCAAAATTTGTACTTGTAGTTGATTAGATGGCCGATTTAAGGGTAAGAAGAGACGCTGAATATCTGTATGACAATCATTTTTTACCCGGACATATAGTTCGTCCGGAATCCGGTTGAAACCGGATTTTTTTTTTGCAAGTTAAAGTTTTTTTTGAAGTGATCAGATGTTCTTTATAGGGATAAGGAGATACGCTGAATTCGTTTCTGAACTATCTTTTTTTTTGCTGGACAAGTAGTTCGCTCGGAATTCGGTCGAAACCGGAAATTTGGCAAAAGTAAACAGGATGTTTCGATCAGTTAAAATAGATATGGCTTATACAGGTATATCTGAACTTGGTTTTCTCAGACGATTAGCCTGGCGAAGACTGGATCCGGCGAAGACAAGACCTTGGATCAAATATTACATTTTTGGGATCCCATCGAAACCTTTGGTCTTGTTATTCAAGTAAACCTGGATCTTAGCCTCCATAAGTCTGGTGCGGTGATGATCCAACACAACGTCAAAAAACATAAATAAAAAAGGGAAGAAGAATTTAAAAAGAAAATTACGAAAAAAGGACAGAAAAATTCCATTCATAGAGAAGAAGCGTTTTTAATTTGTGCAAGTTCCCAGGGAATACAGACCCAGAGAGCAACTGCCATATAAAGTGATGACTTCTGTGCCGAATTGGCGGCTTCTTGGTATCCTGGGAACTACGTCAGAAACATTGATTTGTCCATTTCAGTAATTTTGGGCATAAAGCCACTTGAGTTAAGAAGCACTAATTCTTAGTTTCTAGTTAATTATGTTGTTTAAACGCAAATGGCTTTCCGTTTTTTCGAACACACAATTCTTGATCAAATTATCCTGATTGACTGCGCTAAACGGATACGTCAGCTGATTTTATTTGACAGATATTTCGGCCCTTCTTGACAAGGGTCCTCCGATTTATAAACAAAAATTTGGTTTTCTTTGGGTGGACCCGGATGATTTCATGTGGGTTTGTTTCTGTTGTGCCCCTGCCGTTCTTTGTTTGATGTGACCTTGTCTCATGTTTGTTTTGGACGAGTGTTTACGATTGGTTAATTTCGGGTCGCCCCCTTAGGACAGAAGAAAGCTTTATGGGTTGACCCCTGTTCACGTGTGTTCATTGTGTTTGATAATAAAATTAATTTCTCTCAAAATTATCTCTCTCTGGCATAAAGAGTATCTTTTAACGCCCGAGCCCTTCAGTCAACCCTACAGCCCGAGCTGACTGCGAATCATAGTTGATAGGGCTTGGCTAAACAGATAAGGTCAGCTGCATTTTATTAGAGAATTTTATTTTATTTTATTTCCCTTCTTGACGAAGAAGGGAAATATTGAATTAGATCCTAATTTGTTCTACCGATTATATTTTCTTTTTTTAATTTACGTTTGTTTTCTTTTCTTTTTGCTTCTTCTTTTTTCTTTTCTTTTTCCTTGTATTTCTTTTCTTGACAAATGAATGAATACTGTCACCCGTTACGGGCAGTGCTCACTTATGGTGCGGTTAGTTTATAGTGTATGATTTGCTTTCTGTTAATACAAAAACTGAACTAAAAATAAACTGAACTTGCCAGTAAGGGTTGAAATATCGCTCTAATATAATTCAGCTTAGTTATCCGTTTATAACTATCAGCTACAAGCCAACCATGATTCGCAGTCAGCTTGGGTTGAAGGAATATTTACAAGCTGCCTCTATTTATTTTGGAACTTGTTTTGCCAAAGGAAGTTTCAAGTGGTTGTCATCGACCTCTTTCCCCACAACGTCTAACATTTTCCTAGCAATGGAGCAGACGACGATATCCGAAAAGAATATAATCTTATTTCTTATTCCACGGGATGTCCCTGGACAATCAAAATATGCATTGGAAGCGGTGGGATTCGCTCCGCCGCTTCCAAGAGTTTGCGAAACTTTTTGCTTTAAACTTCTACAGATGACGTTGATCCCTCTTGAGGGCCTGACAGAACTTTCATACTGTATCCTCCGGGAAATTCACAGATTTATTTTTGACAGGGTTCGCTGAGCTCGTCTTCGGCAAACAGACACGACGACAATTTCATGGTCGACTTGTCCTACAAGTTTTCCCCTCGTACAGAAGCACCTACTCGGTAAGTGAACAAGACCAAAGGCTTCGATGGGATCCCAAAAATATTTGATCCTAACAATTGGGTCTTGTCTTCGCCATTCAGTCTTCGTCAGATTCCCTTAAGATTTTTACTGTTAAAATGAAGTTCAAAAATGTAATCAGCATGTATCCTTGCCCCGATACCGAATCTCTAATCGACTTCATAAACAACCTTGAGTTTCATTCAAATTTCCAGTTTCGGCCAAATTCGTGATTTATCATTTGTCCAGCAAGAAAACAAAGTTCAGATATGGATTCAGCGGACCTCCTTATCCCTTCAATGAATATCTTATCAGCTCATAAAATATTAATGTTTTTACCGTAAATTTGAAATCCTCCTCTGTCTGCCTCTAAATATAGGACTAAAGGACCCATCTCCGAACTTGACCTGTACTTTGCCAATGAATCCTCATACTAAGCTTGAACAACATATATCAACCCCTACTAAGCTTGAACAACATATACCAACCCCTTCGACCTTCGATTACACTAGCTCTCTCCGACGTTCATAGGTTACGCGCTCTGCGCGTCATCCACGCGCAGAGCTATACTAGTGTGAAGAAAGGGGTAGGGACTACAATATATTGCAAATTGGTCGACAAATTTTGTGTCCAGTTTTTCCCGGATCCCGGGTGAACTACTTTCCGGTGAGAAAATAACTTTCATATTCGGATTCAGCATGTCCCCTTACCCCTAAATCAACTATCTGAATAGCTTTCAAAAAATATTTTTTCTTGCCTCTTAGTTTAAAACCACTCCCTTACCCTCAAATATAGGGCTACAGAACCCATCTTCGAACTTGCCCTGTACTTTGACCCAAAGGATCCTCCCACTAAGTTTCATCAAAATATCTCAATCCCTTCGAGAGTTATCGTGCGGACAGACGGACAACTTTTGCGATGTCATAGGTATCCCTCCACTTACGTTTTGGGATCCCAAAAACGAACTTGTGGAAAACAAGTTTAGTCAAACAATAAAATGCTTCCTCGGTTACTATAGTGAGTTTCTAAAATTAAAGGGGCAAATTTTGCGAAATATTAACCAAGACGGCATGGAAGATGAGGAATTAGTCACTTCAAACAATGAGAAGCAAAATCATTCGGCGAAAAAGAGCTGAACTAGTGCCAACGAGATTTAAAACAAACTCCAATATAAGTTCGGAATGTTGGAAGGTAGTAACGAGCTTAAACTAAGCTCCCTGCCGGCGCAGAAGTTCTGTCCACGGTTCAAAGGAGCTAGAGAGCCCAGCTAGATCAAAGAAGCAACTCTTAACTCGGCAAATAGCTTGGAATAAAACTCGGCGGGAATATTACTCGATCGATCCACAGGAAGTCGCTTCTAGACGAGGTCAAAGATAATTTGAAGTAAGCTTTCACGACCATTTCTGTAATAAGCTGTGAATTCACAAATACCTGTTGCTCTGTAAGTGGATTACAAAATAAAAATTCAAACAGGAACAGGAGTAGAAAAATGGGGACTTTTATGCAGAGGTGGAGTTTGTACAAGAACTTGTGCACGTAGTTTTATCTTCTGTCGTTTGAAATTCAAGGAGATATTTAGACAAATATGCAAGAAGTCTAATAAAATTTTTGTATTTATATACTTATAACCCATCTAAAATACCTACAAAACGAGGCAAAAACAGGAAAAAAGTAGGAATAAAACTGAACACAACCAAACACAAAACAAACCAACTTATTGCCAAAAATACTAAAATAGAATGTTGCGAAAGGGTGAGGCGACGTATAAACAGTCTTCCGTTTGAAATGTTCAGCCATTTCGATTACCGGTTCCTGCAAAACGTCTTTTCTAACTAGAAGTCTATTTCTTGATAAAAAAGGGTCGACACCATGGAGATATTTACCATATTTGGAACACATTTCTTCGTTGTCTAGCTTTATCACCATCGCCCAGATAATATACTACTAAGCGAACTGAGCAGAGTAAGTAAACATAGCATAACAAAAGACAAATAATAGTAAAAGATAAGATGAGAAGAGATGCTCGATTAACTTAGTTTTCCGACCAGACCTCATTAGTTGTAAGACCTAGCGCTGAAAACCTGGAAGAGTTGCGTCTTGATCCAAGTTTTGCTTACTAGTAACTGAGTGCAAAAAAAAAACCAAACATTAATTAAAGAACACCGGAAAATTCAGGGTTTGAGCTAGAGAAAAACTACACTGTCAGAAGTTTCATAACAGATAGCGCATAACACTTTCAAGAATAACACCTTTTCAATTAGAAATAAAGTGTTATGACCAATTAAGTCTACACTATTTCGTGCCTGGATCTCCAACAACACCTTCAAATTGGTAAAAATACTAAAGGGAACGAAAGAAACACAACATATAACATCCGAAAGTGTTATCTGTTGAAACCGGGCATCCTTCTGTTGTCGTTATGTAACTTCGGACAGTGTAGTATTTTTCCAATTGAAGGTGTTGTTGGAGATCTATAAAAATAAAATAAAAAAGAGGTAAAAACATATAGAGGCATCAAGAATCCGTTGGTCTCCTATCGTGTTGTTTACCATCAATACCAGTCAACAGGTCAAGCAATAAACGTTCTCATCCTACACAACGCAAACTTTCGCGCAGGAACAGAAATAAACATGAAAGGAGACAATTTGCAAAGATGAAATATTCAGCTATTTCGATCCTATCCATGGCTTAATGAGTTAATAGATCAAGAAGGGGTGGGTGTTATTGGGTGTCTAAGTGTGTTCTGTTTTCTATTGGCACGACACGAAGGTGTGCAGTAGAGGTATACTTATTTGAACACTTCTCTAACTGTTTCACTACCCTGGCTCTGTTACTTGCCTATAAAACATTCAAACGGAAAGGAAAAATAAGGAACTTTATTTCAGCTAATGGCCAACTATTTCAGGGTTGTCCTGGTTTGTTTGGCCAATTTTATTTTATTTGTACATGTACTGATTTGTCTCTCCTTCTATTTGAGATATCTTTTGACTTGAACCGTCACCTTCTTGGCTGAAGGTACTTTTCGCTTAGAATAAGATTCAGATTGTGAAAGGAAAACCAGGTGGCAGTTAACAGACTTAAAGAGTGAAGCATCAACTAAACAGAATATGAATTATTTTTAAAGTTTTACAGTTTTTAAAATTTTTAAAAGTTTTCGGCAAATGTTTTGCAGTAAAAGTTGCCTGATGGGTTTAGTTTTTCTTCGGCAATCCTTCAGTGTTAGGCGGTGTTCAAATAAGCATACCTCTACTGTATCAAATAAATTTATTTGTTGCTTAATAAAATGAAACTAATTTATTTTCAGCTATCTGGACCCTATCCATGGTCCCAAGTTCCTCGGGGAGTTGCTTCCTGGAACCGGGTGTTCCAGAGCACTTAGAAACTGTGACACGAAAAACTGTGTCGTCCAATCCCCGGGATATCCTGGAATATATCCGAGAGGAGCCCATTGTCTTTACAGAATAAACGTGGAAGGGATCAACACGGAGTCGGAGCCAATCAGTATCAAACTGTCGCAGAAATCTCAGCACAAGATAAATTTGAAAGTAAGTCATTTGTCTTAATTTCCAGACATTTATGACACCTCATTCGGTTAAATTAATCTTTGTTTATCACGTTCCCCTAAATTTCAACCGATTTTCAACGTCGTCACTCTGTACATAAATGATTAAAACACTCATTATAATAGACCTACCTTGCCTGGACAACGTGAAGTGTTGCAGCAACCTTTGTTCGGTTTCGCCGACTAAAGTGTTGCGAGAGCAACTTTGAATTCGTTTCTTTGCTCTCGGTTAAATGCTGAGGTTGTTGACCCATCGAGGTTTTCAGAAAAGCTGACCAATCTTCCTGTCAGTCGCATCAGGCGAGCCTTAGAGCGTGTTCCACCCTTCTAACAACAGTAACTTATAGTTACTATTTGAGTTCCAACCTCACGAAAAGTTACTACGCTGACCGTTCCAACCTTCTCGAAATAGTAACTAATAGTAACTATTTGCTTACCATGTTCGGGAGCGTAGTAAGCGTGGTAACTACGGATCTCTGTAACGTGATTGCTGGATTGCAATATTTTACCCAAAACTTAAAAAGACGTTCCAGCCTTGACGCCAAGAAGCCAAAATTCGTGACGTCATGCGTAGTAACTAGGGTAAGCAGGGTGGAACACGCTCTTAAATCTCACAACACCATGCGGGTACTCGTTTAATGCTTCCAGTAGACGCGATAGTATGTCAGTAAGTTCTTGATATTTTCAATCCAAGCCCCATAGATTCAAACAAAACCGAGAGCACTCGACTTACCACCAATTTCTACAAACAGCTTTTCCTGCTCTTGAGCCCCGTTCACAAGCATGCCTAGCCAAGCACAGATGCCTGGGCACGTGCCTAGCATTACCATTTATACTCAAGCCTAGGCACAGATTTTGGGCCAGGCACGGAGTTGTAGGCTCTGGAACTCGGTGGCTGGCTAAGCCTGGACACGTGTCTGTCTAGGCATCTGTGCTTGGCTAGGCATGCTTGTGAACGAGGCTATAATGTATGTAGGCCTGAACCTTTTGTTTACATGACTTCGGGGATATAATATGACCGACGGAGTCCAGGGTTGGTCACCAAAAGTAACTTCGTACACCCTGGAAAGTAACTCAAAAGTATCTCGAAGTAACCCAATGTAACCTAATGTAACCCAAAGTAACTCAATGTAACTCAAAGTAACCCAATGTAACCCAAAGTAACCCAATGTAACCCAAAGTAACCCAATGTAACTTAATGTAACCCAAAGTAACCCAATGTAACCCAAAGTATCCAAAAGTAACCCACATTATCCCAAAGTATCTCTAAGTTTCCGTGAATTTCAATTGTTTCGTGAAGGAATTCCGCATCAGTTTCAAGATATTGCAATCGGCGCCTCGTCTCGTCTGACGAAAAGTTTGAAACGTCACCACGCAAGTCTTGCGCACGAGGGGTTGCTTTGGGTTACATTGGGTTACTTTGGGTTACATTGGGTTACACTGGGTTACTTTGGGTTACTTTGAGATACTTGGGTTACTTTGGGATACTTTTTAGACAATTGCAAGCGTGATGTACGCCATTTGTGCGCAAGACTCGTGACCCAATGTAACCCAAAGTAACCCAATGTAACCCAAAGTAACCCAGTGTAACCCAATGTAACCCAAAGTAACCCGATGTAACCCAAAGTATCCTGAAGTAAGCAAGTAACTCGTACAGCCAGGTTCTTGGTGACCAACCCTGGGACGGAGTATCGAGTAATCAACTAATAAACATTATGGGTGAGATTCGCCCTAAACGGAAGCTGTAGCCTGGAAAACGGGGTCTAAAATAAAACCTCTTACTTCATCTGACACCCCATCCCCCAGTTTAAAGGAGTCGGCTGAATCGGCGGATATGGGGTAGAAACAGGCCCGTATCCAGGAATTTCTTTCGGGGGGGGGGGTTTGCCCGCGGAATTTCTTTCTGGGGGGGGGTTGCCCACGGGTGAAAAAATACATAGATCAGAGGTTAAAGCCTACAAAAAAATATTACTTTTGTGGGTTTCGGGGGGGTCGACCCCCCTAACCCCCCCTGGATACGGCCTTGGGTAGAAACCATCCGTACAAGTCCGCAGGAATAATTATTGATAAAAATGCATCTTACTTTCTGCACAATTCTAACATCAGCCAACATCATCCACAGATAACATAAAAAATTCGCCATTTACCAGCAACAAGTTCGTCAATCTAGTTATATAGCTCAGTGGGTCAAATTGTATTGAGTTGGGGCTTTTTTTTGCCCGGCATTCTGAGGCATATTTTTTCTGCATTAGCCATTTTTTTCAAGAATAAAGTCCAGTAAACTTAGTGTATGCAGTCTGAGGCAGTGTTGCGATACTGATTTTTTTAATTGTACTAGACATAGGTCTAAAAATGTACTTTCCGGAAAAAAATGTACCAGATACCAAATATTCAAAAAGCCGGACGCCGTAGTGTGGCAGGGGAAAAGGTGCGCAGTAAACGAGCAACATAGACCAAAAGATTCAAAAGAATAACAGTTTGTGGGTAAGTTTGTTCTTTATGTTACTAAAAACAACGTTTGCGCTCAGTGTTATGCATAAATACTATCACGCAAATAATATTTACGTAAAATTATCCACTCACTGACATAGTGACGCGAACTTCGGCAGGATCACTGTTCCTGTCCCCCAATTCCATCTGACCATTGTAGTGGTTTGTGAATTATGTCCACAAGCTGCATGTCCCCTTTGTAGCTCAGTGAGCAGTGGCGTTGTTAGCCAAAAGTCGTGGGTTCAAATCCTGCCTGAGGAGCATCTTTGTCTTCAGTTCACTACTTAAACCCATACATATTTGCTAGATTTGATTTTTATCATAATCTTCGGCGCAGTTTAAAGGACCACTCATCTACTATAGTGATTACAGTAATCTTATTTATCTTCAGTTCCCGACCAGGGTAAAAAAAAGAGACTGATCTCACATCCACAATAACATGTTATTTTCCTAATTGGCCTCTTTCTCTAATCGAACCCGGCTGGCATCTCATTCATTACAATTCTAAGCTTCCAGCCACTTTCTTACATGCCTTGGTCCATTTCCGTAAGAACAATTCCCCAGGACTCCGTGAAACACTGCCTGCCCCACTCATTATGTCCCAGCTAATCTCATTCGTAATGAAGCCTGTTTGGTCGTTGCCGTCACCCCACGGACAATTTCACAGGCAACGGCTTTCAAATTGGCTCAACCTAACACGGTTCTATAAACTGTGTGTTTCCTGGGCACACATTACTCCAGCTTCCTCGTGAGATGAAATTTCATACATATCCGTGCGAGCTGAGATACGGAGATCGGATCGATATCCCCGCCGACTGCAGGGAACCTCAGGTGGAGCTGCTGTGAAACTTTAAAGCAGACCAAGGTGGAAGCAGCCGTTCGGGACTATGGTAGCGTTCCAGTGAAGTTATTACAAGTTACGATGATAAGAGGGGCTATCGTCATATTGTCGTAGTTATCACGCTCTCTGGAACGCAAATAATAACCACGCGTACATACGTCATCACTCTTACGGGAGTTCCTGCAGAGCCGATAGTTATTATCACTTATGATGCTCGCGACCATCATAAGTAAATCGTAACGATCGTAACAGTCCTGGAACGAAAATAATAAGTGGGAGGAGCCAATTTACTTATTACGGCGGGCTCTGGAACGGCAATAGTAACATGAATAGTAACGATCGTAACTAATATTACGTCACTGGAACTCTACCTATGAAGAGGACTGATATATGAAGGAATAACTAAGCCGTCGCCAATAACGAAGATTTCTGGGAGAGGCACCGTGATCTCCTAACCTTTCCGCACTATATATATATTTAATTTATGACCCACCAAACGCACAAGGCGACAGCGGAGTAAAAAGAAAAACAACACATATAAAAATCAACATTTATGACGACAATTTCGGACTTAATTTCTATTACGCCTAAAGAATTCATGAAAAACATCATGGAGATGATGAGCTGGATGACTAATTGTTTTTGGGATCCCAAAACGTAAGTGGAGGATACCTATGACATCGCAAAAGTTGTCCGTCTGTCCGTCCGTCCGTCTGTGAGCACGATAACTCTCGAAGGGAATAAGATATTTTGATGAAACTTGGTGTGAGGATTCTTTGGGTCGAGAGTAAGGTCGAGTTCGTAGATGGGCTCTAGATGGCCTTACATTTAGGGGTGGGGAGGGGGTTCAAATTAAGGGACAAGCAAAATATTTTCAAACAGCTAATGTGATAGTCGATTATAGGGTAAGAAGACATGCTGAGCACGAATATGAAAACCATTTTCTCGCCGGACAATTAGTTCGCCCGGAATCCGGCCAAAACCGGAAAGTTTGTTAAAAGTAAAATTTTTATTTGAAGTTGATTAGATGTTCGATGTAGGGGTAAGAAAGTATGCTGAACATGAATATGAAAACCATTTTCTCGCCGGACAAGTAATTCGCCCGGAATCCGGCCAAAACCGGAAAGTTTGTTAAAAGTAAAAGTTGTATTCGAAGTTGATAAGATGTCCGATTTAGGGATAAGAAGAGACGCTGAATCCGTATATGACAATCATTTTCAGCCGGACATATAGTTCGTCCGGAATCCGGCTGAAACCGGAAAATTTTTTATAAGTTATATTTTTATTGGAAGTTGATTAGATGTTGGATATAGGGATAAGGAGATACGCTGAATTCGTTTTTGAGCTTTATTTTTTCGCCGGACAAGTAGTCCTGGAATTCGCCGAAACCGGAAAATTCGCATTCGAATCCATATCTGAACTTGGTTTTCTTAATGATTAGCTGTTTGGCCTTAATCTATTTCTAAATTTTAAGAGTAAAAATGTTCAAGGAGTCTGGCGAAGACTGGATCTGGCGAAGACAAAACCTATTTGTCTGTATCAAATATTGAATTTTTGGGATCCCATCGGAACCTTTGGTCTTGTTAGCAGAGACGCCGACTTCATCCAGTGACCGAATAGCATCTTGCACGCCGAACTTCTGGATTAACTTACGGTTACGACATGAACGAGGGAGATACATTAAAAATGTACAATGTAAAGTAGGACGTCTTTAAAAATTTCACGTCTTTTGAACTCAGCAATACGGGCCAAAACTATCCAGTACTGAAACTTAAAATACTGTTCAATAACTAAATATTTCCTTCCGCCCAAGCTGACTGCGAATCGCATTTGACAGTGCAAAAAGGATATGGCATTTTATTAGAGCTATATTTTGGCCCTTCTTGGCAAGGTTCCTCTTCAGGCTCAAACTGGAAAATGAACTTGCGGAGAAACATTGAAAGATCCCAGCTTTTCTAGCAAAATCAGGTACTTAAGCGCAGGTCCGTTACCAGGAATTTAATCCGGGGGTGGGGATGCCCGTGGGTCGGACCAAAAAGCACAAAAAAGACATAGATCAGAGGCCTATAAAAAAATGATTACTTTTGTATGTTTCAGGGGGAAGGGGTCGAACCTCTACCCCCCGCCCGCATACGGCCCTGCTTAAGCGAGTAAACTCCGAAACACCTTGGCTCCGTCGCGGCAGCTGCGACTACTTCAACACGATTCGCCTCGACAAAGTGCGTTCTCCCAAGATCAGAAAAAGCTTGCCGAACGTCAGGCTGATCACTGAAACTACAAGACTATGGTCTGTTATGTCCCGTTCAACGGGTTCGTGAAACGGTCCATAATGGCATCCGATGCCCAATCGCTCAATGTTTATGACCATGAATGTCTTCGAAGGATACTTGTAAAACCGTAGGCTACTTTTCGGAGACAGGATCAGAAATACGAAGACGAGGGCCATGAATGGGCCTTACGGCATTTCACAAATAAATCGAGGGCCCTGCTTTCGACGATGTGATCGACGACTGACCTGGTTTGGACATGGTGACGCCTGCATGCGGCGACACCTGACGAAGAAGGCGGTTGTCCTAATACCTTTTTCAAGCTAGAAAAAAACCCCGCTAAGATAAACAAAAGACAGGGCTAAATACCCCGGAACTGGACCTCAAACGAAAAGGACGTTTCCATCGACATGAGAGAAGGTGGGATTATGACTCCAAACCTCAAAGCCGTTTCCCCAAGAACCGGGTTCGTGGCTCAAATCTCTCCATCAGCTTACGTATGTAGGAGAGCACTGAACACATTGTGTCCTGAACCAGGGACCCATAAATTTCCTGTAATGACTCGCCATTCAGGGAGCCTGTCAATAAGAGATTTCTGATGCGCTCCTGACCGAACGTCTGAGAGTTCGAGAAACACCCACGGGGATAGAATACGCGAATATCCAGATAGACAAAATTTGGGATTGGCTGCTGGCGCCTTGAGGGAGGAGTCTCTTTGGCGCGCACGAGCAATGAGGCAAACAAGAATGCCGACCGACTCAAGCGGGGATTTTTGGAAGATGGATTGGTTCGGTCATCATATCAATATAGAAGCATAGGAAATGACAGGCGCCCTGTAAGGAAATTTATGGGCCCCTGCCTGAACCAAGTACAAGTGCAACGACAGTGACAGCGCAGAACACTTGGATCAACTTGGTGGCTTTCTGTGACACGTGCTATCGCGGTCGTGAACAATAAAACGAAAACTGATTGCAACCTTTATCGGGACCCATTAATCTGAGGAGGAATTTTGGGCCTTCGACATGTCGGCTAAAACCTTTCTACAAAGCTACAATCCTGCCCCTGAAATCAGTACCATGCACTAGATCGTGTCGCCATCTAAGCGGTACTTAAAGAAAGAATTGCGGGGAAGGGCCACTCCTGCGA
The DNA here is from genome assembly GCA_023053555.1 of Branchinecta lindahli. Classification (NCBI taxonomy): domain Eukaryota; kingdom Metazoa; phylum Arthropoda; class Branchiopoda; order Anostraca; family Branchinectidae; genus Branchinecta; species Branchinecta lindahli. The sequence goes on along the minus strand of JAKZAO010000008.1, from coordinate 4,535,858 downwards.
AGGCCCGCCCATCAGATCTTCTAAGCTGACAACGACGGGTATAAACGAGCTTACTGAAAGACTCCTTCACGCTCAAAATTGGCCGATGTCTGAAGGACATTGAAAACTCAACCAGGGGCGAAAACCTCTTCTCTAGACTGATTGCTGACAGATAATAAAATTGATCCTTTTTGGAGACCGTTCTTCGTATCATAGCACAATGCCAAGCATCAATCAACCAAAAATCAACACCGAAGGCATGCAGAACAGAGGAGTTGTTTAGGAAGCAAACAAAGCGAACTTTCGCAGGCAAGTCACCGAAGGTTCGCATAGCGCAGGTGCTGATCTATGATCCTCTGCCCTTAGTCGAGAGCGCGTTGAGTGGTTAGGGGGAAATGATCCAACGCTTCCCGTGCTTTTCCCCAAATTTCTCCAGGCATCCATTTGAAGCCAAGTGGACTTTGACTTACCTCAGAGAGAAAAGCCGCTGACCCTCGCCCAGGCCCGTATCCAGGAATTTATTTCGGGGGGCGGGGGGGGTTTGCCCGCGGACTGGACCAAAAAGTACATAAAATGCAGAGATCAGATTTTAAAGCCTACAAAAAACGATTACTTTTGTGGGTTTCGGGGGGGGGGGGTCGAACCCCCTACCCCCCCCCTGGATATGGCCTTGCCCTCGCCCCAAACCAAACGGCAATCGCCACACAGACAAATTCGACTAAGCAGTTCACATCCCCATGTCACGCGATCGGATAAGTATTATATGAAAATGAAATGTTATTCGAGGGACTTAATCGTTAAAACAAACCGCAAGTCTAGGACTCAAAGACTTTAGGGTTTAGGGGTCCTAGACCTCTAAATTGAATTTAAAAAAAATCTACTTTTGGTTTATTTGTCACGGTAAAAGTTCCTTGCCTAACTAACACTCATTCTTCACGTAGTATTTAGTTTTTACTTTCTTTTAATGTTTCATTTGCAGCTCGCAAATAAAACAAGTCTAACCTACGCGCATCTCGGATCCAGAGGAAATCTGGTCTCGGAAATAGGGTCACTGGAAAACCGGAAACCCGGACCTTTTGGTTAGGTTAGGTTAGGTTAGTTTCTAGAGCCATCGGTTCCGGTGGCGGAGGTTCCGGTTTTCCAGTGACCCCGGAAATACTTTCCACTTCCCATCTCTGTCTACAGCGAAACTCTTGGGAAGTTACGACCGTCGAAGTAAACAATTTCTAATTAAATTAATGCACCAGTTGCTTTATGTTAGAATTCAGCACATAATTTTGTTCCAACAAAGCGGCCATGTTTTCCTTTCTGGGATACCAAAACGTAAGTGGAGGGATACCTATGATATCGCAAAAGTTGTCCGTCCGTCTGTCCGTCCGTCCGTCTGTAAGCACGATAACTCTCGAAGGGAATGAGATATTTCTGAAATTTGGTGTGAGCATTCTTTGGGTCAAGAGTAAGGTCGAGTTCGTAGATGGGCCCTGTAGCTCTACATTTAGGGGTGGGGGAGGGGGTTCAAATTCAGGGACAAGTAAAATATTTTTAAACAGGTAATGTGATAGTCGATCATGGGGTAATGCTGAACACGAATATGAAAACCATTTTCTCGCCGGACAAGTGGTTCACCCGGAATCCGGCCAAAACCGGAAAGTTTGTTAAAAGTAAAAGTTTTATTTGAAGTCGATTAGATGTTGGATCTAGGGGTAAGAAGGCATGCTGAACACGAATATGAAAACCATTTTCTCGCCGGACAAGTAGTTCGCCCGGAATCCGGCCAAAACCAGAAAGTTTGTTAAAAGTAAAATTTTTGTCTGAAGTTGATTATATGTTCGATGTAGGGGTAAGAAGGTATGCCGAACAATAATACGAAAACTTTTTTCTCGCCAGACAATTAGTTAGCCCGGAATCCGGCCAAAACCGGAAAATTTGTTAAGAGTAAAAGTTTTATTTGAAGTTGGTTAGATGATAGATCTAGGGTGAGAAAAGATTCTGAATCCGTATGACAATCATTTTTTAGCCGGACATGTAGTTCTTCAGGAATCCGGTTGAAACCGGAAAATTTGTTAGAAGTTGAATTTTTCTTTGAAGTTGGGACGTTGGATGTATGGGTAAGGAGATACGCTGATTTTTTTTTTTAGGCTTTAGTTTTTCGCCGGACAAGTAGTTTTTTAATTTTGCCAAAACCGCAAAATTCACAGAAGTAGGGTAGGATCGTTTCGATCGGCTTATAGGGGTAAACATACATGCTGAATCCATATCTGAACCTGGTTTTCTTAATGATTAGCTGTTTGGCCTGGCGAAGAAAAAACCTTACTGTCTGGATCAGATATTGAATTTTTGGGATCCCATCGGAACCTTTGGTCTTGTTTTTATAAAGTTTAACAATCTACGGAGCTTTTCATGAGCCGTCTGGAAAACCTTTTCAAGAATCTCTCTCGACCTAAAACCTCTATCTGCAGCGAAAGTTAATAACATCGAAATAAACAGTTTATAATTAAACTGCTACACTGCTTTATTTGGAATTCTTCGTAAAATTATGTTCCAACAAAGCGGTAGATATATCTGCCATGTAGTTCCATTTCATTTTGATAACGTTTATCTTTCCGTTGAGCTTTTCATTAGCTTTTCTGGAAAATCTTTTCAAGCTCGGAGTTTGTTGACATTTAAAATCTCTACCTACAGCGAAAATCCTTGGGAAGTCAATACCTACCGAATAAACAATCTGTAATTAAACGACTACACCAGTTGCTTTAGCATCGTTGAAATCTGTGCAATAAGCTGCATAAGGATGAGGATCTTGGGTAGCTAGAGCAGACCAAGTAGGCGGAGATTTGGTGAGCTGCATAATGAGAGATGATCATAATGAGCATAATGGTGAGATCGATTTATGTTTTTCTAATCAAGCCCGTCACATCCAGCTCGGAGTATAAGATGAAGAGTATAGTCTTGTGCACCTTTTTACACCAATTTGAGCAATAGTTGTGTTTTTGCAGATACCATGGTATCTGTTACTGTCAGGGTTGTCGAGTGGGGTAAGCTTATAGTATGGCAGAAGGAACCAGACGGTGGTACGAAAGAATAAATATGTATTGACACACAGTAAGTATAAAGATGTTGTACATTCGCAAGTCTGATCCGGTCTGAGGATACTGAGCTCCAGCGGCAATATATATGTCAGGGTGCATTGGACTAGCGGCACGTACTCCATGTATGAGGCCGTGTCCTAGATATATGAAAGCAGGCGATCCTGGCAGTTACCACGGTAACTGAGTCTGCAATTAGTCGTTTTTGCACTTACAGTATCTGATAGACGGTTGCTCTGCAAAAACGACAATTGCCGAAACTGTGCTTTTCGAAATCATCCCAAAAGAAAACTGATATTTAGCTACGTCACTAAGTTCCAAACTCCTTTCCCACCAATTTGACAAAAACTGATGAACAGTTACCACGGTCGGACCGTGGTATCTGAATATCGGATACCACGATAACTAGCTAGATACCACGATAGCAAAAACGCCTTTTGACCGTGGTATCAGATACCACGATAACTGCAAAAACGACCATAGACCGTACATCAGATACCATGGTATCTGCAAAAACGCAACTAATCCATATGATCCGGTAAGCACATCTGCCGTGTTTTTAATTTATTTTTGATAACGCTGGTACACTGATAGCTTTCTAGAAATTATTTTCCCAGAAAACGGCAACGATTTCAATATCCCGGCTGAAAGCTCTGCCACTTATCACAGCAGCACAAAAACCAACGGAAAGTAATTCCGGCTTTGCTTTCCGTCTCGGAAAACCGCTCCTCACACAAGGCTCAGTTGACCGACGTACCTCCCATAGGATCCAAAGTCCTTTTACCCGCGTTGCATCTTTTCTTATTTTGGCTCGTATTCCTTACATGTTGGGTTGCGACTCCTCCTCTGATGATGATGATGAAATTTTATTTAAAGCACTAAACAAGGAGAAGAAAATAGCGCAGTATCAATAAAGAAAGGAAAAATTACAGTGAGCTTTCGATAACATAATAATGCACAGGAACAAACAAACAAAACACAAAAAAGGGACTAATCCGGTCTAAAAACCCGTCTTCCCGGATGGAAAGTGCAAAAATGATCTAAGGCAGAAACGTTGAGGTCCTGAGCTATGGAGGATAGCTTTGCGCAAGGGTCAGATGGTAAAAAGTTGCAGCTATGCGTGAGTTTTTGTAGCGACGAGGAAGGTATAAAAGAAATTTAAAAATATCAGCGTCACCTCTCGTTGACGCTGATATTTTTATCCACATAAAGCATACCTCGCACTAAGTAGTGTTTCTGTTAAGATTACTACAAATTAAACGAGACGTATACTTTTTTAGTTCCTCTCTACGCCCCTTCCATGAACGAAAAATGCGGGAACACTGCATAACCGGATTGCTGACCAATAAGCTTATATAAGCTCATACAATAAGATTAAGAAAACACGGAAAGCGTAAAATCAGTGTAATACAAATCGGGAATTTATAACATATATAGCAGCACTTTCCGACTGGCTGGCTCCTCCTCCAGAGAGGGGCCAACAAAACCTGTCACTTGTCATCACTTGACTCCTCCCCAAAGATAATGAAATGCAGAATCTCAGGAATGGAAACTGAAATACTTGATTAGCACTGCAGGTACGACGATAATTCCTTTCCTACGACCAAATTTTCCTTTAACAACTCAAACACGTAGCCTACATCTTTTATATCAAAATATAAAATATCTATATTTTTAAATGAAATAAACTGAAATTTTACCGTCAGTTTTGATATTACCTTCTATTTCGGGGTACTTCAAACCAAATTCGGACAGACGGACAGATTTACGATCGTCACATGTATCCCTGAGTTTCGTTTGGGATCTCGAAAACCAGCTTGTTCACTACTGGGAACATAACATCTCTCTGGTAATCGCCAACTTGGGAAGACGAAAGTTCCTTTTACACTGAAATCTACTCAGATTCATGGAAGTTGCCCACAGGGACTTGCACGCTAAAGGTGTGTTTCAGACAGTCCTGATAAACACTTTTGGGGCCAGAAAATGTGCCTTTATTGGATTCTAGTGGCATTCATCCGGTTTCGAAATGCCCCTGAGTTCGAAAAAAGACCTAAAACCAAAGAGATGGTGGAGAGGGGAAAGATTTAAAGTTTAACCGAAATGGATGAGATACGACACTAGTTATTCATTATTCACTTAAATAGGCTTGAAGGCCCAACGAAAACGTGTTACTTCGCCGAAGCTCATTTACGAACCTGAACTGTAGTTCGACCGAATGAATCGTCACACCAGGTTACCGTGCTAGCAGATGAACAAGCTTCGCCAAGTCATTTGCCTCCTGTCACTAACGTTTGGGGATCCCACAACGAGACTTGTGCTTTTGGTCGGTGGTATAAGAAACAAAAATCGCAAGTAAATTTGTCGATTCAGAACTCGCATCGTCACAATATAGTGCAACAGCGTCCCTCCCCCATACACATATTAGGACTTCGGTGTCACGGATCAGACGTTTGCCATCTAGGGAGAAAATTTTCTTCCCAGCGATTGCCCTGTCTTCTTTTCTTTCTTTTTAACATGCATATTCACTAAGCTATCAGAAGCTCAGTGTGCTGCTGAATATACCGCGGGGGATCGGTAGGAATCCGAGGAAATGTCTAGGGAATAATTTGGGGTGTCCATACATCTGCCAAATGTGTGGAAGCTAATGCAAAAGTTTGTTCCATCTGATGTATGTACGTCGCGAGTTCGAAGACCCTACGTGTGGAGATGTTTCGAAGTGCAATCAGAATAATGACAAGTATGGATGGGTAGCGTTATTAAAAAATAAGTCCTACCAGGAAATTGAAATTAAGAGTTCGGCCAGGTTTCTGAAGATATCTTATGCCCTCAGACAGAATCTTCTTTGGCTCTATATTTCAGTGGATCCTTTTTGGGATCCCAAAACGTTAGTGACGGATACCTATGACATCGCAAAAAGTTGTCCGTCTGTACGTCTGTACGGTCTGTAACTTTCGAAGGGAATGAGATATTTTGATTAAACTTGGTGCGAGCATTCTTTGGGTCAAGAGTAAGGTCAAGTTCGTAGATGGGCTCTGTAGCCCTATATTTAGGGGTAGGGGAGGGGGTTTAAATTAAGGGGAAAACAAAATATTTTTAAACAGCTAATGTGATAGTCGATGTGATAGTCGATTATGCCCAGAACCCGGCCAAAACCGGAAAGTCTGTTAAATGTAAAAGTTTTACTTGAAGTTGATTAGATGTTCAGTTTACGGGTAAGATGACATGCTGAACACGATGGTGAAAACCATTTTCTCGCCATACAAGTAGTTCGCCCGGAATCCGGCCAAAACCGGAAAGTTTGTTAAAAATAAAAGTTTTATTTGAAGTTGAGGTTTGAATTAGGGGTAAGAAGACATGCTGAACACGATGGTGAAAACCATTTTCTTGCCGGGCAAGTAGTTCGCCCAGAATCCGGTCAAAACCGGAAAGTTTGTTAAAAGTAACAGTTTTATTGGAAGTTGATTAGACGTTCGATTTGGGGATAAGAAGAACACATTTTCTACCCGGACAACTTGTTCGCCCGGAATCCGGCCAAAACCGGAAATTTGGCAGAAGTAAAGCAGGAAGTTTCGATCAGTATCGTCAAAATAGATATGGCTTATAGCGGTATATCTGAACTTGGTTTTCTCAGATGATTAGCCTGGCGAAGACTGGATCTGGCGAAGACAAGACCCGATTGTCTGGATCAAATATTAAATTTTTGGGATCCCATCGAAACCTTTGGTCTTGTTTCCTAAGAAAAGTGATATTACCACACTGCAGTAACTCTTCTTTTGACCGGTGCATAATAGATTTCCAGCACCATCATCCCTAAGATGATCATCAAGGTTACTGATTAAATTACAGCTTTCCAGGCATTGCGCAACATGACGCACACTCGCCCCAAGACGGAATCTCAACTTTCTTATCAAAACTTTTCTCGGCGCACTCAAAGACATCTAGAGATGCCACTATTCTCATATCCTCGACAACGGAAGATAAGTGCAAAAGAGAAAACTCTTCCAAAGTTCTCCAACCGACCTACTACAAACTTTATTATCCTACTCTGACTTTATTGCGGCGAGCTAAAGCAAAATGACGACACAGATGGCGGTGAAGCTGGCAAATTTGTTGCGTTCTACTGGTATATATTACCAAGAAGACTTTTCCGGTCATGCAGCCGCAAAAAACCTCACATAGATCGAAAATAGGTTTTGTCGGTTATCCACCAACAAGACTTGTCCGGCCACCATATCGAAAAAGAGCCTGAATCTCAACCTGATTTGCTGACAATACTTTTCCGGCCATCGGCTTTTTCCAAAGATCTTAGATTTCTTGCCTGATGTGTTTTAAATGTTTACATTGGGGAATGTTCGTAAAACGTTCATTACCCCAGTAACGACGACAGTCCTGACTAAGGCCCTTGCCAGATGGGTCAAAATAAAGCTGACGAAAATCGTAGTTGATTTTCCACTTTTAAGCAGCTTTTAACCATTGTTCAATATTTCCGATGCAACCATAAATTCCACCACCGAATTCGGATCCAGCCCGGACCTCAAAACAGCACATCAAGGATCCACCACCTTGTCACCGTATAAGTTTCTTCCACATCCCTCCATCAGTGTGGTCCCTTAGCATGTTACAACATTTCCGGGTCATCCTTCAACTACCAAAACCCTACCATGTCGGATGCGGTTAAAATGCACTTAAGGAATTTCTCGGGCATTTGCTCCTACTATTCATCAAGTTTCACTCAAATCAGATCACCCTTCGCAATTTACGAGGGTCACAAAATCCCGAATTCCCCTCTCTCCATCCCCACATGGATGTTCGGATCCGAGAAAACAACGTTCGTTCAGCATTTGGTCGGGTCCTTAATAAGCATGCCAACTTTCGTCGCCCTGGCTTACGAGGAAGTGCTCGAATGAGCAAACGCGGGACAGACAGACAGATAGACCGACAGACGTTACGAACGCTAGGCCTATATGGCACTTTATCGTATTCCTACCAAATTTCTGGCCTTTTTCTAAAAAAAAAACATCATTCTTCTTGCGGCGCCTCTTGCTTTTGCAACGGAGCAAATGCAATTCCCTTTATGCTACACCAAATAAACAATCTGAACGACGGACATGCCGACGCCTTTCGACCCATCTTTCCTTGTTTTCCCTTCTTAAACGTTCTGACAAGGAAATCTTCCTGCCCCTGTTGACCTGTCGTGTCACCTTTCCGATAATGGGGACATGTTCATTCCCTAGACAGTACGATGACATTCCTGTAAAATTCAAGTTCCCGACGGCAATTAGCGTCAGCTGTAGAATAAGACTGTATCAGAAAACGCTGGTGACGTGTAAATTTGCCAGGATATGGTTGAAAATGAAGAATGCGGGTTTTTTCTCCAACTCTGCCGGTAGACTATCAGGTAGGCTATTCCAGAACGGATTTTCTGCGCTTTCATCATCTTTTTTTTTTTTAATAGCTTATCAAGAGGCTTACCGACGAAACGTCCCCATGACAAAACGTCCCCTGGCGAAACGTCCCCGTGACAAAACGTCCCCGTGACAAAACGTCCCCGTGTCAAAACGTCCCCATGTCAAAACGTCCCCGTGTCAAAACGTCCCCATGACAAAACGTCCCCGTGGCGATACGTCCCCAAGCATAGATTTATAAGTTCGCCTCGATCTTCAGGTGCATGATCGAGGTAAGACAACTTCACAGTGTGCATTACAGATATGGGAGCATTCCTTATAAGCAGGAAAGATCGGACATGGGACCGGTCGCTTCATAAATGTATAGTTTCCAGTAAAAATATGTAGTGTAATATGCCTTCCAATGGACTCGTAGCCGACCAGTTCTACGTCGTTTGAATGAACATGCACAATCTGCATGCAATTTCTCTTCCAAAAAGTGATATGAGTTGCAGGCCGGTAATTGCCTTCCAAAGGTAGTATTTCGAACCCTAAAGTGAGCGTCGTCCTTAAAGTTTAACTGAAAAGACAACTTATTTTTGTCGCATTTATCTGTAGGCCTACACACTGCATTATTTGTCTTGTGTTAAAGGATTTTTTTTCACTACTTGCTCTAATATGATGCCCTGAATATCTACGGCCTTCCTCACAATACAAAATTTTACTATGACGCGGAAAATCTGAATCTCAACACATACGCAGCTTTTCAGTGACCACTGATCAGCTCGCAGAAGGTAGTTCACTGCATGAAAACTTTTTTTCGCAAATTCTTTTAGTCAAGCATACAACACAGGAACAAGCGCATTGAGGCACCACAAATCCGCATTTTCATTCGATCTTCTTGTCACTGTAAGTGAATAAGTAATGGGTAGCTAGATTGTCCTATCTCATCCCCTTTCAGTTAAACTTTAAAGTCATACTCCGTTGCAACTAATTTGCTAATGTGTACAAGTATTTAAGTGCCGGCCGGTAAGTCCCTTCCAAACCTAGAATTCTGGTTCAGTGTCATTGGAGAATCCAGTGCATGCAAATATACCTATTTACAAGAATAAATAAGGGAGCCCTTATTTATTCTTGCTATTTACTTGTAGGTTAAGAGTGCCCCCAAAATCTGCAATGGCTCATAGCCGGCCGAGACCCGTCCCTTCTGAGACAAGTAAAGAGAAAAGCTAACCAAGTCTTTATGAAGGTTTGCTTACCTTCATGAAACAAATTCATAGGTGGATTCGGATCACTGGACTTTGCTATTTGAGTTGGTAACAGCCTGTAGCTCATTTTTTAGCAGTCGCCAAGTGATTAATAAACCCTGAATTGCTCGGGATAACATTTATATACCTAGGCGATTTTAATCCCTTATTCCCATGCCGTGGTCCTAAATTATTCCGCTTTGAGAGAATGCCGGTCTGATGTAAATCTATAGCCGGGGACGTTTCGCCATGGGGACGTTTCGTCAGGGGACGTTTTAAGTGGGGACGTTTTGTCACGGGGACCTTTTGTCGTGGGGACGTTTTGTCATGGGGACGTTTTGTCATGGGGACGTTTTGTCATGGGGACGTTTCGACGGGGACGTTTCGACAGGGGACGTTTCGAATGGGGACGTTATGTCGACAACCCTATCAAGAACCCGATCAAACTGACTTTTTTTATCTAGTTGAATCAAGTGGAAAAATATAAATTCTTCCGTGCGGAATTGACGTGGTGCAAAAAATCTTTATAGGAACTCCACTTCGGGACTTCCTGACCCTGGTCGGTCTGTCCGCAACTTGAATTCCGAGGGGATACCCAGGCACTTCCTACACCTTTTCCCGACACTGGTGCCGGACAGAATGAGGGGTTACCTCATGCAACTGCTATACGCCCTTTCACGGCACCGGCCGGAACCAGGTGTGCCGGTACCGGTGCCGGCCATAAAATAAGCGAGTCCACTTCTAAACATGCATTTTAATGTTCTAACGTGTGGTAAACGGTGCCGGCACCGGCTGGGCACCGGGCACCTGCTGTCCACTAAAATCGAGAACGGACAACCCCTCGGGATATAAATTAGACACTTTATCTTCCAATGCTGATTTCAATATTCTAACACGTATCACTGCGGCAACGGGAAGCTGATGTACACCAAAATTGAGAGCGGGCAACCCCTTGACGAGTTAAAGGTGCACATTCAAATGATGACGATAGCATACCTGACGAGACGAAACTCAACGCAGAAATGTGAAAGACGATGGTCCTGATACTCTAAAGCGGCATGGTAAAAGCGAGGGTAAAAGTGATCCCCGTAAAAGTGGTCCCTGCTAAAAGTGAAGTGCTTGTTTTTAACGGTAAACCGTCATCACGGTCGGTTAGGTTTGAGGACCAGGAAATATACCCGTCTGAGGTTCTTGTTTATCTGGGTTTGCCGATTGCTTCAGATTTAAAATCTACGCGCGCGGGTCTGATTTCCGATCTGTCTACGAAAGTGCGAAAAGCGTATGGTACACTATGTAGGACTAAGGTGAAATTTAACCGGCTGATTCGAGGACGTCTTTATACAGCTCTGGTTATCCCGCATATTCTCGCTCTGTCGCCTTTTTGGATTCTTTTCACACTGAAGGAAAAGAAAGCAATAAGAGTTACTTATTTCAAGTTTGCGAAGTTACTTGGATTACCCCTTTGGACGAGAAACACTTCACTAAGTGTCAAATACGGTGTTCCTGACCCCATGGACGTCATCAACATCCGTAGGGAAAAGTTTTTGCAGTCGCTGGATCCCCAGCACAGCTTGTACCAGGCATTTTTGAAGTAGGCTAGTTATTCTAGTTCCTTGTTTATTTGTTAGCTTAGTGTGCTTCTTTTTTCTTTCTTTTTTTCCCTTTTTATACTCCATTTGTCACACTCTGTGTTGTAGAATGGGTTAATAAAATCATTCATTCATTCATTCAAATCTGAGGGAAAGTTTTGGTTTTATTTCATTCCAAACCTTCCCTTTTAAAAAACTTGGTTAAAACTCCACACCAACAAGCTACCGCTTCTTAGCAAGAAGAAAGTTTTAGAGAGGAACGGAAGTTGTCCGAGTGATGCATGCCGTTGACGTTTACAAGGCTGGAAAGATTGTCAAACTTCCGTCCGGATCCGGTGTCGGGCGCTCTTGTGTTCGAAAAAAGTTAGAAGTGTGATTTTATTTACTGTTTCCTGAAATCAACGAACCCGAACTCGAATTTCCGAAACATGTCCACCAAGCAATAAATTCTGTGTTGCTAGGTTAGTATAGAATTAAGAAAGCTTTTTTTTGCGTCTATTTGATGTACGTCCTTCTGGCTTTAATATACAGTTCTTGTGTTACAGCGCTGGTCCGTCTTAAACGCGGGTATAAGTTTTCGATATCACTTATACTTCGAGTAAAGCCTAATTCACACAGAGAGCGAATTTCGCGACGCATGACGATATTCGTCACGCCAGGCGTGGAAAAAACGTAACGCCAAGTAAAAAAAGGCTTCGTCAGGCTTCGGCTCCAAGCCGAAAAAATCGCAACGCCAGGCAAATAATTTCACGCCCTCTATGTGAATTCCGCTTAAAAATCTAATAGTTTTTCTCCTCGAGTAATTTGATGGTTGAATCCCCGTTCGAATCTGTATTCCTTGCTAAACTCACGCTAACAACTAATGCAGTTGATGTAAATCGGTACCCTATTTTTCTCATTCACTCTTCTTGAATACTAACGTCGGGTCGAAATCTCACAACCGAGATATAACTTTCAACCACTGGCCGAGAGTGTCCAGTATGTTTGTTTAGGCCAGTTCATCATCACAACAGTACAGCAGCACGCTACATGCGTCACCCGAGTTATAGCCTACACAAATCCCCAACGTTTAAAGTTTAACTGAAAAGGACTGGGATAGGACAATCTAGTTACCCATCAATTATTCACTTAAATTGGCTTGAAGACCCGCTGAAAATGCGTTACTTGGTTGGTCCTCTATTCAGGAATAATCGATTTTCAAATAGTGGAATTTCGTGTGATTTGTGGTACCTCTAACTTGTTGTATGCCTTACAAGAAAGATTTATGAATTTTTTTTTGTTCAGGCACTAAGCAATCTTCACCAATATCGCCACTGCCCACTGAAAAGCCTTGTTTGTGTTTAGATAAAAATTTCCCGCGTCATAGTAGAATTTTCGCTGTGGAGACAGCCGCAGATATTCTGAACGTAACTAGAGCAGACAGTGGGAACAAAAAAATCCCTTTGCAGAATCCAAATAATTCACTGTATCCAACTAAATGACACAAAAATAAGTTGGCTTTTCAGTTAAACTTTAAGCACAGTGTTCTTGAGCGAGGGAGCAATACCCTCATGAAAATGTGTTTATGGGAATTTACAGATTGTATATGGCGGTACTGCCCTTTCTCCGATGCACTGTACTCCGATGTTCCCGACGGCATACTTCCTACAGATGTAAAGGTTCATTTGGTTCTTTAATTCACAACAGACTTGGCATTAATATAACAAAATCATTTGGAGCCGGCAGGGATATGAGCTCGCTGGCTCGGCCCTATTTTAAACAACCACATTAGACAGATAAAAGAAATGAGTCGTGACTCTGTAATACAAAAAAAAAATATTGTTCCATGCCGTAAACTTACACAGGTCATACCAAACTCGCCACACGATAAAAATAAATAAATACCACTAGGTTGTGGCCTGTGTGGCCAATAATAATTAAAGTTGGCAAACATCGATGTCCACGATGCACCAGCGTTAGCTGCTGATCGCACCAGTTGGAGGAGGCTGACATCACTCTCTACGCTGAGCCACGCCCGGCAGGAGACATAAGTCAAAGTTAAGTCAAGTCAAAGTGTGGCCTGAACTAAAGGAACTGGGTTTTAACCATCCCGCGACACGAAGTTGCACGTTGATCTTTACATGAAACTGTGTCTCATAACCAATAAAGTATAAATTATGTAGGCTACTGTAATTTCGATTACAAGTAGTACTGCTCAGAAAGCAGTACTGCTCAGAATAGAAGGATTGCGAGGTTCTTACTGAGGTTAAGCGGTGGGTAAAAAGGATTCAAGTTGCCTCTGCCTCTTTCCCTCCTACTACCTGCAATATCAAGTCAAGCCTCGGAACCTTTTATACGAAGCACTTTCTTTTCAATCAATCCATTGTTTATTCTTCAACGATAACCAACATTCAACATACTCATATACCAACAGTCCGCCTTAATATGTGACAACAGGTCACCTTTGCAAGACGGACAACAAATTACCAAAAACTATTTATAAACAAATGCATTTGTTTGTTTTAATTAAACCGAAAATTTACTTCAACTCACTCCATATCAACCTTCTTCACTCAAACACCCTCAACCGACTTTCCGTCTCAATATCCAATTTGGGGGGGGGGGTACTACTCTCAATCGTGACAGATTTGCGAGTTATAGTAATCTCGAGAATTGCTACAACACCCTAGCAGAGACAGTCGGAAGGGTGCATTTTTCTAATGCGTGCTTCCCCATTATATTTTGTGCCTTTCAGTTGTTATCCGTTTTTGTTTCGTTTTGTTGTTCCTTTTCTCTTTATTTGTCATCGGTCTTGTGTTTTGCGCTCGTGTGACGGGTCATAAACAGAAATCATTCATTCATTTCACCCTTTTCTAGGACCCGGACAGCCAAGCATTCGCCGCAACGTACGGACGTTTCTACGAGCGCCGACTCCGAACCTGGCACGAGTGCAACGTCACACAAGACCATGTCAACATATATGACGGGTACAGCACTAACTTCCCCCTCCTCCTCAGATTCTGTGGATCTGGTCACCTCCCACCAATTGTCTCTTCCGGGTCGGACTTGTTGGTGGAGCTAAAGACGTCCATGTTTGCCACCCTTACGTCAAACTTCACCCAGATGATGAATCTCATCGAAGGGTTCGAGATGGACGTATCAATCGTGCGGAAGCGCTGGCCGTTTCCACAAGAGGGCCGGTGCGAGTATCTCATAACACGCGCAGATGGGGAAAGCGGAACGATCCGCAGTCCGGCACAGACGATCCCACCCAACACCGTCTGCCAATATTCATTCCAAGGCGAGGAAGGCGACGTCGTGCGGATTTACTTCCTGAAATATCATCTCAGCACCCCAAGGGAATACTACCGCGTCGAGAATGAAACTTGTCGCTTCGCCCTTCGCATTTGGAATGGAAAAAAGCCGACCTCTCTTCTCTCCCTATTCACGAACGGATCGATCCTAGGGAGCTACTGCAAGGACCGTCCACCACCCACCTGTGAGAGGTTCCTAATTAATGAGACAGAAAGCGGAAAGCGTCCTTGCTCTCTCGACGATGTTTTTGTTTCTAGCTCCAACATCCTTACCCTGACTCAAAACATCCCCGAAGCAACTGCGTTCAACAGTCTCGACTTCATCGTCAGGTACCACTTCGTGAATGTCAAACAGTCGGGAGAGAGGTTATCAAGCACTCAGCAATGCAGTAGAATATTTTACAGCACGATTAGAGGGGAAGTGGTTCGAACAGGCGACTTCAGCTCACCGAATAACATTTTTCTCTACGGGATCAGCGGAGCGAAGAATTTGATCTGTACATATCGGTTTCAAGGGAGACCGAATGAGCGGATCAGAATTACGTTGAACAAAATGAGAACGGGGAAGAGACTCTGCGATACGGTGAAAGAGAACAAACCAGAGAGGACCGTATGCCAGACTAATCAATCCCGCGCTGAGCTAGCGTTCCTGGAGTACCCGTGGAACAACGTGCCCTTAAAACGCGACTGTGTCTGCGGCGAGGTAACAACCCCAACTGTCTTCGTCTCTCAGACTAACCAAATCGAAGTGAAGTTTTTCATTGAGGGAATGAACTTCAACGAGTCACACGAGGACTATTTCTTCACAGCTAGTTACGAATTCTTTCTTACTGAGAAACCTTGCGAACTAAGATCCGCGGTTTCGGGAGTCGGTGGCCCGCTCACTCTAAACTGTCGGGATTCAAAATCTGGCTGTGATCCGCAGCGCTGGTTACTGTCCCCACGATCGGGGAGATTTGCATATATCAGTGTACCGGGCTACCTCGCAAAGCCTAAAGAAAAGTGTTTAAGTGACACCCTAGCAGTTTATTCCGCGAGCAGTGGCAATTTGCGAGCAACAGTGTGCCCAGATGAATATGCCAAACATCAGAGAGTGGAACTATACTCCGAGGCCTGGAATACTTCTGGCAGCGACCAGTCATCGAACGCACTCATCTTGGGTGAGTTGAAACTTAATTTCTTCAAATTTTCAACCATAAAAACCAACAATTATAAGTGATGAACTGAAAGACCAAATCCTCCTCATCCAGGATTTGAACTCAAGACCCCTCGCCCCTGCCACGGTACAAGTCCCTTGTATAAAGCGCCATCTGCATAATATCCACAACAACCAACTACTTTAAACAGGAATCGTGTTAGCTCCGAGGCGTTACCCACTCACCAGTACTTGTTGTACACCCTTTCGACCTGGCACCGGCCGAAACAAGCGATGCCGGCCATAAATTAGACGATCCATATTTTAACGCTTCTAGATATGCTGATTTTAACATTATATGACTATAACATGTGGCAAGCGGTGCCGGCACCGGCAGGGAACGTGGTGTATAACCAAAATCGAGAGTGTGCAACCCCTCGGCTAGCCTCCAACTCAAAACTTGGGATATACTCTTTGCAGACGTCTTACAGAAAAGCCAAGTATTTTACCCCTCTGAAAAAAGGCATAACACTCTGAAGCTCCATTTTTGTCTCATTTCGGTGAATTGTATGCGTTCCAAGGAAGCATTATGTTAATGACTGCTTTCAACACGAAACAACCAATTACAAGGGTAATCTCCTATTTTAGAGGCGAGACTAAAAGCCTAGCAGGTTCCAAACAATAAACCGTACAGCTCTAGTGCTTGTAGTTTGAAACAAAACTCACCAAGCCTCAAGCCCCAATTATCAAAGTCGAACGGGGGGGATAAGGAGTAGAAAGAACTTTCTAGATTGACTTTCGAAGTTTCACTTAAACTGATTCAGCTTCCTTTTGTGTTTAAAGCTTAACTGAAAAGCCAACTTATTTTTGGTATCATTTGATTGAATACACTGAATTATTTGGATTCTTCCAAGAGATTTTTGGATTTTCCATTATCTGCTGTAGTAGTGACTTTCAGAATATCTACGGTCCTTCCCACGACGCAAATTCTACTATGACGCGGAAAATTTGTCGTCTCATTGTCGTCTTTTAGTTCTCATTGACAGACTTCCCACACAAATTTTAATGTCTAAGTTTAATTCCTCCCGTTTAAGATAGGGTACTTAGCTCTTTATTAGTTCTTACACCTCTACTGTAACGTGAGATATATCCCGTGCCTATTCTGCCGCGAGAAGGAAATGAAATTCTGGAAACGAAAATAGGAAATCCATCAAATCTTCAACACTGGTGTCACTTGTACTTTAAATAACGTAACGTAACCCAACCGAAGATTCAATTCAGTCAATCATTTTATAGTCTCAGTTTCAAGGGCTCGGGCCCTTACACATTTCAACAAAGTCTTTGCCTTTGTGAAAGTGGAAGGCACGGGAAAGCAAAACAGAAAATTCATTAAATCTTCAACACTGGTGTCACTTGTACTTTAACAAACGCAACATAATCTGAACCGAGGATCCCATTCAGTCACTACTCGTTTCAATTAGGGACCAGGCCCTCCCCCCTTTTCAATTAAGTGTTTGCCTTTGTTTTAGTTCCACCCATGAGTCTCTGAAATTAGGACGCTGGGAGTTTATGCATCGGTAACAGAATTTTAAATTCAGTTAAATTATTTCAGGTCTGCTTGTCATGGTTAATAAGTCCTTTTGTATGATGTCCCATCTGTATGTAATACTATTCACTCCCATGACATAAAGAAAGGGAACGGTGTTCAGGGCAGGAATCTTTAATTCTTTAGCTTGCTTCTATCTCGCAAATAGATACTGCGCTAATAGAATAGAATAGAATAAGAATATAATATATTTACATAAAAGCCCAAAGGCAATGGCAAAAAAATATAGTGTTAACACTAGTTTGAATAAACATACTAAAAAAAAATAGTAATGACCTGGTAATGAATATTAAATAAACAGATAACGGTGGCAAAAAACAATCAGGAGAAATTTCCCCAGTATTCTTACATCAAAAAATTGTCTACTTTTTAATATTTTAAACATCAACCCTTTCCCAAACACTCCTTCACCAAATACCTCGGATCTTAAACCTTCGGCTCTCTACACTCACACATGAAATGGCTCAAATCATCATTCGCAATCCCGCACATTGGGCAGAAGAACCAGACCAGTCTTTCCACGAAATTAGCAATATAATTTATCTTCTTTCCAAACGGTAAAAATTTCCTCGAAAACTTAATAACAACTTTAGACACTCGCTTAACAATGAACTGTTGACGAATACCCATTCCCAACGCTCGAACGGGTAGAGATATTTTGTTCAAACTTGGTACGAGGATCCATTGGGTCGAAGTACAGGTCAAGTTCGTAGACGAGCCCTGTAGCCCCATACTTAGGGGTGGGGGAAGGGTTTCAAATTAAGGGACGATTTTTTTTTAAGCCAATGAGACAGTCGATATAGCGGTAAGCAGACATGCTGAATCCATATCTCAAACTTATTCAGGAAAAGTAAAAGTTATATTTGAGGTTGATTCAATGCTCGATTTAGGGGTAAGAAGACACGGTGAATCCGTTTATGACAATTGTTTTATACCCAGACAAGTATCTCTCCTGGAATCCAGCCAAAACCGGAAAATATTTTTAAAAGTAAAGGTCTTAGTCGAAATTGATTAAATGTTCGATTCAGGAGCAAGAAGATGTGTTAAATCGATATATGACAATTATTTTCTTCCCGGACATACAGTTCGCCCGCAATCGGCCGAAACCGGAAAATTTAAAAAAACGTTTTATCTGAAGTTGAGAAGAGGTTCGATGTAGTGGTAAGGAGACATGCTGAATATGTATATGAAAATTATTTTCTCGCCGGGCAAATAGTTCGCTCGGAATCCGGCCAAAATCTGAAATTCTTTTAAAAGTTAAAGTTATCCGAAGATGATTAGAGGTTCGATACTAGGGTAAGGGGATGTGCTTAATTCACTTTGACATTCTTTAATTTTTGCTGGACAAGTAGTTCTCCCGGAATCCGGCCGAAACCGGATATCTGGCAGAAGTAAGGCAGGAAGTTTTGGTCAACTTCGTCAAAGTAGATATGACGTATAGGGTAAACACATATGCTGAATCCATACCTGAACTTTGTTTTCTCAGAAGACTACACTGTCAGAAGTTTCATAACAGATTGCGCATAACATTTTCGAGAATAACAACTTTTCACTTAGAAACAAAGTGTTATGACCAATTAAGTTTACACTATTTCGTGCCTAGATCTCCAACAACACCTTCAATTGGTAAAAATACTACACTGTCAGAAGTTACATAACGACAACAGAAGGATGCCCGGTTTCAACAGATACACTTTGGGATGTTATCTGTTATGTTTCTTTCATTCCCGTTAGTATTTTTACCAATTAAAGGTGTTGTTGGAGTGCACGAAATAGTGTAAACTTAATTGGTCATAACACTTTATTTCTAAGTGAAAAGGTGTTATTCTTGAAAGTGTTATGCGCTATCTGTTATGAAACTTCCGACAGTGTAGGCATTGGTCAAATTTTTATAGCAAAAATATTCAAGGAGTCTGGTGAAAACCGGATATCTACAAGAAGCAATTGTCTGGATAAAATATTAAATTTTGGGATCCCATCGAAACCTTTGGTCTTGTTGTTTCAGGGAATATGAGGAACCATGAAGTTTTCGGGCTTCGGGATATATGACGGGGTTTTAAATCACAGGTGGCAGTAGGCTACATACAGTTATGATTCCAATCTTCGAACATTGCTGACTCCTTTGAAACACCACTGGTTTCTCAAAGGTCACCCGCCCGTCTCTGCCGTTTTCAGCCCCGCTCGACATTGTTTTGATGAGAAAACGGAAAAAAAAACTTCCAAGGCCGCAATTCCTTACCAATCTCCTCGGAAGCAATGAGCGGAAGCCTGATCAGCCTCAAAAATAGCCAAACACGGCAAATCCTTATTTCCCATTGCCAGGCCTTACCCCATTGCCAGGCCTTATTTCCCATTGCCAGGCCTTATGTTAGGCCTTATGGTGGGGTCATAATGAGTTAATGGTGCTTATTATTTTTATGAATAAAACTGAACTGAATTGAACTGAACCGACAATCAGTGTAATGCGGTGGATAACACTGACACTGGAAGTTCAAAATTATGGTAATAAGAATGGTTGGAACGATTAGGGATTTAGACTGAATCGGGAACACAGGTAACACGGGTCCTTTAAGCCTTTCATGTGATGTGGTCGTGTGTGGTCCTCTAAGCCTAACTAAGCAGATTCTGCACTTACCTCGTTTGCGGACCACCATAATGTCAGTTGTAAACCGCCTGGATTTTAAGGAATTTCAAACGGGGAGCGCATTGGACTGTAACGCGGAACAACCTAAAAAAAAAAATCGATTATTATTGGACACTATAACACGCTAAAAACTTCAAAGATTGCTAGATAAAAAGCTGATATTTATTTAATATATAAATATTAAATACAGAAGAGGTATGCTTATGTGAACAGTTACTTCAATGTGAACACTGCAGATTTTGGCTAAATGGTAGACTGAAGATCAAAAATACATGTACAGGTGTTTTCAGCTGCCCTTCTTACCCACTTTGGCTAACTGGTAGTTAGCTTTAGACACAGCAAGTGCATGAAAATGGCAAAGTCCAAAGTCAACAAACGTTCACAAGCATACCTCTACTGTTTATTACGCAATTAGACGAGCGTACGTGTGACTACCGGCCCTACCCTCACGTATCAATAAGGCTTACAAAAGCGGAGCACAATCCATTATTCTGACGAATTTTGTTCGACTTATTTCAATGTGAAAAACAAAAAAAAAATCGACAATATTTTCTCCATCTTTTCGGTAAAGCAATCCCACGTTTCTTTCCCGGCATCTTCTCCCTCCGTGGCCTCCGTTCGTCTTGTATACTTTGATTAAAATGTATTGACTTGTTGCTTCTGCCTCGGGGACTGGAAACGCCAAGGCACCTTAATGAACGGAAAACATGGCATCAAAATTTTAATCTTCCGATCGACAAGGAAACGAGGATGCTTAGAGTCGCAGATAAACCAAGGGGCCACTGAATAGTTCCTTTGTTCTAGTGGTGTGTCCTACACGGACAGGGAATACATTCCAGGGCGACCGTGGGGTGCAGGGGCGGGAGGTCCTAATCCAGATTCAGATTACACTGTCAGAAGTTTCATAACAGATCGCGCATAACACTTTCAAGAATAACACTAAACTAATCTGGATTTGGACGATAGGACATTAGTTTCGTTAGTTCATTCACACATAATGGCATGATTTACTCCTTTAGCTTATACAACACAAGCCACCGCCAGACAATGGGTGGAGCTTATAACTTTCAATCAAATTGTCTCTTTGGCAGTATGTTGACATTCGAAAATATTTAAAATCATGGTCTCAAAATAATGAGTTACACTTTGCTAAAAATCGTGAGAAAAATAATGAATTGGACACGATAATGAGATCTCATGTGAAACTATGAGAAGTGGAAACACTGGTTCAAGGAAACAATTAAAAAAAAGTAGAAACTGAAAACGGGAAAGTGAAAAAAAGAGAAAGGAGGGAATTCTTAAAGTTTAACCGAAAAGGACTGGGGTAGGACAACAGTTACCCATCACTTATTCACTTAAATTAGCTTGAAAACCCGCTGAAAATGCGTTACTTGGTTGTTCCGCTATTCAGGAGTAATCGACTTTCAAATAGTGGAATTTCCGTGTGATTCGTGGTACCTCTAATTTGTTGTATGCCTTACAAGCAAGATTTATGATTTTTTTTTGTTCAGGCACTAAGCAATCTTCACCAGTATCACCACTGCCCACTGAAAAGCCTTGTTTATGTTAAGATAAAAATTTCCCGCGTCATAGTAGAATTTTCGCTGTGGGGACGGCCGCAGATATTCTGAACGTCATAACTAGAGCAGATAGTGGAAATAAAAAAAATCCCTCTGCAGAATCCAAATAATTAAGTGTATTCAACTAAACGACACAAAAATAAGTTGGCTTTTCAGTTAAACTTTAAACACCGCTGTTAAAAAAGGAAGCGTTTTTCACAGCATAATGTGCCCCACAAATTTCTGGATGTCTGTCCAAAATTATTGTGTGCGCGACATACTCGGCCAACAAGCTGAAACTCAAATAAACATCGTTGCCTTTTCTGCGGTATTTTCAAATGTGTCCTCAGTTTTGTGTCTATTCGCTTAACAAAATAGCTCAGTTTATCCCTTGAATCTACCAATCAGTCAAAATGTAGAGCCACTGCGTCCAACGTTGTCATCGTTCCCTTTTGGCCTTAATTTTTTTGACAAAAACAACGTTTCGCACTTCCTGCGTCAAAGGATGCCCTTCCGTCATCGGTAATCCTTTTTGCAGTGGCTTTTAATTTCAAATTTTTTCATGTCCGTCTCCGGTACCAAAACCATTAAAAAACAAAATTAAATAAGGCAGACAAAACTGAAATTAAATATGGCAGATTACCACTTTAATCGCTTTATTCGTTGATTTTCTTCTGCAGGATGACGTTGACTAGTGCTTTGTAGATTTGGTGCTCGGTCTTCTTCGCAGAACTTGGAGTTCGCCACTAAATTTCAAATAGCCGCCAAATTTCGAGCCGTAAAACAGAAAATCACCTCGAGAGTTAAGGCATTTTTTAGCGGTTCTTCTGTTTATAAACAGTGTGGACCAACAAACCACTGTTGACCGCCTAAACGTCCCTGTTGATCAACAGAGGTAAATCTTCGCCAGAACGCTCTGTTTGAAAACTCTGGCTGATTACTCCACAAACTGACAAAAATAACTGATCAACAACACTTTCAAGTGTTGGTCGTTTTGACTTTTTCTGTTGGTCGCTAAAATGCGCTGTTGATCAACGATGGCCCAACGTTGAACCGCTAAAAAAAGCCTTTAGTTTGTCAAATAGTCAAATACTCTATTCGACACAGTCCGACACACGCAAGCAAACCTCGGAGAGAACAAGAAACATCACCGAAACGAACCCCCAAAACTGATCAAATCACGTGTAAACCAATCACCAACGTTTGTTGCCGTGATGTCTCTGGCTCTTCGTTGGGCATACCAGGGACCCATAAATTTCCTGTAATGCCTCGTCATTCAGGGGGCTTGTCCAGGCTTGTCAATAAGAGATTTCTGATGCTATGTTGACCGAACGGAAGATAGTTCGAGAAATACCCACGGTCCAATCACGTCCAAGGCCAGATAGACAAAATTTGGGATTGGCTGCTGGCGCCTTGAGGGAGGAGTCTTTGGCGCGCACGTCCAATGAGGCAAACAAGAATGCCGATTCGACCCAAGTGGGATCTTTGGAAAGTAGGCAAGGATCGGACAACATAGCAACATAGAAGCATAGGAAATGACAAGCCTCCACCCTGTAAAGGAAATTTATGGGTCCCTGGGCATACGGATATTCTTCGTCGGCACGACGAGCACGTCATCAACAGTATTCGAACCACAGAACCTTGTTAGCCGCGGAAAAGAGTTGTGGCACACACAAACGATACCGGAAACTCTATTTTCGAACGACTTTCCGGGATCGCGGAAAAACACCTTTACAACAACATCCTCCATCTTCTCGACCGTAATTCCGGAGTGAAATGCTCCTCTCTTCTAGCGCCTACGGAAGTTCCTATCAAAATCGATTTACGACTGAAAAATTATTTTTTGCTACATGGAAAGACTGAGATGAGAAATGATCTGGAGAGAAGAACGTTCTCGATACCAAGCCATATACGGGATCGCAGACAGTTTTAATGGATTCTACGCCATTTCTTCTGGGATTTATCTAGCGATAAAAGCCTTCAAACGCTATTACATTATTCCATTAGTTCATTTCTTAACAATCGCTTCGTATCTCCCTTTCGCAGCTGTTCTCGTGCATTTCCTCTTTAGTGTGATCAATTGTCACATGGAGACTTGTTGCGCAAGGACGCGGTTAAATGAGCTGTGTGATGCGGCGAAAACGGGATTAACCATAAACAATGGAGAAGAATGTTTACTATGCACACAACTACTTTTTGTTTCTTCAAAATGTCAATATTGGTCAAGATTAATTCTACAATGTTGGTGCAGTGGATTCACTTTCCGTGTCACTTTCCAAAACTAGCGGAGCGCAAGAACAGCCTCGGAAAGCGAATTTTAGCCGAGTCGCAAAAACACACGGCGGTTAAACCAGCGGAGCTTTCCAGACCTCCAGAATCGCCCTTATACAATACCTGCAAAGAATGAGACGCCAGTATACAGAAAAGAAAGGAACAAGACCAAAGGTTTCGATGGGATCCCAAAAACTGAATATTTATTGCACTTCCTGGTCCAGACAACCGAATCTTGTAGGATTCCGGTCTTCCCAGACCCCTTTAAGATTTTGCTATTTATCCATAATCAACCACTTGAATATGTACAATTTTTTTTTTTTACTAATTTGGTATTTTTGTCACCAATTGATTGTGCATTTACGTATTGGTGATTTTTGAATCCATCAGATATGGATTAAGCATGCATGTTTAATCCAATGCATCATCTCCAAGCGACTTCAGAAAAGTCTTTTACTTTGACCTAATCCCTCGTTTTAGCAGTAGGCTACTCTCGGCGAACTGAATGCAGAGCAAAAGAGTTGGTGATTTTGAGAGGCGAACTTTCGATTCAAATTTCCGGGTTTTGGCAAATTTTGCCAGCTTATCCGTCAAGAAAACAAAGTTCAAACTGGATTCAGTGGCCTCCTTAGTAGAAATTAAAAGTTACGATGAGTGGACTGACAGATTCCTCTACAAACGCTCAACGACACAAGACATTCTCCTGTCTCCTCCTTAATTAAGTATTTTCATCGATACCAAGTACCACGAACAGCTAGTTGTATGATAAGCGCAGCTTGTTAATTCCAGCACGGATTTAAATTCGGTCACGCCCCATAGACACGGGACGACCCAACAGTACAAGACTCTCACGATGCATCACTTCTCTTTCTCAATGAAATGAAGAGTTTCTCGACACTAAATACCTGAAGACGTGGTAAATGATGCTTGTCTGAACTGTTTGTATGACAGAGCTTTGTCAAACGTAAGTTACTATTTCTAGCTTGGATTTATAGTCAGTACTTCTGTACTAAGTCCCGCTCCCAAAGCTAAATAAATTAATAATAATAATTTTAATAATAATAATCGACTAAAAAAGAGACATGGCATGCCGCAGGAGGCACGAGTTATAACAAGACCAAAGGTCTCGATGGGATCCCAAATTGGGGGTCTTGGGGGTCTGGGGGTCAACAATTGGGTCTTGTCTTCGCCATTCGGTCTTCGTCAGATTCTTTTAAGATTTTTACTGTTAAAATAAAGTTCAAAAATGAAATCAGCATGTCTCCTTGCTCCGATACCGAATTTCTTATCGACTTCAGAAACAACCTCGAGCTTCAATCAAATTTCCAGTTTCGCCCGAATTCATGATGAATCACTTGTCCAGCAAGAAAAATAAGTTCAGATATAGATTCAGCGGACCTCCTGAAGCCTTCAATGAATATCTTCTTAGCTCATAAAACATACATGTTTTTACCGTAAATTCGAAACCCTCCTCTACCTCTAAATATAGGACTAAAGAACCCATCTACGAACTTGACCTGTACTTTGCCAATGAGTCCTCATACTAAGCTTGAACAACATATATCAACCCCTACTAAGCTTGAACAACACATACCACAACCCCTTCGACCTTCGATTACACTAGCTCTGTCCGACGTTCATAGATTACGCGCTCTGCGCTTGGATGACGCGCTTTGCTCTTGGATGACGCGCAGAGCTGTACTAGTGTGAAGAAAGGGGTAGGGTTGAAAATTGGTCGACAAATTTTGTGTCCGGTTTTTGCAGGATTCCGGGTGAACTACTTGTCCGGTGAGAAAATAACTTTCATATTGCGATTCAGCATGTCTCCTTACCTCTAAGTCAACTATCTCAATAGCTTTCAAAAATATTTTGTTTTGCCCCTTAATTTGAACCCCCCACCCTCAAATATAGGGCTACAGAGCCCATCTTCGAACTTGACTTGTACTTTGACCCAAAGGATCCTCCCACAAGGTTTCATCAAAATATCTCAATCCCTTCGAGAGTTATCGTGCGGACAGACGGATAGGCAGACGGACAACTTTCGCGATGTCATAGGTATCCCTCCACGTACGTTTTGGGATCATTGGGATCATACTAAAAACATCACTTTTGTATTTTATTCTAATATCTATTTTAAAATAACAAAAACACTATCTTAATACATAGGCTCATTCATAGGTCCAGAGTTAACTTAGTCTTTTACTGTATGTCACACCTCTACTTTAGTCGAGACTTTAGTACTACTGGACAAGCACTGTCTTTACGAAGTTTATTACTCTGCAATGCTTGTATAATCTCTGTAACAGCTTGAAGCTCGACCTGCTGATATGATTGGTACAACAGAATCTGGAAGTCGACATAAGAAAGAAGAAATCCTAAGCAGTGATGGGACCCCAAAAACGTAACTGGAGGGATACCTGTGACACCGCAAAAGTTGTCTGTCTGTCCGTCTGTCTTTAAGCATGATAACTCTTGAAGGGAGTGAGGTTTTCGATGAAACTTGGTTGGAGGATCATTTGGGTCAAGGGAAAGGTCGAGTTCGTAGATGGGCTCTTGTTCTTTTTCGAAAGTCCTGTTCTCCAAATGGTTTTTCATCGTGGAAATCAAATATTGTTATGCTGTGGGGTGGGCCAAAAACCCCGGCAAAAAATCAGGCCAAAAATGGCCCACTGTCTCAATCCCCCAAAAGTTCGAGAACTGAAAACAATACTTTATACCACTCGTTATCAGGTTCTTCCAGATTTAAGAGTTGTCCGATCTACCTGTTAGTCGCAGGAACCTGGACAAGGCAAGCCTTTCTTGGAAGGCCACAGATTCAAAGAGTGGTTGGAAGTCAACGACCAGTCGGTTCTGGTCAGACGCCAGTTTTTATGGCACTTGCCTTCCGGCCAAGTGCCATATACCGATCACTTTTCCGTCGGTCGGTCGGTCGGTCTGTCGGTCGGTCGGTCAGTCCGGTGATCGCGAGTTAGGGTACTTCCAGATGTGCTAGGACGATGAAACTTGGCAGGCATATTAGGGGCCCGACCAAACTAACTTGCAAATAGTCACTTCCCCGATCCGACCACCGTGGAGGGAGAAGAGGGCGGGGGAATCATGAGAATTTAGTAGTTTTTGTAAAACCCCTACCCCTTTCTTCACACTAGTAGGTCTGCGCGCGGCGTGACGTCACTCTTTGCATCGGATCACTCTGTTTAACATTGGAAAGAGCTAGTGCATTCGAGGGTCAAAGGGGTTTGTATATGTGGTGCAGTGCGGGGGAATATGGAAAATTGAGTGTTGTGTAACTTTCGAACGGGTGATCGGATTGGGACGAAACTTAGTACCTGAATGAATGACATATCTCCGATGTTCCATTTGAAGTCCGAACCGGATTCGACAGCTATGGGGGAGTTGGGGTGGGTGAGACCGGAAATTTCGAGAAACGGTTATAATGGAGGGATCGGAGTAAAACTTGCTGGGAAGAACAAGAATCTGCTCCAGATAAATCGTTTACACGTTTGGACTGGACCCGGACACTTGGGGGGGGATGAAGGGGAGTTTCTCGGAATTCTGGTGATGACGGTTTTTGGGATTTTCACGACGAAACTTGGGAGGCGTATCAGGGACCCGATCAAACTGACTTGCAAATAAAAATTCACTCGATCCGATAGTCGTGGGGGGATCGGAGGGAGTGGGAATCCGGAATATTTAGCCATGCGTAACTTTGGAACGGGTGATCGGATTGGAGTGAAATTTAATAACTGAACAGAGGGCGTGCCTGTGGTGATCTTTTTCATGTCCGGACCGGATCCGACAACAATTGGGGGGGGGGGGAATACGTGACCGGATTGGACTGGAGAGATCGGGATGGAACTTTGTGGGAATAACAAACAAGTCTAAAACCGAACCGGATTGGCTCCGGCGACTGTGGGGGGAGTTTGAGGGGCGGGTCCGGAATTCCGGTGATCGCGAGTTAAGGTACTTCCAGATGTGCTAGGACGATGAAATTTGGCTGGAATATTAGAAATTGGACAAGGTTGGCTTAGAAATCGCCACTTTTCAAATCCAACCATTCCTTAAAGTACTAATCATGACCGCAAATTAAGAAAAATACTTTTAAGCAAAATATGCATTTCCATGATCCCCATGAGCCCATTATCATTTTTGCCTCAAGGGTTTTGCTTTCAAATAAAGTTCTAGCTCCCTTAAAGTGTCATCTTAACCGCAAGGTCGAAAAGTACTTTTTATCAAACGATACATCTCAACCCATGATCATTTGTGCCACATGGGTTTTGCAAAAAAAAATAATTCTAGCACCCTTAAAGTGCGCATTTTACCGCATTAGTGGAAAAAAAATACTTTTGATCATACGTATATATCAATGATCCCTAAGAGCCTGCTATCGTTTTTGCCTCAAGGGTCTTGCTTACAGATGAATTTCTAGTGCCTTTTGCATCATCACAGCCAAGTTCAACGATAAAATACTTTTTCTCTAGCTCCCTTAAAGTGCGCATCTGAACCGCACAGTCGAAAATTACTTTTGATCAAATAATACATCTCAACCCATGCAAGTGCCATATGAGCTTACAGCTCTTGTTGCTTTGTGTTTCGGTTGTAGTCTCGATAGCCTATGGCATGATAATCCCCAGTGATCGCCTCATACATGTGAAGAATTCCACCTACGCTCATTTCCATTACTGCAAAACAACATTTCCGAACTGGCCCCACAGCTACGCGGAAAACTTGCCCAACAATATAAGGCCGTCAACCTCGCCTTTCGACCGAAAACCAATTTCATCAAAGCTCCGTCCCATCTTCATTACTGAAGTGCAACACATATGTCTCGAAGAAGAGCCAAGAGGACGGAATAATTTCCCAAAATCGAATGCTTCCTTGTTCCGTGGCGAGTCGAAGTTCCCCAAAGTTTCTACGGAAATCTCGGGACTAAACACTCAAGCTTTCAGTTAATCCTTGCGGAAGGATTTACAAGTGCTTTTGCCTGTCTCTAAGCTGAACAAAGGAAAACAGTGGACGGCACAGGAAATCGACCCCTAGGGGAATCCCCAAAGCAACATAGACACTCCTATAACTCGCAATTGCCTGAAATAAACCCCACCCCGGGTTCTCGCAAACATGACAAGCACATCATGTACGATTTTTTTTCTCCGCTTGTCTAATGTATTTGTAGTTTAGTGTCATGATTTAAAAACTTGAACAACAAATTATCAAAAAACATTGTTGTTGTTTTTTTTACCGCGTGCCAATTTTTTCTCACTTTTCAAACTAGATTTGACACCAGATTACGGTCACTTGAAAACCGGAACCTCCGCCACCGGAACCGATGGCTTTGGAAACTAACCTAACCTAACCAAAAGGTTGGGAAAAACGTTAGGTTAGGTTAACCTTTTGGTTAGGTTAGGTTAGGGAGGTTCCGGTTTTCCAGTGACCCCCAGATTACGCTGCGTCTCCTTGTTCCTCAATGACACTGTCTTAATTTACACTAATCTTTCCTTAGTTATGTCATCTACAAAAAAAAAAAAGTAATATCAACTTTAACCAACCATACTTCAAACTGTTAAATACATTTTCTTCGATACTGCTAACCTTCCTCATATTTTTTTTATACATTATAAAACCAAACAAGAGCTGTAAGCTCATATGGCACTTGCATGGGTTGAGATGTAGTATTTGATCAAACGTACTTTTAAGGTTACCTTTGTGGTTCAGATGCGCACTTTAAGGGAGCTAGAGAAAAAGTATTTTGTTTTAGAACTTGGCTGTAATGATACGCACTTTATAGGCGCTAGAAATTCATGTGTAAGAACAAGAGCTGAAAGCTCATAATATGGCACTTGCAAGCTTTTTAGCTTGTATTCAAGTTATCGTAGTACGATGTGAATGGATAGTAGTGCTCCCCTCCCTCCCCCCACGATGGTCGGATCGGGCAAGTGACTATTTCCAAGTCATAGAAAATCATCTGTAATCAAAACTCTTGAAGCAAAAAAGATGATCATCAGGAGCACGAAAATGTATTTTGCTCAAAAGTATTGTTTGTACTTTAAGGAATTTTACTGTAAGCAAAACCCTTGAGGCAAAAATGATCATGGGCCCATAGGGATCACGAAAATGTATATTTTCCTTGAAAGTATTTTTTGCACTTTGCGGTTAGCATTAGTACTTTAAGGGATGGCCGGATCTGGGAACTAACTATTTCTTAGCCAATCATGTCAAGTCTCTAATTTTCAAGCCAAGTTTCATCGTCCTAGCATGTCTGGAAGTACCTTAACTTGCGATCACCGGAATTCCGGACCCCCCCTAACTCCCCCACAATACTCGAATCCGGTCCGGTTCTGTCACTGATCTACATAGGGCTTGTGCTTGTTCTTCCCCACCAAGTTTCATTCCGATCGCTCCACTCCAAGCATGTCACAAGGTTTCCGGACCTCCCCTCCGACCCCCCCCCCCCCCAGCTTCATCGGATCCGATCCGGACTTGAAATGGGACATCCGAGACATGTGGTCTTTCTACATACCAAGTTTCATTATGATCCGATCACCCGTTCGGAAGTTATACATGCCTCAAGAGTCCGGATTCCCCCTCCCTCCTCTCCCCCCACGATGGTCGGATCGGGAAGCTGACTGTTTCCAGGTTAATCTGGTCGTGTCCCTGATTTGCCTGCCAAGTTTCATCGTCCTAGCCCACCTGGAAGTATCTTAACTCCGTATGACCGGAATTCCGGAACCTCCCTCCAACTCCCCCCCCCCCCCAGTGCACGAATCCGGTCCGGTTCTGTCAATGATGTACCTAGGGGTTGTGCTTGTTCCTCCCAGCAAGTTTCATCCCGATCGCTCCACTCTAAGCGTTTAACATGATTTCCGGTTCCCCCCTCCGACCCCCCCCCCACCACATTCATCGGATTCGGTCCGGACTTGAGTTGGGACATGTCAGACATAGTGTCTTTCCAAATATCAAGTTTCATTAAGATCCGATTACCCGTTCGAAAGTTATGCATGTCACTAAATTCCCTATTCCGGCTCCCCTCCCTCCCCCCACGATGGTCGGATCGGGCAAGTGACGATTTCGAAGTTAGTTTGGTCGGGCCCCTAATACGCCTGCCAAGTTTCATCGTCCTAGCACATCTGGAAGTACCCTAACTCGCGATCACCGGACTGACCGACCGACCGACCGACCGACCGACCGACAGACCGACCGACGGAAAAGTGATCGGTATATGGCACTTGGCCGGAAGGCAAGTGCCATAAAAACTATTGAGACAAAACGATTACAGGCCCTTAGGGATCATTGATATATACCGTTTGGTAAAAAGTATTTTTTTTTCACTTTTCGGTTAAAATGTGCACTTTAAGGGTGATAAAATAAATTTTTAAGCAAAACCTTTGTGGCACAAATGATCACGGGTTGAGATGTATCGTTTGTTGAAAAAAAGTAGTTTTCGACCTTGCGGTTCAAATGCGCACTTTCAGGGAGCTAGAACTTCATTTGTAAGCAAAACCCTTGAGGCAAAAATGATAATGGGCTCATGGATCATGAAAATGTATAATTTGCTTAAAAGTATTTTTCTAAATTTGCGGTCAAGATTGGTACTTTAAGGAATGTCGGATTTGGAAAGTGGCGATTTCTGAGCCAATCTTGTCGAATCTCTAATATTCCAGTCCCGTTCGATCGTCCTAGCACATCTAGAAGTACCTTAAATCGCGATCACCGGAATTCCGGCCCCCCCCTCAAACTCCCCCACAGTCGCCGGAGCCAATCCGGTTCTGTAAGTGATTTATCCAGAGCATCTCTTTATTATTCCCACAAAGTTCGATCCCGATCTCCCCAGTCTGAGCCGGTCACGTATTCCCCCCCCCCCCATTGTTGTCGAATCCGGTCCGGACATGACAAAGGTTACCAGAGACATGTCCTCTGCTCAATTATCAAATTTCACTCAAATCCGATCAACCGTTCCAAAGTTACGCATGACTCAGTATTTCGGATTCCCCCTCCCGCTACTCCCCCCCACAACTATCGGATCATGTAAATTTTTATTTATAAGTCAGTTTGATCGGGTCCCTGATTCGCCTCCCAAGTTTCGTCGTGAAAATCCCCAAAACCGCCATTATCGGAATTCCGGGAAACTCCCCCCAGCCCCCCCCCCGCCTAGTGTCCGGATCCAGTCCAAATGTATAAACGATTTATCTGGAGCAGATGCTTGTTCTTCCCAGCAAGTTTCACTCCGATCCCTCCATTCTAACCGTTTCTCGAGATTTCCGGTCTCCCCCCCCCCAACTCCCCCATAGCTGTCGAATCCGGTCCAGACTTCAGATGGGACATCAGAGGTATGCCATTTATTCAGTTATTAAGTTTCATTCCAATCCGATCATCCGTTCGAAAGTTACACACTACTCCAGTTTTCCGGATTCCCCAGTCCTCCACTCCCCCCCAGGTGGTCGGATTGGGAAACTGTTATTTTCCAGGTTAGTCCGGTCGGGTCCCTGATGCTCCTGCCAAGTTTCATCGTCCTAGCACATCTGGAAGTACCCCAACTCGAAAAAGTGTGACAAAAACTACCTTATTCTCAGAATTCCCCGGCCCACCACTCCCCCCCAGATGATCGGATCGGGAAACTGATTATTTCCAGGTTAGTTTGGTCGGGTCCCTGATTTTTCTGCCAAGTTTCATCGTCCTAACACATCTGGAAGTACCCTAACTCGAACATGTGGGACAAAACAAGAGCTGTAAGCTCATATGGCACTTGCATGTGTTGAGATGTTTTGTTTGATCAAAAGTATTTTTCGACTTGTGGTTAAAATGCGCACTTTAAGGGAGCTAGATAAAAAGTATTTTATTTTTGAACTTGGGTGTAATGATGCGCACTTTAAAGGCGCTAGAAATGCATCTGTATGCAAAACCCTTGAGCCAAAAACGATCACAGGCCCTTAGGGATCCTTGATGTATACCGTTTCGTCAAAAGTTTTTTTTCGCTTTTCATTTCAAATGCGCACTTTAAGGGTAACAGAAATAAATGTTTAAGCAAAACCCTTGTGGCACAAATGATCATGGGTTGAGATGTATTGTTTGAAATAAAGTACTTTTCGACCTGGCCGTTCAGATTCACACTTTAAGGGAGCTAGAACGTCATTTGCAAACAAAACCCTTGAGGCAAAAATGATAATGGGCTCATGGGGATCATGAAAATATGAATTTGGTTTAAAAGTATTTTTTGAAATTTGCAGTCAAGATTAGTACTTTAACGAATGTTCGGGTTTGGAAAGTGGCCATTTTTTAGTCAATCTTGTCAAATCTCTAATATTACAGCCAAGTTCCATCGTCCTCGATTATCTGGAAGTACCTTAAATCGTGATCACCGGAATCCCGGACCTCCCCCCCCCTCAAACTTCCCCACAGTCGCCGGAGCCAATCCGGTTCCGTAAGTGTTTATCCAGAGCATCTGTTTGTTATTCCCACAAAGTTCCATTCCGATCTCACCAGTCTAAGTCGGTCACGTATTTTCGCCCCCCCCCCCCCCAATTGCTGTCGGATCTGTCCGTCAACAGAAACATGTCCTCTCTTCAATTACCAAATTTCACTCAAATCCGATCAGCCGTTTCAAAGTTACGCATGACTCAATATTCCGGATTCCCCCTCCCGTTACTCCCCCCACGGCTATCAGATCATGTAAATTTTTCTTTATAAGTCACTTTGATCGGGTCCCTGATTCGCCTCCCAAGATTCGTCGTGCAAATCCCCAAAACCGCCATAACCGGAATTTCGGGAAACTCCCCTCCAACCCCCCCCCCTAATGTCATGATCCATCCGAAATGTATAAACGATTTATCTGGAGCAGATGCTTGTTCTTCCCAGCAAGTTTTAATCCAATCCCTCCATTCTAACCGTTTCCCGATATTTCCGGTCTCCCCCCCAACTCCCCCATGGCTGTTAAATCCGGTCCGGACTTCAAATGGGACATCAGAGGTATTTCATTTATTCAGTTATTAAGTTTCATTCCAATCCGACCACCCGCTCGAAAGTTACACAGTACTCAAATTTTCCGGATTCCCCAGCCCTCCACCCCGCTAGTGTCCGGATCCAGTCCAAATGTATAAACGATTTATCTGGAGCAGATTCGTGTTCCTCCCAGCAAGTTTCACTCCGATCCCTCTATTCTAACCGTTTCTCAAAATTTCCGGTCTCCCCCCCCAACTCCCCCATAGCTGTCGAATCCGGTCCGGACTTCAAACGGGACATCAGTAGTGTGCCATTTATTCAGTTATTAAGTTTCATTCCAATCCGATCACCCGTTCGGAAGTTACACACTACTCCAATTTTCCGGATTCCCCAGCCCTCCACTCCCCCCCGGGTGGTCGGATCCAGTCCAAATGTATAAACGATTTATCTGGAGCAAATTCTAGTTCCTCCCAGCAAGTTTCACTCCGATCCCTCTATTCTAACCGTTTCTCGAAATTTCCGGTCCCCCCCCCAACTCCCCCATAGCTGTCGAATCCGGTCCGGACTTCAAACGGAACATCAGTAGTGTGCCATTTATTCAGTTATTAAGTTTCATTCCAATCCGATCACCCGTTCGGAAGTTACACACTACTCCAATTTTCCGGATTCCCCAGCCCTCCCCCCCCCCCGGGTGGTCGGATCCAGTCCAAATGTATAAACAATTTATCTGGAGCAGATGCTTGTTCTTCCCAGCAAGTTTCACTCCGATCCCTCTATTCTAACCGTTTCTCGAAATTTCCGGTCTCCCCCCCCCCAAACTCCCCCATAGCTGTCGAATCCGGTCCGGAATTCAAACGGGACATTAGAAGTATGCCATCTATTCAGTTATTAAGTTTCATTCCAATCCGATCACCCGTTCTAAAGTTACACACTACTCCGATTTTCCGGATTCCCCAGCCCTCCACTCCCCCCCCCCGGGTGGTCGGATTGGGAAACTGAATGTTTCCAAGTTAGTCCGATCGGGTCCCTGATGCTCCTGCCAAGTTTCATCGTCCTAGCACATCTGGAAGTACTCCAATTCGAAAAAGAGTGACAAAACTCCTTAATTCTCAGAATTTCCCCGGCCCACCACTCCCCCCCAGATGGTCGGATCGGGAAACTGATTACTTCTAGGTTAGTTTGGTCGGGTCCCTGATTTTCCTGCCAAGTTTCATCGTCCTAGCACATCTGGAAGTACCCTAACTCGAACATGTGGGACAAAAAAATTCGGACAGACCGACCGACAGACCGACAGACCGACCGACGGACGGAATTGCGATCGGTATATGGCACTTGAGCCAGAGGCTGCAAGTGCCATAAAAATTCGGACAGACCGACCGACCGACCGACAGACCGACCGACGGACGGAATTGCGATCGGTATATGTTTATTTTTTTTTATTTATTTAACTTCATAATCCACCTTTACGGCATATCACAAAAAACAAAACAAAAAGAAACAAACAAACAAAACAGAAAACACGAACACTCTCATCGCAAAATTCAGCTAATCGCTAACCTCCATCAAAAACAGAGCTGTTCAAGGCGATCCAAGCGGGAATCGAGATTTGCAGCCAGATCGAGCATAAAGCAACAAGTAAGTGATTATCACTAGCAATCAACCGCCTCCTGAGAGATTTCCGGGAATTCACCTGAATTTCCAGGAGATTTGACACTTGGAAATCAGCAAACATTTCCGTAGCACTGCAAAAAGTAGGAATACCATGTAGAAACCGGAAAGAATTATTGTAGCTTATTTTCAGATCGGAGAAGCACTTAACAGTCGTATTAAAAACAAGAGGTAGCCCATAGATACTTGTACAATACGATCTAAACAAATAAGTTTTAACATCAGTAGTACACTTTCTGAATTTTCGTCTCAACATATTCCCTCTTGCACACAGAGATCGCATAGCCGAACGCACGTGCGAATCATCACAAAGATTCTCATGGAAAATATAACCCAGGTATGTAAACTGGTCGACAAAATCAAGCGCTCGACCTGAAAGGAAAACACCAGGAAGGAGAGGTTTTCTGCTCCCTTTCGGACGGAAGCACATACAAAAAGTTTTCGCGGTGTTGAAAATAATATCGTGGTCTTTCCCGTACTCATCACACATTTTTAAGAGCTCATTGAGCGCAGACACACTGGTAGACAGTAAAACTAAATCATCCGCATAACTGATACAGTTAAAACAAACGGTACCAATATGGCAACCAAGACCTGTTGCACGTAAACGGATGTTGAGGTCGTCAACATACACATTATACAAATATGCGGACAGAATGCCACCTTGGCGTACACCATTAGCGGTCCTAAAAGGGTCACTAGTGACGTTCCC
Source organism: Branchinecta lindahli (assembly GCA_023053555.1). Lineage (NCBI taxonomy): Eukaryota > Metazoa > Arthropoda > Branchiopoda > Anostraca > Branchinectidae > Branchinecta > Branchinecta lindahli. The sequence goes on along the minus strand of JAKZAO010000008.1, from coordinate 4,499,758 downwards.
CCATCGAATACGGAAATGCTGATTTTCAAACCAGAAAGCAAGTATCCTAACATAACAACTAGGAACACCTCTCTTAACTAATTTAACCAACAGTTTCTCAATATTCACACGGTCAAAAGCTTTCCGTGAATCAATGAAACAACAGAACACAAAAGTAGAAAAAAGGAAATAGTACTCAATCACACATCTTAGAATGAATACAGGAAATTCAACTGACGAACCCCTCTTAGATGCAAACTGTGAATCCGCAGTATACAAAAACTTATCAAGGCGTTTCAGCAGGCACTTCTCTAACACTTTTGAAAAACAAGTTGCTAAAGCAATGGGCCTGTAGTTATCAGACTCTGACAAATCTTTCATACGATTTTTTGGTATTGGCACCAACAACACATCCAAAAGTGACGAAGGGGTGAAACCATGAGTAATCATAGCATTGAAAATAATGGCAAGCGGCCCACAAATAATATTTACACACAACTTAATATGGGTAGATGAAACACGATCAAAACCTCCCGCACTACCGGTCTTCATGGACTTAATTGCCTCCGCCACCTCTAACGTACTAAAAAGCACAAAACCGTCGGGCGCTTCAGAGAGCTTTCCCCTAAGATTAATCAAACTACTAGGCACTGAATTGAAAAGGTTTTCGAAATGCGCTTTCCAATGATTACAAACAGCAGCTTCGCCATTTTCCCCATCAACCACAGGAGCGAGCGACGGTATATGGCACTTGAGCCAGAGGCTGCAAGTGCCATAAAAATAGGACTTTTCTACATTAAAAAAATCAAGCAGTCAAATACTAAAGGTTCGATCAGGAACAGGGTGGATTTTCTAGACCTGACGACCAAGTTTTTGTCCGGTACGCGAGGTGACGGATCACTAAAAACAATAATTAATTTCCCAAAACCGTCCGACACTTGGAAACAGCTTGGAAACAGTCGATTTTCCGTAAAATCAGTCGTTTTTTCCTGAAAATCAGTCAATTTTTTGTCAAAACCGCTTTTTTGTTTAAATAGTCGATTTTCTGCAAGAACAGTCGGTAAAAATGGGGTCACTGGAAAACCGGAACCCCGGAACCTCCCTAAACCACCTAACCAAAAGGTTAGGTAAAAGGTTAACCTAACCTTTTGGTTAGGTAAAACTGGTGGAATTTGGTTCCGGTGGCGGAGGTTCTGGTTTTCTAGTGACCCTAAAAATGACCAGCCAGTCGGCAAATACCTTGCCCCCCTCCCTCCCCAAACATTCTAGCTAGTGACACCTCTGCCTGGAGCATGACAGGAAATAACCACTCAAACAGAATACAACTCCGTGTGAAAGTTCAACTGACAATTTACCTTGCTCGATGGTTCTTACATGTTTACTAGGCTATGTTTCACTCCCTTACATGTCGAGTCCCCCCCCCGAAGAAAAATATCCGGAAATTAGTCGTATGGATTAGTACGAAAAAGTAGCATGCAGTAGTAACTGTTGCTACTACATGCTACTAATGGCAAACTGGATGCTATTGGATACTACTACATAAGATTAACCCAGTCGGAAGCATGTTTATCCAAGTATTCCATACTACTACATATTATTAATCAAACTACCCCATACTACTACATACCATTCCATGTAACTTTTTCGTACAACTACCATACTACTACACAGTCCAAGATTTTTTCATCGGGCCTCTTCCGTTATGAATAAAACTGTTCACCCGTTCTCGTTCACCCAAAAGTTAGCACGGGTTAAAGGGAGTTGGTTCGAAGTGGGTTCCTCCTCGTGTAACCCGTTGCTTGCTTTGATCTAGGCATGGGCACTGTTCCTGTTCCTGTTTTACTGTTTCCAGTTTGAGGGATATAAAAAAAAACGGCTGGGTTCAAAACAGCTGTTCTGTTTATTTTCGGATCCTTAAAACAGAAAACAGTAAAACAGAAAGAAAAAAACAGGAACAGGAACAGAAAACAGGAACATTGCCCATGCCTACTTTGAACGCCTTCCTAACCAAATCCCAAAGAATGAAGCCCCATGTCCAGGTCAGAAACGTCCCCCCCCCCCGGATCTCTTGGTCAAAACGTAGGCCTATTTGCTTGAAAAAAGTAAGCGCTCAGTACTTCATCGATTTTAGGACCCCAAACGAAACAAACTGCTTGCAAAAAAAGGAATGACCCACTTTTTGTTTGTCCGCTATTTTCGTTCATTCTGAGCGAATTGCACCCCTTTTCTTTCTTTATTTTCTTTTATTTCAACCCGAGTAGCATCTTTTAAAAAACCTTTTTTTTAGATTTTTTACGTTTTGGGCTACGACTCGGTGACATTAATGTATCCTTAAATTCTTTAACGTCACATATTCTTTCCAAAACAATATAATCATACAAACTTTCAACTTCAAAAATTTAATCTCCTCCATTTCAACTGTTTAAACAGTTCTTTTTATGTATCGATTTGTCAACTGTTCTTTCTTCCTCTGTAGTCCGTCCTTGGGCCCTCGTTCGTGTTTTGTGATACATAAATAACAAACTATACATTATAAGCCCACTATATACACCTAACTCCCCCCGCCTAGAAAAACGTCATCAGCGCATTGAAATATATCAAGAAAAACGTTATTTTTTTGGCAAGAACAACTTTATTATTTGGTCATTGGCCTGGACTGGATACTCGATTACGGGATTACAGCCCCACACGATCAGAATGGCGTATCCAAAACTCAGATTGTGGTAAGCATATACAAGAAGCAACATCCGTTAGGACTTCCTTCCATTACACTTTTAAGCCGTACCTCCATTATCTCCATCCGGGATAATCCTAGCCTCAGAAATCCGCTTTCTCTTCTCTCGGGAATATATTTCTTTTGATATTCCTTATGAATGGCCATTTTCTTGGAGATTATAAACGTTGATTCTGAAAACGGAGCTTTTCACGAGATAAGGTCGTTTAACTTTTTCTAACCACAAAAAGATGAACAAGGACAAAGGAATTTTCTAGAAATACATACAAGACAAAGCCAAATGCTCTGGCGGAATCCCAAAACAAAATTCTGTAATGCCCCAACTGTTTAAAGTCAAGGCAATAGCACAAGAACAAATTAGATGGGGTTTACATGGTGAATATTTGTCGGACTTCTTAATACAGATGATTGGGTAGGGTATACTGCACTGTCAGAAGTTTCATGACAGACAACACAAGGATGCGCGGTTTCAACAGACAAAACTTGGGATGTTATCTACGTTAGGCACGAAATGTTATGCATAACAAGCATTACCAGGAAGAGCCGAAAAACGCCAAAAAAGCATCTGCTGAATATTCCGGTATCATGACGACAAACAAAAAGCCAGCAGATGCTTTTTTGGCGGTTTTTCGGCTCTTCCTGGCAATGCTTGTTATGCACAACATTTCCTGTATAAGGTTTGTCGCAACACAGATAACATTACACATGTTGTCTGTTGCGTGTTGTCTGTTGAAACCGCTCATCCTTGTGTTGTCTGTTTTGACACTTCGACAGAGTGGTATATTTCTACACATATATAAAAGTATCCTACATATATATATAAAATGGTGACTCAATTCTATTTTATTTTAAAACTTACAAGTGCCCACTTACAAAACGGAAGATTTCTCATGGCGATGGCCCAGTTGTCTTTTTTATACAATAAATCTATCTATCTATAACTACTACATATTCGCGGATCTATCTAGCTGTCGAACTGGGTTAGCCAGTTTTATGCCAACGAATGTCGGTTGCTTATTTCCCATCTACGAAGTAAGGTCTGACAGCTCTGAACCTTCGCAAAATGTATGCAGAGCAAAAATAAAAGAGATGCTCTCTAAGAGCCCAAGAGGAATACGTTTCAGATATGGATTCAGCGTGTCTCTTTATTCCCAAACAGACTATCTCAATAGCATTTTAAAAATATTTTGTTACTCCCCTTAGCCTGAAACCCTTCCCCCACCGTAAATATAGGGCTACATAGCCCATCTTCGAACTTGACCTGTACTTCGACCCAAATTATCCTCGCACAAAGTTTGAACAAAAATATCCCAACCCCTTCAAGAGTTATCATGCGAACAGATAGACAGGCGGACAGACAGACTGACGAACGGACAAGCTTTACAAATTCATAGGTATCCCGTCACTAGCGTTTTGGGATCCCAAAGACATACTGAGTCAGCTGAGATCTGGTTTGCCGGTTGGGTCTTCTAACTGCGCATTAAAATGTTTTAAATGTAAATTTTATGAATAGGTTAATACCAAATTTCCTTTTTCGATCGGACCGGAACTACTTATCATGCAAAAAAAAAACTAAAGCTCAAAACGAATTCAGCATATCTGCTATCGAACCTCTAATCAACTTCAGATTAAACTTATACTTAAAAAAAATCTTCCTGTTTCAGCCGGATTCCGGGCGAACTATATGCCCGGGTAGAGAATGATTGTCATATACAGATTAAGCATGTCTTCTTACCCCCAAATAAAACATTTAATCAACTTCAAATAAAACTTTTACTTTTAACAAATTTTCCGGTTTCAGCCGGATTCACGACGACCTAATTGTCCGGCGAGAACATAAGTTTCAGATATGAATTCAGCATGTCTCCTTACCCCTAGAGCGACTATCTATTGGCTTTTTAAAACTATTTTTTTCGTCCCTTAATTTGAAACCCCTCCCTCACAGCAATGAGGACCATCTACGAACTTGACCTGTGCTATGATCCAACGAATCCTCATCACCAAGTTCCAACAAAATATCTCAATCCCTTCAAGAGTTATGGTGCTAACAGACAGACGGACGGACGGACAACTTTCGGAAGTCATAGATATAGGGGATATCTATGACTTCCGAAAGTGCGTTTTGGGATCCCAAACATGAGGTTCAAATCTGGGTTCGGCATGTCTCCTTACTCTGAATCCACTGTCTCAATAGCGTGAAGAATTGTTTATGTTCCTCCCACAGTCCACAATATATTCTATAGGATAGCATTCCATTCGTCTAAACGGATCAGAGGCGTATATCCTACGACAACTAAACCGCAAAACGCCGATTACCCTAAATGGAACCTACTTTACTTCGTTCTCAACGATGTATCTCCCTGGGAACGATAAAGCTTCTAACAACGAGTTCGGTAGATTTTCACAATGAGCCAACATCCATAAATTCTAGTTTTCCAGAATGCAACATACGGAAACCAATAGAATTTGAGTAAAATGGCCAGAGGTAGAAAAATCCTTGACGAACACCAACGGCGTAAAGTGACTGTACGAGGACTGTACGATGTACTGCAGTAAAGGTATTGCAGTACATGTATTATCATGCGAAACCATACCTGCCATAGTAAAACTGCTACATGAATACGGCTTTTTTTCCTATACCGGAATTCACACAAAAACAAATCTTCCTATATATCCTTATTTCGATACAACTGACCCATTCAAAATCAGACAAAACTTTTATTTCCGACGAATTTCCGGTTTTGGCCAAATTTCGTGCGAAGTACTTCTCTAGCAGGAAAATAAAGGTCAGCAACGAATTTAGCGTGTGTTCTACCCCCAAATCGAAGATCTAAAGCATTGTTCATATAGATGTTATAAGGTGTATTACGACGCATAAGGTTTATTACAGTTTGCTCTTTTCCTCGAGGCGCGCTGTAATCAGCCATCAGGTGAACAAGGAGAATAGACCCGCCTTATATTATCGCTTCCAATCAGGTCGCTTGGCTGGTTCCGCCAGCAGGCCGAAGAAAAGAGCAGCGTCGTCAGGGTTGCCACGGGAAGCACTAAAGTTCTACTTTGTTGGAAGCTGAAGAAACAACTTTTCTTCAAAAGAACACGTTTTATTTTTTTACGACTGCTTATTGTTAGTTCGAGGACCAATCAATACTGTCCATCCGTTAATTTAGTAGCTTTTTACAATATAATGGGCGTCAAATTGTACTCGTGTACTTTAAGTAGCACTAAGAACATTTTTTCTGGTCTTTAGAAGATCGAAAAATTGTATCAGCGTGGCAACACCGAACGCTGCATTGATAAGAACCTTTTCACTTTGTAACTCGAAGAAGGGTGTACGTGTAATAAAGATACAAACATCGCGTACAGCGCTATTCAGCTTATTACACACATTTGAACAATGCTTTATCGAGTTCATAACTTTTACTTCAACCATATTTCCGGTATCGGTCGCATTCTGGGGTAACTCAGGGGGTAACTATTTGTCCTGAGAAAAAACGAAGTTCAGATATGAGTTGCGTTTTTGCTGATACCACGGTATCTGATATACGGTCTAAAGTCGTTTTTTGCAGTTATCGTGGTATCTGATACCACGGCCAAAAGGCGTTTTTGCAGTTGTCGTGGTATCTGGCCAGTTACCGTGGTAACAGATATTCTGATATTACGGTCCGACGCTGGGTCCGACCGTGGTATCTGGGCGTGGTATCTGGAAAACGCATCTAACTTTAATCAAGTTTGGTCAAACTGGTGAGAAAGAAGTTCAGCACTAGTGATGTAACTGAATATCAATTTCTATCATGGGATGACTTCGAAAAGTGCAATTTCGTCAATAGTCGTTTATGCAGTGGACCGTATATGAGGTACCACGGTAACTGCAAAAACGGCTATTTGCAGATCCAGTTATCGTGGTAACATATACCATGGTATCCGCAAAAAAGCAACTATGGATTATAACTGATTCAGCGTTCAACCTTACCCATGTGGTGAAGCTCTAATTGAGTTCAAAATAAGCGTCTACTTCTAAACTAGTTTCCGGTTTTGGCCGGATTCTAGACGAACTACTTGTCCGGCGAGAAATAAATTTTATATACGGATTCAGCATGTTTCAGTGTCAAACTTCCAAGTGCCAAACTTCTTTCCCAACAATGTGAAAAAAATTGATGAAAGTGAGACGACTTTTTCTGATACCACGATCAGTTACCACGGTCGGACCGTGGTATCTGAATATCAGATACCACGATAACTGTAAAAACGCCTTCTGACCATTGTATCAGATACCACGATAACTGCAAAAACGACTTTAGGCCGTGGTCTCAGATACCATGTTATCTGCAAAAACGCCTTTCGACCATGGTATCAGATACCACGATAACTGCAAAAACGACTTTAGACCGTGGTCTCAGATACCACGGTATCTGAAACAACGCAATTATTGACGGTCATGCTAGCTTAAAAAAATATTTTCGTTCGAACTTGCCTTGTACTTTAACCCAAAAATATCCTCCCACAAAGTTTCAACAAAAAATCTCAACCCCATCAAGAGGCGAAAGCCTTATTATTGCAATTATATTATTATCATTAAGAGTTATCGTGCTAACAGACAGCGGGCGCACAAATTTTACGAAGTCACAGATATCCGGTCACTACCGTCTTGGGATAAAAACAAACACATGGGAAAATTAATTTTTTTAAAACGAACCAGTTTTCTCCCTAAGAGTCGCCATGAGGTCTTAACTTTAAATTTACTTAGTAGTCCTGTGTTACTAAAACTAACAGAAATCCAAGAAGGATGCAATACTTAGAATAAGTAACTTTTAAAGGAAGTAAGTGCAAGTAATTTATTTTTCACCCGCCATTTTGGAAGGCGGAATATACAAAATAAAAGAAAGAAATAAAACAGATACCAAACAAATACGATAACATGCGCTGGTTGGGTCCAGTTGTCGATGGTTTTCGGTAGAGACGAGGAGACTTTAGAAAGGTTAATATATGCGTCAAAACGGACATCAGGGCGGTAAATTCCGCTAAAACGGATGCAGACACTTTTCGAATTTTCTATTGAATATATTTTTTAACATTAGACCGGAAACCTCTGAAAGAGGCGGAATGCGAGATACCCAGGGAAATAACAATTCAAGAGAGGGGACAATTATTTATCCTACAAATTCACAACAATTAAAACAAGACCAAAGGTTTCGATGGGAACCTAAAAATATTTGATCCTAACAATTGGGTCTTGTCTTCGCCATTCAGTCTTTGTCAGATTCCTTTAAAATTTTTACTGTTAAAATTACCAGTTACGGCCGAATTCTGATGAATCTTTTGTCCAGCAATATAACTAAGTTCAGATATGGGTCATCCGTCCAGCAAGAAAACTAAGTTCAGGTATGGATTCAGCGGACCTCCTTACCCCTTTTACCGTAAATTCAAAACCCTTCTCTGCCTCTAAATATAGGACTAAAGGACCAATCTACGAACTTGACCTGTACTTTGCCAATGAATCCTCATACTAAGCTTGAACAGCATATATCAAACCCTACTAAGCTTGAACAATATATACCAACCCCTTCGACCTTCGATTACACTAGCTCTCTCCGACGTTGTCATGTGCGTCATCCACGCGTAGAGCTACACTAGTGTGAAGAAAGGGGTAGGACTGCAAAAGCCGAACATTGGTCTGCAAATTTTGTGTCCGGTTTTGCCGGATTCCGGGTGAACTACTGGTCCGGTGAGAAAATAACTCTCATCTTCGGTTTCAGCATGTCTCCTTACCCCTAAATCAACTATCTAAATAGCTTTCAAAAAATATTTTTGTTTTCCTCTTAATTTGAAACCCCTCCCCCACCCTCAAATATAGGGCTACAGAGCCATCTTTCGAACTGACTTGTTCGTTGACTCAAAGGATCCTCCCACAAAGTTTCATCAAAATATCTCAATCCCTTCGTGAGTTATCATGCGGACAGACGGACAGACAGACGGACAATTTTTGCGATGTCATAGGTATCCCTCCACTTACGTTTTGGGATCCCAAAAAAGTTTTGTCCCCACTGACGGTGTCAAACAGCCAAATGAAACATTTTCCAAGGCTAACATAGTGAGCTCATATATTAGATCTGGTTCGAACAAGCGAACCACTCGGGTTCAGAAAAAAAGGTTGTTGAGAGGAATAGAAATAGGGACGCCGAACAAGGACAACTGCAGATGCCCCCTTTGTCTGACGGGGGATGGAAGCGTAACACACCTCCTAGGATGTGCCGGGATTCCCCCTTCCCAGGTCAGATTGGGTATGGAGAGTTCTTACCAGACTTATTGACGTCGACTAATAAGCCTATAAAATGATAAGAATGGTGGGAGAGAAAACTAAAGTAGGAGCAATTCTTGGTAGGAGTAGCTGGTATTCTTTGTGCTCTATGTGTTTGGCCCGCTTATGTTTGAATAGAAACTATTAGAGAATATTCTCTGCAATAACTGGCTAATTTCACTCGACCGAATTGCGGGACTAACGAGGCACTAATAATACTAATTTTTCCTTTCCAGAATGCAGCGGAAAAGAGAGTAGTAGCATTCGAATCCGGTGGCTCGAGATCGCAAAGCGTCCGTCATACATTCCGTCAACGCCTATCTTACCAGACGAGAACTCAACAGAAGGAATGACGATGACGGATGACCTCATCCGTAACAAACTCAAAGACATCCGAAAGAGATACCTCTGTCCGGCCTACTGCCCAGAGCTCCAGGCGTGCATGGACCCGTCGGTCATTTGCGACGGGGTCTTACACTGCCCGAGTGGCGCGGACGAAAAAGGACCCAACTGCACCTACTACGCATGGTGGGAGTCCCCAAAGATCTACTGGTAAGCTGAAGGCTTTTGACATTATCCTGACGACGGTACTTGATGAAATTAAAGGAAACATTAGGTCGATTCTGGCGGTCTGGAAAGCTCCGCGAGCTTATGCGCGATGGCTGTTCTTGCGACTTCGGCTAAAAGCCGCTTCGCTTTCCAGAGCTGTTCTCGCGCTCCGCCAGTTTCCGCGAGTACTTGGAAAGCGAATCCACTTCACGAGTGGAAAGTGGTTTCGGCAAGTCAGCGAGAAGATGTAAAGGTGCAACGACTTTTGGCTTGTTCTTGCGCTCGGCGGATTCTCGCTTTGCTTTTCGGAAAGCGAATCCAAGAGATCGCCAGAATCGCCCTAACAGCTGACGGTTCTTATGAAGAAGTGTTTCAGCTCAGATGTCCTAGGTTAGTTGACCACCTCACAGCTAAGGTATGCTTACAGAAAACTACACGGGGGTTCGGCTATTTTTAGCTTTTTTCCATGTCCCTTGGCTTGGACGACAATCTTGGCAAAATTCGCATAACGGTCTCCGGACGAACAAGCTCCTCGGAAACAATGATTGGGCGCATGCTCCATCACGTATAGAGATCGAACCTGTCAAGTGTATTGCTAACAGAGGAGAGAGAATGCACTTGTGAAGAGAAGGATCTCGCGAACGAGAATGGATGGAGATATTACTTACATAGAGTGAATTACTATGTCCTTTAAATTCGAGTAGTTGAAAAACACAATTTCTGCACGTGAAGTGCAAGTGTTGAAGGCCTGTACAAAAGCTGTGCTTGCCCAAATGGAACAGGAACAAGTATATTAGTATCCAGTTTTTTGTTTTTACTTCCAAAACACTCGTGCGGCTAGATTCAGTAGAAAGGGAAATTGAGGCAGTTGCCCATGAACGGGAAAGGTGGGGGAGATGCAACTCGACAAAGCCTTTCTAGACCCTACGATATGTAAGTAGACGAAATCTCACCATCCTACTTCTATGCATTGTCAAGTAACGAACTTAAGCCACTGGGCAACAGGGCCCAGTTGCTCCTGAATCGGAAGTATTTAGGGGCTGAGACACACCAAAAGACACATCTACACCCCAATGTCGTGCATCTGTCAGATCACGAACTAGGCTCAACTGCTAATGAACGGAGTGAGGGGGATTCTATTAAATACTTAATTTTATTAAACACTCTCAGAACCTAGGATATGTAACCACACAAAACTTCACCGTCCTAGCTCCAACCATGGTCAGTTACGAACTTAAGTAACTGGAAAATCTGGGCCCAGATGCTTCAGCTAAACCGGCGGTGGATGTGGGTTGGAACCCCCAAAGGCCAACAAAATATTTGTTATGGTTCACGATTATGTGGGTTCACTTGCAACTTGGTACCTGTTCACGAGTTATGAAAACAAAAAAAGGTGGATGGGCCCACCGGGTGGACGAAAAGGCATATCTCTGATTCAATAGTCGATTGTCCATAATGAGCAGTTCAATAGAAATGGTTATCTTTGAATGAAAACAAGAACACATAATCTACAAGACCCTACGTCTCCCTATCCCTTTAATACGACCATGCGGAGTCAAATTTAATCTGATACCCTACCCGAAGCAAACGAACGGACGAGGAGCTACGTAGGACATCATAATTCGTTACCTCTACAAACATCTGTATCGCAGTATACAAACGCCGTCTGAGCCGTCCTTCAAAGCTGATTGGTTGTCTATCATTGTGACGCCATGTCTAACTCGCTGCAGCCCGGGTTCTCCACCCCTGCAGGCATCCTACGGTTTCCATCTGGTATGCGCAACGGCTAAGAGGGAAGCAGACAGGTATCAACTCAAACTCACAGCATGCTGTGCCTCTAGCTCCGCTCAGTTTCATCGGGGTATCCAATCCATAGTCGCTGCACGGGACCAAAGACGGAGGCTCTATCAGATTATTTGTTCTTGATGAAAACCTGTGCCGAGCAGTTATGGTCATCCGATCGTAACTCGCGGACGTCCTCGTTTCTACCGCAATCAGGTCATGCTGCAAGTTCTAAGGACTGTCTCATTTTAAGTTTTCATTGAATTGAATGCAAAATAAATCATACACAACGTCTCTTTCGTCCCGTCTGACGAAATCTGACAAAATAAGAAGTTGCCCATAACTCATTTCAACCTTAAATCATTCAAAAGCGGGACTAGAAAAATCCCCGGCGGCCTATATAATTAATCAGAGATTTAATAGTGTCTTGCAGTATAAATGACTCGTCGCACCTGCAATACTATTGCACCCTACTTCCGCATTCGTTCTATCCGTTCATAGGCCGGACCCGTAGAGAGCGGACGGGGGTATAACTCTTCTTCAGTCAGTCGTTGGTTGAACGCCTCCGAGTAAGGACTCGCGTGAATTTGTGAATAACAAAAATGGATTTATGAAGGATTGTTGTTAAGATGATGGGAGCCGAGTTCAGAAATGGTTTTATTGTACGAAGCCTTGCAAGGGACGTCCCAAGAAGTGATTTTAATTTCGTTACAACCAAGATGGACGCACTGGAAGCCGACTTAGCGATGCTTGTAATGGCCAGGCTACCGAGTCTGATCAGGTAAATACGAGTTCATGCGGCTAAATAGGGATCTTGAATTGATCCGTGAGTGGGGGAGGATGGCGATACTTGAATCGTGAGCCAGGGATGGCAGGGCGGTCTGCCATTTGTTGGATGTTCCGTATGACAAGGTCCGTATTGAGACCGGGCTGTGATAATTGGCCTTAAGGGAGTTTTGGGCTTAAAAAAAAAAAAAAATTGATATGAATGCATACACAAATAAATGCCATCGATATTCTGGAAAGTAAGATACCGCAGGGTCCTTATTGAGACCATGCGTTTCGTCACTGGAAGTTAAAAAAAAAATAAAAAAAAATAAATAAACAAACAGTTATAATAAATAATTATACCTTCGAAAAATTAAGTACAAATTTCTTTTGGAGGCGTGATGTTGCAGAAAAGCCCGATTCGTTTGAGTGAATAGGCTGGAGGTTGCCGGAAAACCCGATTCGTTGGAGCGAATAGGCTGGAGGTTGCCAGAAAACCCGATTCGTTGGAGCGAATAGGCTGGAGGTTGCCGAAAAACCCGATTCGTTGGAGCGAATAGGCTGGAGTGTGCCGAAAAACCCGATTCGTTTGAGGGAATAGGCTGGAGTGGGCCGAAAAACCCGATTCGTTGGAGCGAATGGAAAGGCAGCCCGGTTCGCTTTAAGCGACACGGCTGGGGTCTTGAGATCGTTTTTTGACGCAAATCTTTTTAAGATTTTTGCTTGGAGCGAATGGAAAGTCAGCCCGATTCGCTTTAAGCGACATGGCTGAGGTCTTGAGATCGTTTTTGACGCAAATCTTTTTAAGATTTTCGCTTGGAGCGAATGGAAAGGCAGCCCGATTCGCTTTAAGCGACATGGCTAGGGTCTTGAGATGGTTTTACGAAAATCTTTTTAAGATTCTCACTGTAGGTGAAGAGGCCGCAAAATTCTTAGATTTTGTGGAAGTCGTCCGATCCGAGAAGGGAAATCCGGGCCTCCCATCCTTGGTCATCGACCTGTACGGAAGTGCGGCGGATACGAAGATTGTGAGAGCGTTGGAGAAGTGTAGGAAGCGGTTAAGGGGTGGCACGCCACCTTATTTCGGCAAAAGCAGGCAGGGTCTTTGGTGTGTTTCCGTCGCGGTGAAACTGGACATTTTTCTTGTTAGTGTACGGGCAACTCGGAGAAATTAATCGGTTAAGGCCCCGATGGCTGGACGTAGAGATACAAATTTGAGACAAATAAATGCTATCTGGTGTGAGATAAAATCTCCAGTATTATGCCCCTGTGGGTCGTCCAGCGAATCGTGTTGATTAGTGTCAATAAACCAAGATATAAATGCTCCTTTGGGTTTCATTTTCTTTTCGGACCGCAGCTGGCTTCCCAGAAAGTGCATAGTTTGTCTGTTTGTCCGAGTTCATTTTCACGGTCAAGGGTGCAAAACGACCGCAGCTGGCTTCATTAAGGGGTATGCTTTGTTTGTTTGCTTTGCGGTTCATTGGCCTGCGTGAGGGTGAAAAGGGTTCAAACTATCACTAATTGGGATATGTTTTTGGGATTAGAATGCGCTTTGTGGGTGAATGCACTTCGAGGATTGCGTTATGAAGCAGTATGCCATGACACAGATTTGGCAGCGGAATGTTTTGAGGACCAAGATTCCTTTGATTCTGCATTATCAGAGAACTCTTCGGAATATTTCATAGCGGGGAGGTTGAACGCAGGTTCCAAGCCTTGGAAGCTTTGAGAGGAAAGTTGCCTGATAGTGATGATTTTGACGAAGGCCTCGTTCGGTGGATCTTTTAAGGATGTTTCGTACAAATGGTGATATCCCACCCCTGCAAATTTTCATAAATATGATTTTTTGAAGAATCACGCAGACTTTGTTACAGAAGCCCTTTCGAGCGAATTCGGAACGGTTCGATGTCTGTGTGAGGCAGCGGGGTGTGGTGTTGGGGGTAGAACCGCAAAGGGTAGTTTTGCCCTTGGGCTTGGAACCCAAAAAGCCTCGTTTAGTCTTGGATGCACGATATGTGAATTTGAAAAAAAAAAAAAAAAACAAGTTTGCCCTTGAGGGGTTGAGAGAGGTTCGCAAGATTGTGCGAGCTGGAGACTGGTTGGGCCTATTGGAGGAGACAGATTTGCATACGATCACATTGCGTTGTCAAATGAGTTTAGACAATTCTTCGCCGTCATGTGGGACAAGGCTACGCTTTATCTGGGTTTGTGTATCAGATGCTTGGTAACATGCCAGTGTATTTGCTTAGAAAAAAGGCGCATAAGTATCGGACGTTAAATGGACGATAGTCTCGTATCGTCGTCATCAAAGTCGTCAGCCATCAAAAAGGCGGCGGCTGTCTACGGTATTATGGGATATAACAGTTCTTATTCCTACAACGTGCTTGCGCTACCTCGGTGTGATCATTGACACGTCTATACCTGCGTTCATCATTCCCCCCGATAATGTAGCAAAATTTTTGTCGTTGTTAGAGTGTCTTCTAGCAGACAGGCGCCGCAGCCCCGTAAGAGAAATGCAGAAGTTTTCGGGTTAAAGGAACAGTAAACTTGACTCAAACTTGGCTCAGGGAGCTAGCTGACATATCAAGAATGTACCCTGAGTCAATATTGAGAGTTAGAAAAATTCTTGTCACGACCATTGCAGTTTCCGGGCAGTTTCCGAGAGTTCGACTTTTGAGTTAGTAAAACAAAAAACAAAAAAAAAGCAAAAGGTTTGCGTGCCGGGAGTAGGACTCGAACCCACGATCTTTGCCTCAATAGCCTTTTGAAACAAAGTAATACAATGTATTTCAACAGGGTTGCCACCGGTAGTACAATTGTGCTAATTATAGAACTTTCTTTTTACTTTGGCAGCAGATTTTAAGAAAAAAGTAGTTGTCAGGTTTTATTTCCAAGGTGACTATGACCCAGCAACACGTTCTGAGTACTTTTCTTGTTTGATATTACTTTTTTCCTTTTGCATAGTGAATTTATTTTAGTAAAGTGGCAACCCTGTATGTTGATAACACAGACAATCGCGAACTTTTACAGTGCATGAGTGCGTAACTACAGTGCATAAGGGGCAAGGCCCTGCCAGCTAGCTCTGGGAACAATAAGGAGGGGTTTCGAGATAACAAAGATGGGGGGTCCTGTCGACAATAAGTCCCTGTACATTTATCTAAGCCCCCCAGGCCGGTTTGATGGCCGAAAGTTGCCTAGTCAAGTTTACTGTTCCTTTAAGCGATTTGGTTGCAGTAGTCATTCCCACGTGACAGATTGCTCATTTCTGTGTGTTCCAGGGCTATCTCTTCTTGCGTGGACGGTAATATAAAATTAACCGATGCTTTACTGCAAGAATTGTCCTTTTGGCATTTTGTTCGTGACGCGCGTAAGGTCTTCCTTTGGGATAGTGAAAAGCACGTACTTATTAAAATGTTTACCGATGCTTCGGAGTTTTCTTGGGGAGGCCATGTGGCGATGTGTGGTGTCGAACCGCTCCATGTTCGTGACATCTGTAGTGTCGATGAACAGGATCTGGAAATTTGTGCAAAGGAGGCATTAGCCCTTACAGTTGTTTTGGAGCTTGTTGGGGAGAGGATCCGTTATTGCACAGTCAGAGTTTTTGTAGAAAATCAGGCCTTAACAGGTAGATGGAATTCGGAAAGGGAGTTTTGAGGAAATGGAAAGAGCGATAAAATTAATATTTTCCTCTGTTGTCCGATTCAGTGTTCGGTTGAAGTTAAAATTCGTCCGCCCTTGCGACAATGTAGCGGATTACACGTCCCGCGTTATTGACCCAATTTGATGTTACCTTGTCTAGTCATTCGTGGCAAGGTCGAGGAGATTCGGTGGGAGAGAAAGGCACACCTTTGACTTGGTGACGTTGGTTTCTAACGCTATAAAAATTCAACTGGAAACGCCTTGCCGCATTTTTCACCGTTGCCGCTACTGGGGTCGTCTGGAAACGATTGCTTTGCTAGTCACACCCCTGAAGGGAACGACTATGTGTTTCCCCCCTTTGCAATGATCCCGTAAGTAACAAAGGACTTGGAGAGTGGAGTAAATACTGCGTATAAAATGGGGGTACCCCTTGAACAAAAAAGCCGTTTTGGTGGCCAACAGTTTGCAAACGGGCTATTAGTTGGCTTTGGTTAGGTTCGCGAGGAGAGATAGGCCTTCTTCTTTTCCTATCAAAGTCGGGTTATGTTCCTCGAAAGTTGCCGTTTGTTTGTATGCCCTTCGTATGTCAGGACGTTTGTCTGAAGATTGAGTGTCATTTTTTCCTGGCATGTGAATATATAATTATTACCGATGTTCTATAATGTGATCCTTGGTTTGGGGGATCGTTGAGGCCCCATGCAAACAAGGCGTTTGCCTCTGCAGGCGCGTTCAAAGAGTACGAAGTACGGGAAGCAAAAGGAGGTTTTAAAATATGCTTCATCAGATTGTTGAAGTCATTCCGAGGCTCCAATGTAAGATTCTCGGACGCCAACCCTACAAAGATGATGGTGGTAAAACAAAAGCACACGATTTTGATCGTAGGCTTGAGGCCAAGGTCAGAAACACTTGCCCTTGGTCAGTGGGGTTGCATGTCGATACGGTTTCTTCCGTGTCTTGCGAGTTGTCTGCCATTTTTCGAGAGTAAGGGATAACGAGCGAGCATAGTTCCCAAACTGATTTTGAGAACCCCATTTTATCCGAAAAAGTTAAATCGTATCAGAAGTCCGTCAGAGACGAACAAAAGGATGCCATGACACCCGTCAAGCAGGCGGTACCGATGTTTTTGGCAGCACTAAAATGTGTCGCCGATCATTATGGCAGGTTATCTCGAGTCAACAGTTGCAAAACAAAGAAGTTTTAAGTTTTAGGAATAAGGCGTTTCGTTTATTGTTGCATTTTACCGGTGCGCGTTTTTTCCGATCTGAATAGATTGCCCAGCAGTTCCCTTTTAAAAGGGAAAGTAGGCGGGGGTTTTGTTCTAGTGCAATCTGAAGGTAAAACCTTGGAAAGTGTGACGGGCAGGATTCTAGGAATTCACGAGTTTTTGGGACAAGAATCTTTGCCCTGTTGAAGCCCTTACCGAGTATATACGTTTTGCAAATTGTCAGGTTTGCTACTACGAAAATCTTTTCTATTCCCAAATACATTGTCGGGAAATTTGAATGGACATATTCTATATGATGATATATATTATTCTCAAGTCATTGGGTATTTATCAAGGAGAAACGCCTCACAGTATCCGTGCTGGGGCCGCAATTTCGCTTTTGAATTCCGGGACCGAGGCTGGTGTAGTACAATCCTCGGTACAATTTTCTGTTGGTTGAAAAAATTTGGTTATGTTAAAGCGGTAGGCCTATACAACCTCGGATCGTTTGATTCAGTTATCAGAAGAGCAACAACTCTGGTCTGAGGCGAGTATTTCGGTTAGGCGTCACGATCCAGCTTTGCATGACCCTGTTTTTTTAGGTAACCGTTGTCAGTGTCGTAGATATTTGATTTCAGTAAATTCGTAAGACCACCCCCCTTTTTGGTTGGTGTTGGGTTGGGGGTCTGTGTTAGAAAGTATTAATTAGGTTGTGATGAAGGGTAGAGAGGGATTTGCGGGCGTCCCCAGTTTAAACCCCGACCGTGAACGGAGAGTCCGGCATAATTTACTAGGCCGGACCCGTAGAGAGCGGACGGGGGTATAACTCTTCTTCAGTCGTTGGTTGAATGGCTGAGAGTTGGGAGTCAAAGAGAAGGAAGTGAAAGTGAAAGTAAAAAAAAAAAAAAAAAAAAGGAGAGAAAAGTAAAGAAGGAAAAGTAGTGTGGTGGATTGAAATCCATTTTTATTTCTGATCACGGTCACTCTTCCAGTCCGCGACCTCTTCGCGGGCGTCCCCAGTTTAAACCCCGACCGTGAACGGAGAGTCCGGCATAATTTACTATACTCGGAGACTCGAATTTCCAACGATACATTCGAACTCCGTTAACTAGCGTACACCGCGCTGATTTTTATGGCACTTGCCTTCCGGCCAAGTGCCATATACCGATCACTTTTCCGTCGGTCGGTCTGTCGGTCGGTCGGTCAGTCCGGTGATCGCGAGTTGGGGTACTTCCAGATGTGCTAGGACGATGAAACTTGGCAGGCGTATTAGGGGCCCGACCAAACTAACTTGGAAATCGTCACTTGCCCCATCCGACCATCGTGGGGGGAGGGAGGGGAGCCGGAATCCGGAATTTAGTGACATGCATAACTTTCGAACGGGTAATCGGATCTTAATGAAACTTGATATTTGGAAAGACACCATGTCTCACATGTCCCGACTCAAGTCCGGACCGAATCCGATGAATGTGGGGGGGGGTCGGAGGGGGGAACCGGAAATCATGTTAAACGCTTAGAGTGGAGCGATCGGGATGAAACTTGGTGGGAGGAACAAGCACAACCCCTAGGTACATCATTGACAGAACCGGACCGGATTCGTGCACTGGGGGGGGGGAGTGGAGGGAAGTTCCGGAATTCCGGTCATACGGAAATAAGATACTTCCAGGTGGGCTAGGACGATGAAACTTGGCAGGCAAATCAGGGACACGACCAGATTAACCTGGAAACAGTCAGCTTCCCGATCCGACCATCGTGGGGGAGAGGAGGGAGGGGGAATCCGGACTCTTGAGGCATGTATAACTTCCGAACGGGTGATCGGATCATAATGAAACTTGGTATGTAGAAAGACCACATGTCTCGGATGTCCCATTTCAAGTCCGGGTCGGATCCGATGAAGCTGGGGGGGGGGGGTCGGAGGGGGGGTCCGGAAACCTTGTGACATGCTTGGAGTGGAGCGATCGGAATGAAACTTGGTGGGAAGAACAAGCACAAGCCCTATGTAGATCAGTGACAGAACCGGACCGGATTCGAGTATTGTGGGGGAGTTAGGGGGGGGGGGGGTCCGGAATTCCGGTGATCGCAAGTTAAGGTACTTCCAGAAGTTCCAGACATGCTAGGACGATGAAACTTGGCTTGAAAATTAGAGACTTGACATGATTGGCTAAGAAATAGTTAGTTCCCAGATCCGGCCATCCCTTAAAGTACTAATGCTAACCGCAAAGTACAAAAAATACTTTTAAGCAATAGATACATTTTCGTTATCCCTATGAGCCCATGATCATTTTTGCCTCAAGGGTTTTGCTTACAACTGAATTCCTTAAAGGACCCCTCTTGCTTATTCTGCCTTTAATAATATACCTAGCTCCCTAGTGGAATTATAAGCTTCTTAAATCCCCACCTTCTCCACTGTTTCGTTTTGTGCCTACGAATTTTTAGCGCTTTTTCGGCCTTGCCGAGTTTTGACCGCCACACAACTCAAAGTTTGCCGGTATCTTCTGTGTCCGCTGACAACTCATTCACATAGAAGGATATGAGAATCTCCTGTATTTGCCATCTTTTATTTGGCTAGTTTTCAACTTTTAACCACGGCGCGTTCAGTTTTCAAACGTTTTGCGCCCAGCCGCCGCGTCAGAGAGCAGGAAGGCTGGACATAGTCGACAAGCGCTAACGAGAAAATTGCTAATTTCAGGTGGAAAGTAATGGTATTTTCGAAAAACGATTTTTATGATCCATTTCATGGGGAAAAGATCATTTCTAGTAAGAGTTGTGCTTTAAAGTACAAACAATACTTCTGAGTAAAATATAGATTTTCGTGCTCCTGGTGATCATCTTTTTTGCTTCAAGAGTTTTGATTACAGATGACTTTCTAGCGCCCTTAAAGTGCGCACAGCCAAATAAATGCATTGCCAAAACGATACAGTCTCGTGATTTCCAAGGACCCATGATTATTCTTATATAAAGGGTTTTGCTTACAAATGATCAAAAGAAACCCACGAATTGACGAATTCCTACTTTCATCCTCTGACCTAGCCTTGCAAGTGCCATATGAGCTTCCAGCTCTTGTTATATTTTACATAGTTTCGATACATCGAAGAATGTTCATGAGAAGTGGTAAAAATCGGTTTTGTAGATTTGTCCGTATTTTGTCCGTCAAAGGGCTTGTAGAAAGGCTTAAAACAGCGAA
Organism: Branchinecta lindahli; assembly: GCA_023053555.1. Taxonomy (NCBI): domain Eukaryota; kingdom Metazoa; phylum Arthropoda; class Branchiopoda; order Anostraca; family Branchinectidae; genus Branchinecta; species Branchinecta lindahli. The sequence goes on along the minus strand of JAKZAO010000008.1, from coordinate 4,479,627 downwards.
ATTAGTGGTTAATGTGTTCAAAAGACGGCAGGGTCGTATCCAGGGGGTTAGGGGGTTCACCACCCCCCCGAAACATAGAAAAATAATCGTTTTTTGTAGGCTTTAACCTCTGATCCATGCTTTTTTGTACTTCTGGGTCCGACCCGCGGGCAACCCCCCACCCCCAAAAAAATAAATTCTTGGATAAGGACCTGAAATAGGGCCTCGTTTTTGGGATCCCAAAACGTAAGTGGCGGGATACCTATGACATCGCAAAAGTTGTCCGTCTGTCCGTCCGTCCGTCTGTCCGTCCGTCCGTCTGTGCGCACGATAACTCTCGAAGGCATGGAGATATTTTGATGAAACTTGGTGGGAGGATCCTTCGGGTCAAAGTACAAGTCAAGTTCGAAGATGGGCTCTGTAGCCCTATATTTGAGGGTGGGGGAGGGGTTTCAAATTAAGGGGCAAAAAAAATATTTTTTGAAAGCTGTTTAGATAGTTGATTTAGGGGTAAAGAGACACGCTGAATCCGAATATGAAATTTATTTTCTCGCCGGACAAGTAGTTCGCCCGAAATCCGGCCAAAACCGGAAAGTTTGTTAAACGTAAAAGTTTTATTTGAAGTTGATTAGATGTTTGATTTAGGGGTAAGAAGTCATGCTGAATACGATGGTGAATACCATTTTCTTGCCTGACAAGTAGTTCGCCCGGAATCCGGCGCAAACCGGAAAATTTGATAAAAGCAAAATTTGTATTTGAAGTTGATTAGATGTTCGATTTAGGGGTAAGAAAACGTGCTGAACACGATGGTGAAAACCATTTTCTTGCCAGACAAAGAGTTCGTCCGGAATCCGGCCAAAACCGGAAAATTTGTTAAAAGCAAAATTTGTATTTGAAGTAGATTATAGATGATAGATTTAAGGGTAAGAAAAAACGCTCAATCTATATATGACAATCATTTTTTAACCGGACACATACCAATCTGTAAAACAAAATACAGTAAAAATCTTCAAGAAGTCTAGCGGACACTGGATCAAATATTCAATTTTTGGGATCCCATCGGAACCTTTGGTCTTGTTTTCCAAGATAGGCGCCGAAGGCCACCGGGCCCCAAAGAACTAGCTAGTAAAATCATTCGGAACATCCTAAAACTGATCTACTTCAGTTGATTCATTAGTTGACATCTTTATAGTCACGATAACATCTTACAAACGACGCTTTTAAAGTATCAAACTATTTTAGGATATTGGAATATAAACAGTAACAAGACCAAAGGTTTCGTTGGGATCCCAAAAATCTAATATTTGATCCAAACAGTCGGGTCTTGTCTTCGCCATTCAGTCTTCGTCAGATTCCTTGAAGATTATTATTGTTAAAATAAAGCGTTTCAAGAGATTGTGCGGATTCCCGGTAGGATCGGGAAACTGATTATTTCCAGGATGGTTTGGTCGGGTCCCTGATACGCCTGCCAAGTTTCATCCTCCTAGCGCCCCCTAATCTATATTAACCCCTACTAACATTCAACTACATATACCAACCAATTCGACCTTCGTATTAGACAAGGTCTCTCCGAACACCCACAAGATTTGAGCAAACAATGACTCATCCACGCATAGAGCTTTACAGTGTGGGGTAGGGGTTTGACACAAACTAGAAAAAGCGTTTCAAGAGACTCCCGGTGTCCCCCTCCAGCCCCCCCCCGCAATTATCGGATCCGATCCGAATTTGACAGTGAACATCCAAGACACTTGTTCTTGATACCTGTCAAGTTTAATGCACGCCCGATTATCCGTTCTAAAGTTATGAATGTTGCTAATTTCCGGATTCCCCATCCCGCCACTCCCCCACTTATGGTGGGATCGGTTAATTGATTATTTTCAAGTTAATCCGGTCGGGTCCCTGATACGCGTGCCAAGTTTGATCGTCCTAGGTCATGTGGAAGTGCCCAAACTAGCAAAATGCGGACAGGCCGACAGACAGACATTACGATCGCTATATGGCACTTGAGTAAGCTCAAGTGCCATAAAAATTACTTTGCTGCAATCTTTCCTAGGGAAGCTATTCAAAAATAAACACGCATCATCTCTCTTCACGAAGTTTCTAGAATAGATAAGGTAAAGTTTAAGGGGACGCAGATGGAAATTTAAGGATTCGGCTTTCAATTTCAAACTTCATTCCAAGTGACAAAAGTATAGAACTACTGTCGCCTATCAATTTAATTTCCTGTTTTGTCAAGAAAGTTGGGAGCAGAAAACAGGATTTGTGGTCTGTGAACACCTTTACGTTCACCCTCATTGCATGTTCTGGACGGCTTACACAAGTAAAAGTGGAATTAGTATGCTGCATAGTTCAGTTCACTTTAATTTCTGTAGTAGAGTTCTGAGCTAGGTACGACCAGCAGAAATATCTCGTTGGCAAACAAGACTGAGGGATGGCCGTGTTTCTTTATCGGTTAAACTAATACCAATATTGGTGCCGACGGCTGGCAAACTGTCATAAGTTTCAGAACAGATAACACTAGGATGCGCGGTTTCAACAGACAACAAATAGGATGTAAGCTGTCTGTTTTTCAAACGTTACGCATTAAAACGTTATGCATACAAGAAGAGCCGAAAAACTTTTTTGTTTATCATCATGGTATCGGAAAAGTAAGCAGATGCTTTTTCGGCGTTTTTTCTGCTCTGCATGGCAATGCTCGTTATGCATGACGTCTAATGCATAACGTTTGCAAGTCGCTCGTTATGCATGACGTCTAATGCATAACGTTTGCAAGTCATCATAACAGACTTGCAAACCCCAAGTATTTTCTGTCTACAATGCGCATCCTTGTGTTACCTGTTATGAAACTACGGACAGTCCTATCAGCCTTACATAGTCGTCATGCTATAGTAAGCCTTGCTATATAACTCCAGACACTGGCTCTCACTTCTTCCTTCCCACCAAAATCCCAATCCAGACCAAACTCACCGTTCTACTTTCCAACGCAAACGGAACAGGTCCCGATCCCAATATCATAATAGCCAGAACTCCCAACAAATATGACCGACCAAGCACCCGAGTGTACAGTAATAATATAACAAAAATAAGCTTTGATTGTTTTCAATTCTTACGTCACTTAGAGTAGGGCTAATCCTACCCGTAGATCTAGTATAATAGGTACTCCAAAATCCCAAGATCTAATAGCTTCCCCAGAATTACCAGGACGGAGAACCTGTAAGAAAACAGGTCAAACTTATTTATTCAAGAAGAAAGGCTATTTATCTGTAAGAAGACAGGCTACACTTATCTATTATCCAACAATAACCAATATTTTTGGGACCCCAAAACGTAAGTGACGGGATACCTACAACTTCGTAAAAGTAGTCCGACTGTTTTGTCCGTCCATCGGCACGATAGGGGTTTATATATTTTGTTCAAACTTGGTATCAGGATCCATCCGGTCAAGGTACAGGTCAAGTTCGCAGACGAGCTTCGTATCCCTATATTTACGGTTGGGAGACGAGTTTCGAATTAGGGACAAAAGAAAACTTTCGAAAACAATAGTCTCTCAAATATTTCGACAGCAAATGACATAGTCGGTTTAGGGGTAAGGTGACACGCTGAATCCAAATCTGAAACTTATTTTATCGCCAGACAAATAGTTTGCCCGGAATCCGGTCGAAACCGGAAAATTACTGAAAGTCAAAGTTTCATCTGAAGTTGATCAGAGGTTCGATATTGGACTAGGGAGACATACGGAGTCCATTTTCGAAATTTATGTTCTTGGCGAACAAGTGGTTTGTCCTGAATCCGGTCGAAACCGGAAAATTAGTAGACGTGAAAGTTTTTATCTGAAGTTGATTAGAGGTTAGATATAAAGGTAAGGAGATATGTTGAATTCACTTTTAGTGGAGTGTTCCTTGGAACAATCCACTACTTCGAGCGCTGTAGCAGCTTTCGGCTTTCGGTTTTCACCGTATTTTGTGGAGCTCATAACTCGTGAACCAGTGCAAGTATCAAGTTCAAACTTGGTACACATGTGAGTATTGGGGTCTAGTTGTGCCTTTTGGGGGTCCCCCCCCCCACACCCACCCGGTTTAGGGGCAAATGGGCCCAGATTGCCCAAGAGTAAAGTTCGTTACCCGTGACAGGGACCAACAGGTATCAAGTTGAAACTTGGTGGATTTGTGAGCATTGGGGTCTCTTTTGCTTTTTGCGGGCCCCAAACCCCACCCCCACTTTGTACAGGGGAAAGTGGGCCCAGTTTGCCCATGAGTAAAGTTTTTGACCCGTGACTGGAATCAAACTCTAAGTTGGTATAGACGAGAATATTTAGGTCTAGATATGCAATTCTATTGGTCCCGACCCCCCCCACACCCACACCCTCCTGTTCTGGGTTAACTGGGCCCCGATTTTCGGTGAATTAATAAGTTCGTTTATGACATGTCTCAAGCTCAACTCTGTTTACTTGTAAATAATATGTGTACAGATGCGGATTTTGGTGTAACAGCAACAAATAAGACCACGCGGCATACTTTAATCCTCAATCATGAGTTGGAAACTGGATGGTTTTGTCATATGATCGATGATATGCCGATCTTAATGAAGCTGTACAAGGGGGGCATCAGGCAATAAAACGATTTGGTTTTATCACACTTATTGCCTTTCTAACGGAAAAGATGGGTTAAAGTGTCGGACTGGCTCAGTATTGAAACATACACCGTTCTTGCAAGATCTTCTTTGGATTTCTAAATGCTGTTTGTTTAAACTTTTAAACTGAGATGATTTCAAATTAGGTTATTTGAATATTTGTTGGCTAATGGGGATATGAAACGTCCTGGTTCTAACTCTTTTGTATATGAGATGTGATAAACATTTTACCCTCACACTCCACGTCTGAGCGCTTGCGCACTTGCTGACTTTATTTTCTTATCGGAAAAGTAGTTCACTGCACAAACCGAAAGTTCGGTAAAAGTAGGATTTTTTTTTTAAAGATTCGATATCGGGTAAAAATACGAGCTGAATCCGTATCTGAGGTTTATTTTCTCACATGACAAAGAAATTTCGCCCGGAAACTGGCAAAAAACGGAAATTTGGTTGAACTGAAGTTTAATTCTCAAGTCTATTAGAGCTTCGGTTTGGGGGAAGAAAGCATGCTGAATCCATATCTGTTCTTGGTTTTCTCAGCAGATTAGTTTTTTTGCCATAATTTGGGAGAAGGAGAGCTAAAAATACAGGGATTTGACAAAGTCATCAGTAAAACTGAGCGAAAGATTGCTAAACTTGAAATAGACAAGGTGAGTCGGGAAATACTATTTGTTCCCGCCTTGGATGGACAGTCTGGTTAGAATCGTCTGCAGAAATCCAAGAATGAACCTAATTATCAGATTCTTTTCGATGAAAAGTATTACCTGCTGGATCTCGACAAGGGGTCTGTTACGATTACAGTACAAGTTTACGGGTTCTGGAAATCTTCCAGACCCGATTGTCTGTATCAGGAAGTCTAAAAATATAACCCTTTGGGATCCCACCGAAACCTTTGGTCTTGCTCGTTAAGACAATCCATAACAAAATCATTATCAAACGACACGTATCGTATTATGTTAACTTGAGGGCTGGTCTGGCGCTCTGGTAAGCTCCGCTGGCGTATCTGCCCTATTTTCTTGCGAATCGGCTAAAACTCACTCGCTTTCCGAGGCTGTTCTTGCTGTGACGTAGAAAGTGAATTTGGCTAGCGGGAAGTTGTAAAGGCGCAACGACTTTACGTTGGTTGTTTCGCTCGGCGGATTCTCGCTTTGCTTTATGAAAAGTGAATCTGTAAGAACGCCAGAATCAAAGCCAGGCTACCAATTACCAGACGTCCACATCGTCAAGCCAATCCTTACATTTTCGTGATAATTATTACAGTTAATTTTGCTATTTTTCAACATATGCTAGATGTCCCATTCATATTCCATGTATCTCTTGCAAACTGTCAACCCCTCTCCCTTTTCTTCGTACATTTGCATATTTGTTCTGTCTCTTGTATGGATTGCCTCAATGGCACCTTCCAGACATCCGGAATCTGGGGGGTCCTTTGGCCTGGCATCACCTTCCAGATCCGTCTCAACAAAAACGAATGTCTGGAATCCGGAAGAAAAATCTGGAAGGTGAAACCTGGCTCGATTTTCCGCTCGATTTTCCACGACACTAAGGTCTTTACACCAGAACATGGATCATGTCTTAAGGAAGAAGAATAAGAAAATCAGAACAGGGATCATGCCTTTCCTCGTTTTAGATGGAACTTGCTCACAGAATTTTACACATAGAACCCATTAAAGCCAGAAAAACACTAGACTTACGTTGCCTGGGCAACGTGAAGTGTTGCGGCAACCTTTGTCCGGCTTCGCCGACTAAAGTGTTGCGAGAGCAACACTTTGGTTGTTTCTTCGCTATCGGTTAAAGTAATCGTCCGTAATCACATGAACACAGGCTATTCCTCAGCGTTGACAAAATAACAACAAACGAAGGGACTAAATTGACTTTGCAGCCAGTTGAACTTTATCCTTTTCAATCGTAGACATCGTGACGGATGAAAACTTGGAACAACATCTTATATAATCTAGTTGGTATTATGAAGCTATCCGTAATTTTTCAGGATCAAAATACCATATATGACGCTCCATTAATTATTACGAAACTACCTCATTGTTTTACATTATCGATTTGTACCCGTTGCGTAAACACTTAATTCTAGGTTACAGTGATAGACCATCGATACGAACTTTCTTACCGTCAAATTTATAGAAATCGAACACAATTGTGCACCAATTTCTAGCCCTCCGTGAACCGATTCTTACTTACAAGCCCCTCTCCCGTGATAGACATCAAGTTCAGCGGAAATAAATAATGGGTACACCAACTAGTAGAAGTTGCAAACCCCTAATCGCTGAAGATGATTGTAGCCTAACAGCTGATTAGTACTTACAAGTCCCCTACATGTCTTACAATTGGGAACCAAATTGTTCTTACCATCAAATACACCGGAAACAAATAATAGGTACACCAACTAGCAAAAGTTGCAAACCCCTCATTGCCGAAGATGATTATGAGCCAACTGCCAACTGTTGCTTACGGTCCCCTACATGTTTCACAATTGGTATCGGTCTTTTTTTGGTTTCAGTGTGTACCTTACTACTGAAGTTGTCAACCCCTTGAAACTTTCAAACTGGTGTATCTCATGAAGGAATTTTTGCACCAAAAAATGAATGGCATATACTTTGATCAGCTCATCAAGTGCTATCGAATGCAATCGAAAAAAAAATTCGATCTGTCTTAGTTCAAAAGTTGACTTTTTTGCCGTAGGCCAACTTTCTAACGTCACCACTTAGAAAGGAGCAACGGATAAACTCTAATTTCTTTAGCAATGAGAGAACTTTTGAAGTGTGAGAGGCACACCTGATATCATTTCTCTACCGCAATCCCAAGTGCAAAAAACGGAATGAGAAACTCGACAGAAGTCACGAACAGAAACGGGCAGAAACAATAGATGGCAGCACTTTCGGACCCGTGGGAAAATGCCCCTTTTTTGTTTTTGTAAATTTGTCTATTTATCACTCAAAGAAGATATACTGGCTGTGGGGCCGGGGAAGTGCCGCACATATTTAGCACTTATAGACTGGTGCCTGCCTGCTTGCCTGCTAGAACAGAGCTTTCCACTCGAAAGCAGAAACGTGTTTTGAAGAAACGAAAGACGTGGTGCACAACTTCAGATAACCCTCTCTGACATAGGCTATACAACTCCACTTCACTTCACACACCGTAGGCTGTGGCTCGCGCACAAGCAAAAACCATCCTTTTTTGCCCCAGGCAAGAGCTCGACGAAGCTTTCCAAAATGTAATGTGATATTCATCAATCCGGCCTAAGGTCCACCATTTCCGTAAAAACCGCATAGGTTAGACCCTTACCACTTTCTAGGAATAAGCTGAAATCGGGGTGCTAGGAAAAAAAAAAAAAAAACCACGACAAAACCAAAGTGTTGCTCTCGCAACACAATAACTGTTCGACCGTTAAAAAATCAAGCAGTCAAATTTGTATACCACAGAAGGATCTATGCTCTAAGGTAAAGCTTTCAACCGGGATTAACCATTCCAGAATTCAACGCAGGACTTAATTTCCGCAGTACGAGTCCATCACTTTGTTTGTCCCCTTTAGTCCACAAGCTCCATGATTCTTTAGGCAGCTAACAGTAGACGGAAACTTCCAAAGAAAGAAAAAGAAACTGGACAGTCAGATAAGCAGCAGTCAACAGAAGCCTTCAACTAATGCCAGTGTTCACGGAAAAGGCGATCCCAAAATACAAATCCCTTAAGACAATGTGTGTGTTAGAACTAGAGAAATTCCGGCAAAGGGGAACATTGGTAAGCCCTTGTGAGAAAGTAAACTCATAGTTTACAGCAGAGCTACTTTTACTGCAAAATACTTGCCAAAAACATTTAATTCATATCCGTTTCAGTCATACTTATCATTTTCTGAAAATTTTGCTGTCTGTTATCTGACACCTGGTATTCCTTTCACAATTTGAATCTGGAACGTATCTTCAACAGAGAAAATGGCGGACCTCAAATAGATAGAAAAATAAGCACTTATAAATTCAAAATAAACTCAGTTTTCTCAATTTCAAATTTAAAGTTTGTGCCAGGACAACCCTGAAATGGTTGACTATTAGCTGATACCGTTGCTCTTTGACTGTTTTATAAGCAAGCAAGAACAAATAAGCACCAGAACCTCCTTCTCCCTATCTCTATAATATGACCATCCACAGTCCGTCCGATGCAGTCCTGTCCGATGCAAACGAGAGGAGGTTAGGAGCTACGCGGAACATCACAATTGGTTACCCCTACAAACAGGCATATCGCAGTAAAGCCCCGGAGAAGAAATTTCCAAAGTAAGAGCCGACTGGTTGTCTATCACTGTCACGTCAATTTTTCGTCAAAACAGTCGGTTTTTCTGAAAATCAGTCAATTTTTTTCACAACTGTCGTTTTTTCTTGAAAATAGTTGTTTTTTCTGCAAAAACAGTCGGTAAAAATTACCAGCCAGTCGGTATATACCTTCCCCCCCCCCAAACATTTTCGCTAGTAACGCCTCTGGTCACGCGTCACATGTGACGCGCTGTAGAGCAGGTCATGGCGCCTCCTGATATGCGCAACGGCGAAGAGGGAAGTAGACGGGCATCAACTCAAAGCTCAGTTCTGCCGGGGTATAGTCGCTGCATGGGACCAAAGACGGAGGTTTTATTGACTTATTTGTTCTTGAAGCAAGTAACAAAACAGGGTGGTGAAACAGTTAAACAGTGTTCAAATAATCATACCTTTACTGTAGACGATCAGCAGATATGCTCTGAACGAAAACTTTTTTTCCAAAAACAAAATCCAAGATTATTATTATTTTGTTGTAATCTCATAGAAACTGAAGAGCGAGTATAAAATCGTAAACAAATCAAGCAACAATGAATTTGTAGACCGAGTTCTAGACAGTTACATTAAAATACAATATCTGAACTATAAACATATCGGTCTGACTGAACTCTAAAATTAATTCAATTCAATTTCAATTCACTTTATTTAACGCTTTTTAAAAACCATAAGAAAAAATACAAACAAAAAAAAAGGGTAAGTAGAGGGGTAGTCAGGGTAGGCTACTTTCTGGAAAAAGGAAAGGTCGTGGCACACGACGAAATTACCAGATCCCTTGTGAATCTCGAAAACATTCTTCGCTTTGAAATTAGAGGTTAAGATTATATTTTGTATTCCTCCAATAACAATGTTTTAGCCCGCTGCCAAGCGTCGGGAATTCGGAAGTCGGGAATCCCTCCTAGTATTTCGCCGCTTGAACACATCCACTTTATTTCACAAGAACACAACCAATTATTTCTTTTTTTGTACTGGAATTTCCAATTCCTAATGCGTAAATAAAATTTCATCATCATCACCATCATTAGAACTTTTGGGCACCTATTAGACCTAGGGATAGGGTTAGCCCTACTCCTTGTGGATTGGGAACTGAAAACAGTTTCTGAGCACAGCTTATCTATACCAAGTCCAAAGTTGGAGCCGGGTTCGTTGATCAGGGGCGTCCCGACTGGGGGGGGGGCAACATTTTTGGCCAGTCGGTAAAATTAACCGAGTCGGCGGCGGTTCGTCAAAATAATTGATTTTTTTCATGAAAACAGTAGTTTTTCATGAAAACAGTAGTTTTTCTGGAAATCAGTCGGCTTTTCTGAAAATCAGTCGATTTTGCGTCAAAACAGTGTTTTTTTCTGAAATTTTGTTTCGGTTGTTCTTTTCCAAACTGACGTTTTTTCGCAAACACAATCGGTAAAAATTACCAGCCAGTCGATAAATGCTCCCCCCCCCAAAAAAAAAAAATTTTTGGCTAGGAACGCCTACGTCGTTGACTGAAATAAAACAGGGATCCTGCCTAAAAAAAAAGAAATCCAAAAGAACAGGGATCCTGACTTTTTCGCTTTCAATATTTATAACTTTATTAGGAGGAAAGGTTTGCGAAATTTTTGCTGCGTTGTCCCATGTGGATGATAAATACTTCTATGACAGAAAAACACCGTACGGTACTGCTGACTTCAGTACCGCAGATAATTTGGCGATTTCAAATTTCCCGGCGAAATGACACCATCCCTGGCTAAAGGAGGGTTTTCGCGAGTTGGAAAGCAAAGTCGGAATCACTTTCCAGTGGTATTCGCGCTACGTCGGAGAGTTGCCGAGCTTTCCCACCCGGTTTTCGCGCTTTGGAAACCGAAGCAGCTTTCCTGGAAAGTGATTCCACGAAGTTAGTGGAAAGCTCCGCGGAAAGTTGATTTTTTCGGCGGGAATTTCAAAAGTATGGAAAAAAACAGTGGAAGTATCACTGACTAATAAACAAAGAAAAATTGCAAGCGTTGTTAGGATTACTTAGGTGAATTGTATGAGATTCAATGAAGTACTAAAGTGAACCATATTTATTCGAACGAGCGTGTAATTCAATATTTTACCGGCGACGTCAGCTTTCCATGCGTTTTCGCGATCAGTCCAGCGGGAAAGTGGAAAGTGATTCCAGGAATCGCTTTCCCACAGTTTTCACGATGCGCTTCGCTCGCCGGAAAGTGATTCCGAGATTTCGCGAAAACCCTCCTTAAAACATTTCTATAAATTTTGAGTGTGAAACTGTTTTGTATTGCCATTGTTCAACTAGGCGTAATAAGGTGTAAAACGGCGTATACACATTCGACTTTCCCTCATGACGCGCTGTAATAAGCTGTATAAGGAGAATAGACCCTGGTTCTATTTTGTCTTATGAAGAGCCAATCAGAGAGCTTAGTTGAGCTCCGCCAGCGGGCTGAGGAAACAGGAGCTTCGCTAGGATTGCCAAGGGGAGAACAAAAGTTATACTTTGTTGAAAGTTGTGAAGTAACAACTTTTCTTCGAAGAACAAGTTTTGTTATTTTACCACTGCTTACTGTTAGTTCGAGGAACACTGCTGTCCATACGTTAATTTAGTAGTTTTTACAATATAATGGTCGTCAAACTCTACTTGTGTATTAAATTGCGCAATTTCTAAGGTCACTTTTTCTGATCTTTAGAAGCTCGAAAAACTGTATCCATGTGGTAGAGCAAAGTAACACTAGAGCGCCAGGACCTATGCTTTCCATGTTTTGCAAACGGGCAATACTCGCAGCATCGCCAACTACAAATTGCGCAATTTAAAGCGAGACAAACTTGCAGGTTTAGAAATTTCTAGTAAAGTAAATGTGCGGTCTGCACACACAGAGGAAACAGGAGAGGCTTATCATTTTTTTCTGTGTTCAAAATTTCAAGTTATCGGAGCCTGCACTCGCGCACGAATGGTTGACCAGTAGTAAAGTTCTCTATCGCTAGGGGTGCTAGTATCACTGCCAATCGAGTGTGTGTCAATTTTGTCAAGTCTTGGCGCTATTCCCTAGTGTATGTTGCTCTGCCGTCTGGCAACACTGACCTTCGCGTGGATAATAGGCTCTTAGAGCCTAGTCACACTGGGCTCAAAAACCATTCGATAAACGGCGCCTAAAACGGCGCCGATTTCTCGGCTGAAAACAAGTCTAGTAAACGGCGCAGATTGGGTCGGTTGCCGGTCAGGTTCTGAAAATCCCTAGGGGACGTGAGAATAAATGGCTTTGGGGCAGCTTGGGGATAATCAGCAGACTGCAATTAGGGGTGTAAAACTGAAACTTGACTACTTTTGCTACTATCTAGTTTTGATTATGCTGGGCGAGTGTAAACTGTGATGAACTTGCTTTCAACATCCCAGGATTAACCTAAGTTATTTGAGGAGAAAGGTAAAGAGTTTCTAGATGTCAAAATATCGCCATTCACATCTGTTTATTGTTTTCTACTGGATAAAGACAGAAAAGCATCCATTTAATGTGTTTTTCCCAGGTTTTTCCTTTTATTCAGGAGGAACAAAAAAAACTTATTTACATTTTTCAGAAACCAACACCAGAAAAAATACCAGTCTACTTCCAGTAATATGTTTAGAAAGGCTGTTTCGCTCTAGTTGATCAACTGAATTTAAAACAGTAACATTCAGAATTAGGTGAACCTTGTTCTTTTTCTTTTTTTCTGATTTAGCAACCCAAAAAGCTGCCTTTTCTTGGCTCTAGTGTGTCCACTTCGGCGCCGAAATGAGCCAGGAAATGAACCGAGTGTGACCAAGCTCTAAGAGCGTTTTACTTTCCATTTGAACAAGGATGCGTGATAAGATGTAAACATCACATATAGCGCTCCGCAGCTTATTACACCTATTTGAACACGGCTTATAATGTACATGCGTATATATCTATGCTGTGCCACAAATTTCTCTCCTTTTTGTTTTCTTCCTTCTTTTTCTCTTTTTCTTCTTTACTTCTTTCTGTTCTGAGTGAAAAATACGGGTAATAATAAATAACTTACTTACGTATTCGGTCGGTCATGTTCCTTGAAACCACATACCATACCATATAACATATTCTGGCTATTGTGATATTGGGATTGGATACTTAACTGATCCATATTTGTGAGAAAGTAGAACGGTGTGTAATTTATCTTTAGTTAACATTACCGTTACTCGTTGCTGAAAAAAGATGGCAGTCACGACTGCAACCATTAGTTGCGTTTCTGCAAATACCATGGTACCTGTTACCACGGTAACTGGATCTGCAATTAGTCGTTTTGCAGTTACCGTGGTATCTGATATACGCTCCACTGCAAAAACGAATATTACCGAAATAGCACTTTTCAAAGTCATCCCAAAAGAAAAACTGATATCCAGTCACATTACTAAGTGCTGAACTTCTTTCTCACCAATTTGACAAAATTTGATGAAAGTGAGATGATTTTTCAGATATCACGTCCAGATACCACGGTCGGACTGTGATATCTGAATATCTGTTACCACGGTAACTGGTCAATACCACGACAACTGCAAAAACGCCTTTTGACCGTGGCATCAGATACCACGATAACTGCAAAAACGACTTTAGACCGTATATCAGATACCATGGTACAACATCAATTAAACGAATTAATAAAGGGACGAACGTAACCTTGGTATCCCGACCCACGATCCCCCCATATAATTCGTATATTTAAGGAAGGAAGACGAGAGGTAGGAGGTTGGATGGATATTGTTTTGGATGGAGGTTGGTTTGGAGATTGGAGGTTGAACAAGGTTGTGAATAATATAGAAGTTGATGTCATTTGTTTGTTGAAGAAACGTATCAATCGAAGTAAAAATTTTCTTAAAAAAAAGTGTTCAGCAGTATCAGCAAAAACGCAACTATTAATTTATGAACACTCAGAGAATTTTTTTAACTAAAGTTTTCTTTCGCATGTTTTTCCGCTAGAAAAGATCTCGGCTAACAGGCAATCTCCATGAAATATGGCCGTTTCAACCGTTGCTAGGGAATTTGTCTAACGCGAATAAGAAAGAAAAATGGACTGTTAATGCGCCATTCTTTTTCTTGTTAGGGAACTAGAAATCCGTAAATGTTTTCTTCAGTTCGTTATAATAATAAAAAAAAAAAAAGGCTCCATGATCCGTCACGTACGGGTGAATACTATAAATCAAAAACATCACAAATTCCAGCAAATAAACAAAGTAACCCAAGTCCAGCATCAGGTCTCCCAATGAAAAACAAAATAAACAAATTAAATAAAGTATTCACGAATTCCTTGAGGAACTAGAAAATGCTAAATGCTTACTCCAATCCCAGTTCATTTTAATAAATAAAAAAAAAAAAAAAAAATAGCAATCCCTACAAGGCTCCATTGCCCGTCAGGTAGGGTGAATACGAAACATAATAAAAAATAAACGAATTTCTCCAAACATCAAAACGGAAAAAAAATCTGATTTTTTTTTTACCACCGCAACTTCAAAATGCACGTCCAGGTCCCATCGACTTTCCACAACCTCAAATTTCAACAAATAATCTCAAGTCTAGTATCAAGCTGGATATCGCCCTACCCCTCTACAAAATTTTTAAAGAAGTTATATTTTTTCTTCGCGAATTCTTTACCAATGTTATTTTTCAACCAAAAGTATCTTTAATTCGGTCTTAAAGTTGCCAGACGAGTGATTGCTACGGTTTTTCTGTCTCCTATTACAAAAAAAATGTCTACATCTTTATAATAATAATAAATTATTTATTACCCACTGCACAAAAACAATCCAAGGATAGTGGAGTAGAAAAAGAAAGAAACAAAATAAACAACAGAAAAGAAACAACACTAACACAACAGAATAAACAAGAAAAAATCAACGGAACAAACGGACGAGTCCGTGATATGGAGTAAGCCGTTGATATGCTTGTGCCGATAACTTATAATGCAGCTCCTGGAGTTTGCAGTTATATCGTGAACTTTCGGATTGTTCAAACATTATAAAAAGGAAATCCAAGCGGGACAATGTTCATCAAAAAAACTTCCAGACAAGCAAAAGTAACTCAAAGAGGCCTCGACAACGTACTTTCCACCTTCAAGGCGTTGATAGCAACTTCCCTAATTGCGATATCTTTCCCCTTCGTTTCTTGTCTCATTATCTCACACTAAGGAGGACAGGGAGGGGCTAGATGCGGACTCAATTAGTGTCTCAAGTGTCCGAGAGAAGTTACAACTAACAGCTGTCTTCAGGGTTGCCAAGTGTGTTTTTTGAAACTTTTTCAGGAAAAGTTTCTCCTGAAGACTCGTTATTCCTCTTTTCTGGTTCGACCAATCACGAATGATCACGCCTTGTCGCGACATCTATGTCTGTAAAGGGTTTAATCGATGATAGCGGATAGATGGCATTTCAGAAGATCTGTTTTCATGTGTGTAATTACAATTCAGCCGTACTGTAAGCCATGCAAAAGGCAAGGAAAACAGATAGATTTGTTTTTGAGTATTCCTTCAGTCTAAGCTGACTGCGAATCGCGTCAATGGCGCTCGACAGATAAAACAGCTGAGATTTATCCCAGCGATGTTTCGGCCCTTCTTGGCAAGGGCCCTCGTCAGGCTGTAGTTAGAAGACCGAACCTGAAACTACTCGAGCAAATCGCGACTGTCTAATCCGTTTAGCAGCATCTACTTGTTCTGGTACATAACTTATTTCCAACCATTTCCCCAGTTTAGTTCAGATTTATTTTGAAGGAACAGTAAACTTGACTGCGCAACTTTCGGCCATCGAATCGCCCGGGGGGGGGGGCTTAGATAAATATACAGGGTCTTATTGTCGACAGGCCCCCCTTCTTTGTTATCTCGAACCGTCTCGAACCCCCTCCTTAGTATTCCCAAAGCTAGCTGGCAGGCCCTTGCCCCTTATGCACTGTAATTATGCACTTATGTACTGTAAAAGTTCGCCCTTTTACGTGTGGACTACAGACAAACCTCCCCGAGAAGACGGCCTGGGTTCGATTCCTAGTCACGGCACACGAACCTTTTGCTTTTTTTTTCTACTAAACTCAAAAGTCGAATTCTCGGAAACTGACCGGAAACTGCAATGGTCGTAACGAGAATTTTTCTCTCAATATCGACTCAGGGTACATTCTTGATACGTTAGCTAGCTCCCCCCGTCAAGTTTGAGTCAAGTTTTCTATTCCTTAAAAGAAAAGTAGGGGTCCCGTCAGTACCGCAACACGTCAGTTGACATAAACGTCAGTTCGCTACAGAATTCCGTCAGTACGACAATATTTTCCGACAGTTCGCATACACGTCAGTTGACGCCCAAAATTCCGTCAGTAGACCAACACGTCACTTCCCCAACACGTCAGTAGACATACACGTCAGTAGACATACACGTCAGTTGACATACACGTCAGTTGACCAACCGTCAGTTCGCATACCGTCAGTTGACATACACGTCAGTTGACATACACGTCAGTTGACATATTTTAGAAATACGTCAGCTCGCCAACACCCTAGAAGCCTTCCGTCAGTTGACATACACGTCAGTTGACATACACGTCAGTAGACATACACGTCAGTAGACATACACGTCAGTAGACATACACGTCAGTAGACATACACGTCAGTAGACATACACGTCAGTTGACATACACGTCAGTTCCCATACAAAATCCTTAACTACGCCCAAAGACCCGCCTATTAGTTTGAAATCGACTTGGTCGCCGGTAGCAATTAAGCAGGGGGAAGAATACCCAGGGGATTGATTAAAAAGAAGCCGACATTTGCGCATTTTGATGAGGGTAAAATTAGTTCCTAGTCGGCGGGAGCTTACAATCAGAAGCGGCAGGTAACGTCACTAAAAACGGATGCAAAATTCTTCAATCAGAACAAGCTGTTGCGAAGGTTTTACGTAACAGCCGTCGCAACGTGAAGGACCAGAATGTGCCAGGGAATCCTAACCTTTGCCGAAAGGGTACCGCAAGCAATGAGGGAAGAATTAGTTTTCTCTTGGCAAGTGCTTCCACTAGATCCTCTTAAAACAAGACCAAAGGTTTCGATGGGATCACACAAATTTCATATTTAATCCAGACAATTGGGTCCTGTCTTCACCAGATAAGTCTTCGCCACGCTAATCATCTGAGAAAACCAAGTTCAGATATACCTCTGTAAGCCATATCTCTTTTGACGAAACTGGTCGAAACTTTCTGCTTTACTTCTGCCGAATTTCAGGTTTCAGCCGACTCCCGTGCGTCCAGCAAAAAAAAAAAGAAAGTTCAGAAACGAATTCAGGATATCTTCTTATCCCTATAAAGAGATCTTCAAATAAAACTTTAACTTATAAAAGAAATCCGGTTTCAACGGAATTCCTGACGAGCTATGTCCAGGTAAACAAGACCAAAGGTTCCGATGGGATCCCAAAAACTCAATTTGATCCAGACAATTAGGCTTTGTCTTCGCCAGATCCAGTCTCGCCAGACTCCTTGAATATTTTTACTCTTGAAATTTAGAAACAGATTAAGGCCAAACAGCTAATCATCTCAGAAAACCAAGTTCAGATATGGATACAGCATGTGTGTTTACCCCTATAAGCCGATCGAAACGATCCTGCCTTACTTCTGCGAATTTTCCAGGTTTCGGAGAAAGCCAGAACTAATTGTCCGGCGAAAAAATAAAGCTCATAAACGAATTCAGAATATCTTGTTACGCCTATTTCCAACAACTAATCAACTTTAAATCAAAATTTAACTTACAACAATTTTTTCAGTTTTAGCCGGATTCCGGACGAGCAATATATCCGGCTAAAAAATGATTCTCATATACGGATTCAGCAATTTTTCTTACCCCTAAATCGAACATCTAATCAACTTCAAATAAAACTTTTACTTTTAACAAACTTTCCGGTTTTGGCCGGATTCCGGGTGAACTACTTGTCCGGCAAGAAAATGCTTTTCATATTCGTGTTCTGTATGCCTTCTTTCCCCTACATCGACCATCTTATCAACTTCAAATAAAACTTTTACTTCTAACAAACTTTCCGGTTTTGGCCGGATTCCAGGTGAACTACTTGTCCGGCGAGAAAATGGTTTTCATATTCGTGTTCAGCATGCCTTCTTACCTCTAATTCGAACATCTAATCAACTTCAAATAAAACTTTAACTTTTAACAAACTTTCCGGTTTTGGCCGGATTCCGGGCGAACTACTTGTCGGGCGAGAAAATGGTTTGTGTTGAGCATGCCTTCTTACCTCTGATTCGAACACCTAATCAACTTCAAATACAACTTTTACTTTTAACAAACTTTCCGGGTTTTGCCGGATTCCGGGCGAACTACTTGTCCGGCGAGAAAATGGTTTTCATATTCGTGTTCAATATGTCTTCTTACCCCATAATCGACTATCTCATTAGCTGTTTAAACATATTTTGTTTGTCCCTTAATTTGAACCCCCTCCCCCACCCCTAAATATAGGGCTACAGAGCCCATCTTCGAACTTGACCTGTACTTTGACCCACAAGATCCTCCCACCAAGTTTCATCAAAATACCTAAATCCCTTCGAGAGTTATCGTGCTGACAGACGGACAGACGGACAACTTTACGAAGTCATAGGTATCCCTCAACTTACGTTTTGGGATCCCAAAAATGATTGTCATGTACAGATCCAGCGTCTCATCTTACTCTTAATACTGTCATCTAATCTACTTAAAATAAAACCAGAGTGTGCAACTTAAAATAAAACTTTTGCTACTGACAAATTTCCAGTTTTGGCCGGATTTCGGGTGAACTGCTGTTCGGGCGAGAAAATGTTTTTCACGAGCGCGTTCAGCACGTTCACTTCACCACTTCACTATAGTATTAGCTGTTTAAAAATATTTTGTTTGCCCCTTAACCCTCCCACACCTTTACATGAAGGGCTACATAGCCCATCTACGAACTCGACATTGGGCTACTCTCGACCCAGAGAATCCTCACACCAAGTTTCATCAAAATATCTCATTCTATTCTAGAGTTATCGTGCTCACAGACAGACAACTTTTGCGATGTCATAGGTATCCCTCCACTTACGTTTTGGGATCCCAACACGAGCTGTAAGCTCATAGGCATTTGCAAGGCTTGGTAAAAGGATGAAAGTAGGAATTCGCCAATTCGTGGGTTTTGTGTAATCACTTGTAAGTAAAACCATTGAGATAACAATGACGATGGACACTTGAAAATCACGAGAATCGTTTGCTAAAAAAAAAGTCATTTTTTGTGCACTTGGCTGTGATGATGTGCACTTTAAGGGCGCTAGAAATTCATCTGTAATAAGAACCCTTGAGGCGAAAAGAATCCTGGGCTCTTTAGGATCATGAATAAGTGGTTCGGTGAAAAGTATTTTTTTTTCTTTTCGGTTAAGATGCGCACTTTAAGGATGGTAGAAATTCAATTCTAAGCAAAACCCTTGAGGCAAAAATGATTTTGGGCTCATGGGGATCATGAAAATGCAGGTTTTGCTTAAAAGTATTTTTTGAAGTTTGCGGTTAAGATGAGTACTTTAAGGGATGGTCGGACGTGGGAAGTGACAATTTCTAAGCCAACCTTGTCAAGTCTCTAGTGTTCAAGCCAAGTTCCGATCTTGGAGGTCAATAAAATATTTGAATTTGAATTACGATGTACAAAATTGATAAACATTCTGGAAACACTCTTGCAAGAAGCATTGTTGCGTAAGGTGAGACAACATCAGGAAATTTTAGCTTTTTATTTCACGGAATCGTCTCACCTGAATGAAGGACTATCTGTCATAAAAAACAATATTGAGAAAGGCGCCGCAGTCGAACATTTTTTGGTTCAATAAGAAGGAGCTGGGAAATCGGGGTGATTAGAAAAGGAACAAAGACAGAAGCTGCGACAGATAAAACAAAGTTAGCGGCGGTAGGCTTGAGCTATAAGGATAATTCACACGGGATGGAGGAAAGAGACCTCTAGGGACTTATGCGGTCTCGGATTATACTTTAAAATGTAAGCCCTTTTTTAGTGTGAAACCTCAAAGCCGATTATAGTGTGGTCCTTCACCTTGCGACGGCTGTTACGTAAAACCTTCGCAACAGCTTGTTGGGATTGAAGAACTTTGCATCCGCCTTTAGC
Source organism: Branchinecta lindahli (assembly GCA_023053555.1). NCBI lineage: Eukaryota > Metazoa > Arthropoda > Branchiopoda > Anostraca > Branchinectidae > Branchinecta > Branchinecta lindahli. The sequence continues at coordinate 4,459,620 of JAKZAO010000008.1, read as the reverse complement.
GACGTTACCTGCCGCTTCTGATTGTAAGCTCCTGACGATTCGGAACTAATTTTACCCTCATCAAAATGCGCAAATGTCGGCTTCTTTTTATTAATCCCCTGGGTATTCTTCCCTCTGCTTAATTTCTACCGGCGACCAAGTCGATTTCATACTAATGGGCGGGTCTTGGGCGTAGTGAAGGATTTTTTATGGGAACTGATGTTTATATCAACTGACGTGTATGTCTACTGACGTGTATGTCTACTGACGTGTATGTTAACTGACGTGTATGTCAACTGACGTGTATGTAAACTGACGTGTATGTCAACTGACGTGTATGTCAACTGACGTGTATGTCTACTGACGTGTATGTCTACTGACGGAAGGCTTCTAGGGTGTTGTCGAACTGACGGATTTCTAAAATATGTCAACTGACGTTTATGTCAACTGACGTGTATGTGAACTGACGGTATGCGAACTGACGTGTTGGTGAACTGACGTGTATGTGAACTGACGTGTTGGTCAACTGACGTGTTGGCCAACTGACGTGTATGTGAACTGACGTGTATGCGAACTGACGTGTATGCGAACTGTCGGATTTTTGTTTTATGCGAACTGACGTTTATGTCAACTGACGTGTTGCGGTAGTGACAGCGACCCGAAAAGTATCAATAACTTCGACTCGCCCAAATTAGGAGACAAGGTCGTCTACTGGGCAATAAAACAAAAATCATACTCTTCACGATGACAAAAAAAATAATATGAATTTACACTTAAAAAAAAGAGCAATCCTTGGTTGGCATGAGTAGAGTGAGGCCAGAAAAAATAATAATAATGAAAATAAAAAAATTACCAACCGTTCTTGCAAGCAGATTCCAACATAAAACTTCTTAGTCTTCTCTTAAAGGAACAGTAAACTTGACTCAAACTTGGCTCAGGGAGCTAGCTGACATATCAAGAATGTACCCTGAGTCGGTATTGAGAGTTAGAAAAATTCTTGTTACGACCATTGCAGTTTCCGGGCAGTTTCCGAGAGTTCCACTTTTGAGTTAGTAGAAAAAAAAAAGCAAAAGGTTTGTTTGCCGGGAGTAGGACTCGAACCCACGATCTTTGCCTCAACTTGGCCTTTTGAAACAAAGTATACAATGTATGTCAACAGGGTTGCCATCGGAAGTACAATTGTGCTCACAATAGAACTTTCTTTTTACTATGGCAGCAGATTTTAAGAAAAAAGTAGTTGTCAGGTTTTATTTCCAAGGTGACTATGACCCAGCAACACGTTCTCAGTACTTTTCTTGTTTGTTATTACTTTTTTCCTTTTGCATAGTGAATTTATTTTTGTAAAGTGGCAACCCTGTATGTTGATAACACAGACAATCGCAAACTTTTACAGTGCAGGAGTGCGTAACTACAGTGCATAAGGGGCAAGGCCCTGCCAGCTAGCTCTGGGAACAATAAGGAGGGGTTTCGAGATAACAAAGATGGGGGGTCTTGTCGACAATAAGTCCCTGTACATTTATCTAAGCCCCCCAGGCCGGTTTGATGGCCGAAAGTTGCCTAGTCAAGTTTACTGTTCCTTTAAAACAACTTTTTGCAGCTCTGCAAATCGGTATAATGAACACGTATTTGCTACGGATGGGATCATGTTTCGGAGGTTAAAATGGGATCTTTCATTTTTCACAAGATAGTCAGGGAGCCACTCAACGAAAATGTGTCGGGTAGGTGATCAGTGAGCAGCAGACGGTTTGACAACGGAATATGGGGTAATCGATAGCGCTGATCACGAAAATGGGCGTTATATACTCGGCCGGGGGTGCTATGCCCCAAAAATTGAAAATTTCGCGTTTTTATGGCTGTTTAAATATGTTTCGGAAAAATTTCCAACAATGGTCGCCAAATCTTTCGTAACTCGTAGCAAGGACCACAAGTGCCGTCGTGCAAGGACCACCACTGTACTTCTACATCATTAAAAGTGCTATAATAGGGTTTTCGCGAGATACCGAAATCAACTTGGGAGTGAAGCGCATCTCGAAACCAGTGGGAAAGCGATTGCTGGAATCACTGTCCAATTTCCCGCTGGACAGATCGCGAAAACGCATGGAAAGCTGACATCGCCACTAGTTTTCTGGAATAACTATCCGAAAAAGCTACTTCGGTTTCCAAGCAGCGCAAAAACCATTGTAAAGGGATTCCGACTTTGCTTTCCAGCTCGCGAAAACCCTCCTGATATTTGGTCTCTTTGGTGTCGAGAGTCGTCAACGCTCCATGCAAATATTTTCGATGGAGCGGCTCAAACCTAGAATCCTAGCCTTAGAATCCCTAGACGACAGGCAGGTTCGCAAAACTATCCGTCGTCTCGGAACAATCGAAATTAAACAATCACGAATACGAGACGATGAACACAACGAAGAATCGGCCTACACCAAGAAGCCAAGGAAAAATATATTGCTGGTGTAGCGAAGAAGACAGTGACATGCTACCGATCAAAAATCGGAGAAGCATGGGCTGAAAAGGAGGTAACGAGGTAGACGGCGCAACATGGGGGAATCTGTTTCAGCTCCAACAAAATTCCTCGTGAAGAAACCGCACAGTTCTACATCACCCTTCCCCTAAAACAAAAGGTCCTGAGCCGCTAACATATGGAAACCGATGGTGCCAGATCCATGCAGAAAGCACCGATGGACCCCCGAGGCCGTAACCGACAACGACAACCAGTTGCCACGAAGCCCCAATTGGCCAGGACGGCCAGGACAACCCACGACCTGTCCCCAAGAATGAAAAACGGCCAGGACAACCCACGACCTGTCCCCAAGAATGAAAAAGGTCATTAAGGTCATCTAAGGGGACCAAGACACCCAAGACTAAGCTCTTTGGAGCTTCAAAGAACTAAAGGCCCTTAATTGCAAATCGAATGGGAAGCTGAGACAAAGACGGGCGCAGCTTTCATGCAGCTTGTGTACTACGTCTACAAAGCAATTTTTTTTCTCACAAATCCGGCAGAGCACGAGAAACTTGGACCTTGTATTATGGGTATAGATGTGCGACCTATCCCGCCAGTGAAGGCAGCCATCTTAAAGTTCCCACAGTCTCAAAAGACGACCTTAGGTTGCTGAATCTACGTGCTTGAACAACCGTCAGCTAAAACTTGTCGCTAGAAGAAGTTCCGCAGGGTAATATGGCCTGACGAGAACATCAGCAAACGCCGAACGAGTATGGTTTTAACAATTTTAATAATAATTTTTATATAACTGATTAATAATTATGATGTAATTATTAGTAATTGCTGCCACCCGTAGACCGTGATATTGAGTTATATCCTTGGACAACTACGATTAATGGGTAAGGCAGTCTTAGACCTGTTCAGGCTAAGCTTGATTCGACTCACCCCACACATAACGTAGCCAGTACAACACAGCACGTTTGATCTTAGGGTCGAAAGTTTTTCCTTAGGAAAGTGGTGGAAAAGTTGCCTGCAGGAAAGTGGATTGATTAATCATATCGCAATTAAAATTTATCCCAAGTTATACACTGTAAATATTGCGTGGGACAAATGATGAATTTAAAACTGATGACGTCAACCAGATATAAAATAATCAAATAATTTGTAATTAACCATAATAAATAAAAGCACAGCGACTAATTAGACATTAAACACATCCATTTGGGTCTGTATTTGGTCCCAAGTGCAAACAACGGGATAATGTGATGGAAATAATGATTTCTTAAATAGTGATGAATGTGAAACACTCTCGGTCGACCGTATATTGAATATGGTGTGATATTCGAGCTCAGAACACAAAACTGAATTAGAAATGTCTTTCCCATGAACAAAACCCTAACCCTTACGAGAATCGAAAATTTCATCTCACAAATAATAAATAATATATAAAACGCTAAAAAACACGAATTTTGCACCCGCTAGGTTTCTCAACTTTTGATATGTTGTACAGTTTTTTTTTTTTGTACAAGATGGTGTAAAAATTATTTCTGTTGTAATTTGTTTTTGGTCAAACCTTGTATTAACTATACTATTGGATAGATGCCGCTGCTAATCCGAGCTAAAAATGTCACTCCACTCCTTTCTTAATAGTTCAAAAACGGGAAGGGTTAGAGAATTTCTGGATCAGCCATTTTGTAGGATAATAAATTTTCTACAGAACTCATGAAAAGAAAATACACCTTATTAAGGCAAATTTTCGAGACAGATCAAGATTAATCCAAAAGAGAAATAAATTATGTTAACTTTTTTGCCGAAATTTTCGGATTACAACTGAATAAAATGAAATAAAACAATTTTAAAAAGAGAATGTCATTCTTTATTCAATTATCTATGATCTGAGGTATAACTGAATGACTTTGGAATCATTTGTGATTTCTTATCGATTTAAAGATACTTTTTTCAAGTTTTGATGAATTTTTAGGGAATTTGAAGAAATGTGGATGTTGAACCCACTTGTCGAATATATAACGCAGATTTTCGTTTTCAGCATGGTCGATTTCATTAGATTACACTCTCAAACCTTCTGCTGCTTGCTGATCACCTCAAACCTTAAATATCAACATTTCTCTCGTGTGGCTCCCTGACTAAGAGGCAGTTTGTATCGATCAAAGAAAAAAGTGGTTGAAGTCGTTTGTCCAACCTGGACAATAATAAGGTACGCGCACACACAGTCCAGTATTCGGAGTCGGAAACACCAGAGTCTTGACATATCGCATGCAGGTTTCCCCATAGTGACACGAATAGTCTATACCTGGTCTATACGACCAAGTCCGAAACACGCTGGTGATCTTAGGGAAGAACAAGAAACGTCATGTCACCCAAACAAGTCCTCAAAATCGTCACGAATCTTATGTAAACCTGTTGTGGTGACGTTTCTGGTTCTTCACAAGCAACGCGGCGATCCTTCGTCGGCACTAAGAGTTATTCATCAAGAGTATTTCGCACAAGGGCGTCACGTATGGGAGGAAGGGGGGACGCCCCCCCCCAAATGTTGTCGGGTCGGTAAAAAACAACCGAGTCGGCGCGAAGAGACGACTGATTTTTTATGAAAACAGTCGGTTTTTCTGAAAATTAGTCAATTTTTCGTCAAAACTGTCGTTTTTTCTTGAAACAGTGTTTTTCCTGCAAAAACAGTTGGTAAAAATGACCAGCCAGTCGGTATATACCTTGCCTCAGGCCCAAGACATTTTGGCTAGTAACGCCTCTGATTTTTTTTTTCATACACAATTTTCTGTTCGGTTGTATAGAAAAGATGACATGAATATACGAAATCTCATTCGGTAAATGCAGCTTTTATACCGATTAGAAACGATAGACAATATTATGCAAACCCCAGTCGGTACCTCTTTTTCGGTACCTTTTTTTCATACACAATTTTCTGTTCGGTTGTATAGAAAAGATGACATGAATATACGAAATCTCAGTCGGTAATAAGCTTTTATACCGATTAGAAACGACAGTCAATATTATGCAAACCCCGAGGCAAACCCTAATGCGTGCTTTCGCGTCTGAACTGTGTGATCACCTAGCTTTACCCCTCAACCTTCCACTCTTGTTTAAAGGAACAGTAAACTTGACTGCGCAACTTTCGGCCATAGAATCGCCCGGGGGGGCTTAGATAAACGTACAGGGACTTATTGTCGACAGGACCCCCCCTTCTTTGTTATCTCGAAACCCCTCCTTATTGTTCCCAAGGCTAGCTTGCAGGGCCTTGCCCCTTATGCACTGTAATTATGCACTCATACACTGTAAAAGCTCGGCTTTTTCGGTGTTGACAACATACAGGGTTGCCACTTTACTAAAATAAATGCACTGGCCAAAAAGAAAAAAGTACTACCAAAGAAGAAAAGTACTCAATCGTGATGCTGGGCCATAGTCAACTTGGAAATAAAGGGTGCAACTACCTGACAACTACTTTTTTTTCGTAAAATCTGCTGCAAAAGTAAAAAGAAAGTCTTATAATGAGCACAGTTGTACTACCGGCGGCAACCCTGCTAGCATACTGGTATCGAAATGGTCGTGGCAAGGCCGTATCCAGGGGGGGGGGGGTAGGGGGTTCAAACCCCCGCCGAAACCCACAAAAGTAATAGTTTTTTGCAGGTTTTAACCTCTGATCTATGTATTTTTTGTACTTTTTGGTCCGACCCGTGGACAAAACCCCCCCCGAAATAAATTCCGCGAGCAAACCCCCCCCCCCCCGAAATAAATTCCTGGATACGGCCCTGGGTCGTGGGTTCAAAAGGTCATGGGTTCGAGTCCTACTCCCGGCACACAAACCTTTTGCTTTTTTTGTCTACTAACTCAAAAGTCGAATTCTCGGAAACTGCCCGGAAACGGCAATGGTCGTAACGAGAATTTTTCTAACTCTCAATATCGACTCAGGATACATTCTTGATATGTCAGCTAGTTCCCCGAGTCAAGTTTGAGTCAAGTTTTCTGTTCCTTTAATATAAAACCACCTACGTTTTGGCCAAACGAAACAAGATTACGGGCATTCAAACTTTCCGCTCCTGCACAGCAACAGCAAACATCAACTGTTTACACGGTGATATCGATCATGTTACTGCTCTGACGATTCAGTATACACGGAGGGAATCAGTGGCGGTTCGAGGGGATGGGGGAGGGGAGGTGACTCACCCCCCATGCCTAAAAAAATCGTGTATTCAGTCATCTCTTTTGAGCTTGGCAGAATGATAGTCATATGGTCTCAACTCGACATTTAAAGGCAGTTACCAATCGTGAATACCAACATTTCCTATACCAATATTCAAATAATCCATAAAAAGGATACGTCAGCTTTTATGCAATATCAGAATATATGTTTCAAAGTCAGCTTGGGCTCGAAAATATTTATCCTGTACCAAAATTATTATATTTTAGCAGAAACCGGGCTGAAGTTCGGAATTATTGCCAGCGGCGCACAGTTTAATATTATTTGCTGTTTTGCAAAAAAATTATTTGCTCTTTTGCAAAAACCTCTGTATTTCAGCAGGAAAGAAAGAGAAAGTGCGGCACTCCGTTTAATTTTGTCTTGAATACAGTCAGTCGTTAGAAGCTTGGGTGACGCTTCGCTCTCTCCACCGAAAGCTGAAATAACGGGCCTGTTAAATTCCTGGTTTTACTGATAACCTTACAATAGTTGCGTTTTTGCTGTTACCATGGTATCTGATATACGGTCTAAAGTCGTTTTTGCAGTTATCGTGGTATCTGATACCACGGTCAAAAAGCGTTATTGCAGTTGTCGTGGTATCTGACCAGTTACCGTGGTAACAGATATTCAGATATCACGGTCCGGCCGTAATATCTGGTCGTGGTATCTGAAAAGACATCTCACTTTCATCAAATTTTGTCAAATTGGTGATAAAGAAGTTCAACACTTAGTGCTGTAATTGGATATCAGTTTTTCTTTTGGGATGACTTCGAAAAGTGCAATTTCGGCAATAGTCGTTTTTGCAGTGTACCGTATATCAGATACCACGGTAACTCCAAAAACGGCTAATTGCAGATCCAGTTACCGTGGTAACAGATACCATGGTATCAGCAAAAACGCAACTAATGAGTGCCAATACATCCTGAGCTTTGTAATAATTCTTATATAACCGGTTTCGTGAGTCTTGCCGGGCATTTTCCAGTCATTATGTTTTGAGGTCGTGTTGGACATGAGCGTTATTAACACACGCTTTATTTACACACTAGCCTAATCATAAAACATATATAACGTTACTCTCTGGCATTCAACACGGTACTGATCGGCTGATCCAAAACTATTTCATGTCAGCTTCTCCCCGCGACGTCGATGTTTTACTGAATCGCCTGGAGCGGTGCGGAGAGTCACTGATTAACCATAACAGGTCGCCACGCCACCACATCCCCAAGCACCTGGAACCGCCCCTGAGGGGAATTGGCCTTATCACAGTTCAGCGCTCCATGCGGACTTATTTCTTGTTAGTCCCCATTTTCTCACAATCAACACTTTTTTTTTATTATTATAATTTTATTACCCATCATAATGTATAAATACACAAAAAATGGAGTAGGAAAAAATAAGAAAAAGAAAGAATGTGTAGACATAGTAAAAAATCGGATCCATAGAGTAGTGGGTGACTTTCACTTTCTGCTGCTGAGACGTATGAAAAACCTCAATTACCTGGGACGCAGATGGCAGGTTTTCCACTTACTAACCTGTGGATCTATTTTACCATGTCTGATCCAAGTGCTGATGGTGAGGCATAGGGGGATTAACAGAAACTCGTCCGCTTGGAAGCGCTGAACTGAATAAGGCCAATTTCCGAATGCCCGAGAAGCGCCAGAGTAGAAAAGACTGACGGGCAATAGGTGCTACGAGACTTCGAGAGGAAACTAAATTGAGACCAAAGATGGCAAATAGCATGCGTCCCTCGGCACTTCTAACAGCTTAGCTGCCTTTGCTGTCCACGGCACCACCAATAACTCAAGGCCCAACACTGACTTCTAGGCTCATCATTCTTATCCTTAAAGTTTAACCGAAAAGGAATGTAATAGCAGAATCTAGGTACCCATGACTTATTCACTTAAAGAGGCTTGAAGACCCGATGAAAATGCGTCACTTCGTTCTTTAGCTATTCACGAATAATCGATTTTCAAATAGTGGAATTTCCATCTGATTTGTGGTACCTCAATCTACTTGCGTCTGTGTTATATGCTTGACGAAAACGATTTACGAAAAATAAGTGTTCAGGCAGTGAGCCACCTTCCTCGAGCTGATGACTGACCACTGAAAAGCCGCGTTTGTATTGAGATTCAGTTTTTCTGCGGCATAGTAGAATTTTGCGTTGTGAGGAAGGCCGTAGATATTCTGAACATCATACTAGAGCAAATAGTGAAAATAAAAAGAATCCCTTAACACAATCAATATAATGCAGTGTAGTCAGTTAAATGATACAAAAATAAGTTGGCTTTTTAGTTAAACTTTAACTTTTTCAGGTACCTTGGCGCAGGAGGAGCCTCTCTAATTCTACTCGCGTTAGTATCTCTATGTTCCGTCTTCATCATGAGACTGAGGAAGAAGAGAAAGGCGGAAGAAAACAAGAAGAAATTTTCCAAACACGTGGAGTTCAACTTAAATCCATACGACAAAAAGCTCGACATTTCCTGACATGAGGAGAATCACCATCTAGACGATTTCGTCGAGATGGACTTGGAGACGACAGTATAAGTGAGAGTGCAACATGAAAGCTATTCATAACTTGAAATATGACAAACACAGCCCTTTCCCCCCTGGGGGGAAACTTGTCCGCTGGCCCGGAGATGACAGTGACAGCAGTGAGAGTGTAATTAAAGACGCCGACTGAAAAAAAAACTCTAAAGTCTGGTCTTCACCTCCCGGAACTTCCGGAATCTGGGCTTCCAGATTATTCTTTGACTTCTTCTGTAAATTGCATCTGGCATATGAACCGGTCCGAAAGTACATCAAAATAATCCGGAAAAAAGGGGCTTTTGAACTTCCAGATTTCCGGAATTTTTAAGTATCGCAGAAGAAATTCAGAAAAAATCTCGGAAAATCTGGGAACCCAGATTCCGGAAGGTGAAGCCCCGACTTAACGCCTCATTTAGACAAGGTGTAAAGAGGCTAATGACGCGAGAAGAGTAACTGTTTTTTCCAGCCGGACCCTCTAATTTATATGATAAAATTAAAGAAAAAAGAACGATTCGTCCGTAGGAAATCGATTGAGACGCTCAAGATCTTTCCAATACGCGACCGCCCGATCCTGATTGTTGCGCGAAAAATCGGTGCGTGATCACAGTGATTCAAGTTTTCCGTGAGGCAGTATGACAAAGTGCGGAAAACCTCACCGGGATTTTCAAATAAGCAGTTTTGCAGGAAAATCCGGGCCGTGTTGCAGGAAAATCTGGGCCGTGTCTTCGAGGTTTAAATACCTGACTGAAACACGAAAACTATTCACATCGAACTGAAAAGTGAGGGCTGAGATATAATGACTTATTTGGACAGGTTATTCATAAAGCACTAACCACATCCAACGAGACATAAACGGACCGGTTACTTGTCACGAATGACCGGAAGCTTGAAAGCTTTCTAAGTGATGCGATAGTGAAAGTCAGAAAGCCGGCTGAAAAACAAGCTTATTCACGTCTCGTCTACTGAGTAAATCTCGACGTTGTTCAAGACTGACTAAAGAACGACAACCAAACACCATGAACATTCAACGTGTGGAAGTGAACAGCTTAGATGAACTTTCCTCAAACTAATTCTGTTGCCCGACTGTACTGGTTTTCGAACTACGCTGACAACCCCCTCCGTGGCTCAGTGAGCGCAATGACAATTAAAGCCGATTGTCATGGGTTCAAATCCCAGCTGTGAAGCATTTTTGTCTCTCAGTTCATTATAAACAATCTGAAAGAGGTTTAGCATAAGAGATCATGAACTGACAGAAGAGGTTATAATCCCTAACAACTGTTAGCCCTTGATCTGCTTACAATTATGGTTGGGTCAGACAGGATGTCAAGTCCAATTGACCAAAAGTCAAGAGTTTAGAAAACCGGTTTGTTGTTAGGGTCCAAAACGTCGAAGCCTTGTTCATCCCTGAGATTAACGCTGCTAAAACATTACTCCGAACGTAGAAATCTGTCAAGGAAGAAAGAGAATAATACTCTTGATGACTGAAGTGCGTCCTCCACTGGCAATCGTAAGTCCGTCGTAACCGTGCTCGTTCGGTCCCGGCGTGGTCTCATTGCTTACGACAGTGGAGGACTTAACTCTTCGTGCCAATCAAGGATCGCCGTGTGCTTAGCGAAGAGCCGGAAGCGCCACCACAGCTGTCCACAACGAACGCCGTTGACTGGTTGACATATGTCATTTGAGTCATTGTTCGGGCGACGTTTCTCTCTCTTCCAGAGGTTCACTGGCGTGTTTTGACTTAGTCATATCAGGGGCCCATAAATTTCCTGTAATGCCTTGCCATTCAGGGGGCTTGCCAATAAGAGATTTCTGATGCTACGTTGACCGCTCGGAAGATAGTTCGAGAAATACCCACGGTCCAATCACGTCCAAGGCCAGACAGACAAAATTTGGGATTGGCTGCTGGCGCCTTGAGGGAGGAGTCTCTTGGCGCGCACGTCCAATGAGGCGAAGAAGAACGCCGATTCGACCCAAGTGGGGATTTTTGGAAACCAGATTTGGATCGGTCAACATAGCAACATAGAAGCATGGGAAATGACAAGCCCCCTGTAAAGGAAATTTATGGGTCCCTGGTCATATAGAGTATTACAGCAGAACGGCGCTCCTGTCTGTCAACTCTTAGGACGAAGTAAAAGAAAATTAGAACAGGGGTCGTGCCCTTCGTCGTTTTTAAGAAAAGAGTGTGAAGACCCTGAGGCGTACCGATGAGAAAGCGTGAATTAAAATGCGGTCCCACGCACAGGGTGCTTGAATCCGCTCACTATCGACCGATATTATATCTTCCCTATGAGGCCAGAGATTCCGGATCCGGTTCGGACTTTTTGGGATCCGGCTTGAAAATCGAGCAGAATGTCCCATCGGTGCACGATGCGAGAATCAAAATCGAAAATTCGGGATTATCCCAGTATCGGACCGTATGCGGCTGAAAATTATCTAGTCTGGTGAAGAAATCCGGACGTGGTAGACCAAGTTTTAACTCTGAGGAAAAGCCCCATGGCAACCGTCATCTAAATCGGAATCGGAAAAATGAAGCCCAAAAGCAAATAAGAGACCAGCAGCTCAAAGCAACACGTACATCTAGCGACGAATGAACTTGAAGATCAAGATTGAAGTCACACTTGGTTTGAAACGGGTAAAAAGCACAATTTCAGCCTCCACTTCAATATTTTACAACTGGTAGGCTACAAAGTTTAGGCAAATAAATAAAACAGGACGAAATCTGCACAGAAGAAACGGGGTGCAACTAGGCTACTATGCAGACCCGAGAAAATTTCCACGCAAATCAGAAACTGGTCTCAAACCCAAGAGCATTAAGGCCAGTGAAATTTCCAACCCCTTCACCTGCTTCGTAAGTTTATAGTATTGTGCCAAAGTTCCACGTTTTCTTCCGTTTCTATGTAGTGAAAATTGTTATACTCTACGTTAGGTCCAGTATTTCTCGGTCATCGCTCATGATTTTCAAGGGCTTCTTACCGCAATCACTTCTCCGACAGATTTCCCGTTCGGTGACTTTTTGGCCGACGTGAGCGTTTACTTAGAGAGCCCTGCAGTCTGCGAGGATTAGACGGTTATAGGGGAAACTAAAGCCCACTCGGGGTTGAGAAGATTAAAATGCGGAAATGATGAACTCCCGATGAAATATTTTCAAGAATTAGTTATATGGAGTTGTCAGTTTTAATTGCATACAGTAGTAACTGTTACCACTGCATGCTACTATTGGCAAGACTGGATGCTACTATAGCAAGGATGCTACTGCTAAAGATTGGCCAAGTCTTAGGCGGATTAAATGATAGTATTCTGTACTATTGCATATCAATACATGCAACTTTTTTGTAAAACTATCATAGAGCTACACAGGCTACATATTTTTCATCAGGCTGTATCGGCCACAGGCGAGTACCCCCCTCCTCCCCCCCAAAAAACAGCCAAAAGCGAAACATGTCAGATAATGAAAAACTAAACATGTGATAATTGCTGATTAAGATGATTGCAAGGCAGGGGCGTCATTTCGCGAAAACCTAAGGGATAGTGGCATCGTACCTTGTCATTAGCTCGGCTTAAAAATGTCAAAGTTTAGTTAGAGCATTACTTAAGGTCAACGTTTCATAACTGCCTGTCACAATTTTGTCAAATCTTTTTTTCTCGCAGATGCAGATGCTAGTCTGGTACCAGACATACATTTCATATTCACAGTTTTTGGTTTTATTTGACTATATTCAACGAAAAATACAAAATTAACAAAATATTCCTGCAAGGACGGCACAAAAGGAGTGCTTCGCTAGGACAGGGATGCCAATAGAGAAGATTTTCATGGGTAGCCGTCTCCCTGCGGGGGCAGGCCAAATGACGCCTCTGTTCTAAGGCCGTAGAACGAAACTACAAAATTCTGCTTCAGTCAACTGTTATCTTCCACGAATGACGATGAATGCTACTAAACCGGTCTCTAGCAGTGCTTGTCATGTTAATGGCAATAAAAAGCGGACGATAAGGAACTGGCTCTTCTTTTTACAGACTTCTCTCCCTCCTTTGACAATGATTCTTGTACAAGGATTCTTCAACATTGGTTGTGGCATTAGGGAGTTCTGTTTGCGGCAGAGACGTTACAAGCCAAATGTATTTTTTTGGAGGGGGCAAGGTATTTATCGACTGGCTGGTCATTTTTACCGACATTTTTTTAGAAAAAATAATAAACAGTTTTCAAGAAAAAACGACAGTTTTGACGAAAAATCGACCGATTTTCAGAAAAACGACGGTTCTATTAAGAAAAAAATATTTGGATGAAAAACGACTAATTTTCTGAAAAGCTGACTGTTTTCATGAAAAAATCAACTATTTTTGCGAAAAACCGTGGCGCTCCGCGCCGACTCGGTTATTTTTTACCGACTGGCCAACAACACTGGGGGGTGGGACGCCCCCCCCATACGTGATGCCCCTGATTTGCGCAGTCGTATTCGACTGCGATAAACGAATCCAGATTCGCTTTTCCAGCTTGCGCGGGAAGAGGACCCTTGTCAAAGACGTAAACGGCCTTATTACTCAATGTTTATTTATGACTGATGCATTGTTGCCGCTGGTCTGGTACCAGACATACATTTCATATTCAGAGTTTTCGGTTTTATTTGACTATATTCAAAGAAAAATACAAGATTAACAAAATATTCCTGCAAGGACGGCACAAAAGGAGTGCTTCGCTAGGACAGGGATAGGATAGAGAAGGAATACCCGATATTAATTAGAAGAAAAGCAGAATCAACTTACTGAATAACTAATATAAAGAAAATAATAAAACAAAGAGGAGAGGAAATCTAACCCATGTCCTCAACTTCAAATATAAAAAAAGAGAAAAACCGAGGGAAACAAGGAACGAGAAAGAAAGAAAACGAAAACAGGGTGGGGGATATGGAGAAGGAAAACACTAAACAATTTTTCTGTAATTGGCTGCTCGCTTAAATGCATCTACAACTAACAAACCAAATGTTCATACTAAATGTTAATCACAAGAAGCTGAATGAATCGGTTCACAACTCCTAAAATACTGCACCTGTCCTTGCTTCAACTCTCCCTGTCCTATTTCTGCCATGATATATAACACGCCCCATATCCTAATTTTTACTTGGCCCACATAAGCATACATGACCGACAGAGTGCCCGTAATAAAATAGTAAAATCTTAAGCGAGATACGTCAAGAACGGACACTAGGGCAAGATAATGAAGAATGAAATTACAAAAAAGAAACCAACGAATTTGTTTGATCCCCCAAACTTCGAAGGACCAAAATATCGCTAGAATATATCTGAGCTGACATGTCTGTTTAGCAAAGTCAAATTGGACAAACTGGGTTCAACTTGAGCTCACCTGAACACCTTTTATTATGTGGATTGCTTCAAAGAAGTCGTTTTTGGGTCCGTGGGAAGAATCACAACAATTAATTTATTAATAAATTTAGCGTTAAAGTTTAACTGAAAAGCCATATCATGTTTGTGTCATATATTTGACTGAATACACTGAATTATTGGATTCTGCAAAGGGATTTTTTTATTTTCCACTATCTGCTCCAGTTATGACATTCAGAATATCTGCGGCTGTCCCCACAGCGTAAATTCTACTACGACGCGGCAAATTTTAATCTCAACACAAACGCGGCTTTTCAGTGGGCCGTGGTGAGACTGGCGAAGATTGCTTAGTGCCTGAACAAAAAAAATCATAAATCTTTCTCGCAAAGCATACAACAAAAATTCAGTAGGCTACCATAAATCACAAGGAAATTCCAATATTTGAAAATCGATTATTCGTGAATAGCGGAACAACGAAGTAACGCATTTTCAGCGGGTCTTCAAGCCAATTTAGGTGAATAAGTGATGGGTAACTAGATTGTCCTATTCCAGCCCTTTTCGATTACAACTTTAAGCTTTTAGCTCTTCGCCATAATATGGGTTCAGTTAGATGACCTCTTTTCAGACTGCAGGACAACTACCACGCTTGGTCTAAAAGTGATATGCACGGTGTTAAGCGGACTTCATAGAGACCAATATGCCCTCCAAATCGCGAGCAGTGACTCAAAAATCACGGGCCATTTATTTTACGAATGGCCCATACTTTCTGTTATCGCTTGCTCTTTGGCGCGTCTTTAAATTAAACAGTCTTAAAAACTTATTCCCTCCTTGGAGCCATTCGATCAGTATATACAGAGGATGACATTCAAAACCACGAACACCTGATTTTTGGCATACTCTATGCCTAACGCTGGATACCTGCACATGACTTAACTACACGAATTCTGGCTGGTTGATTTCTGAGCTTCACCAATTCATCAATTTTTATTAGTTGTGGGTACCAGAATTTGGGAAGCGTCTCCAGCTTTAGGCATAGGGTAGGCCTCAGCTTTGCCAAACGCTAGATATACCCCAGTATTTGGCACAGGGTAAAAAAAAATCAGGAGTTTGTAGTAGACTGGATTAAGGTGTCAAAGTTCCATGACATGTCTTTTACATTTTTTGTCCAGTTCTGAGTCAACTCCTTTAAAACACCTTGCTAATCATCCAAATTCCAGTAAAAGAATTTGCAGTGACATGCCCTTGAGAAGAGCAAGCGATGAGCCGAAGTTTATGGGCCCTTAATTCTATTAAGTAATGCTCAATTTGTAAATAGCTAACTGGTACAGCGAAACACATCAACTCCCCCAGAGTGATACGGACGGAAAATCCGGGAGAATTTCTTTGTTATGACCTTGCTTTCCTAAATGTTATCCAGTAAGGTCAGTCCAATGTGTCAGTCATCGTTAATGCTCCTTCAACGGGTTAGATACAAGTTGGCGGGATAATAGTTGTTTAAAACTGATCATAACTGCTTTCTGCCTACCAGCAAGAACTAATAGCGGCATCTTCTAACCGTGTAGCTCCTCCCCCATGGCGGTGCCAAAGAAACTCCTCCCTTAAGGCGGAGACTCGTCTCCAGCAGCCAATCCCGGCCCTCCTTGGACTTAGCAGCGACTATGAATACCCCGACAAAACTGAGCTGAGCTAGAGAAATTCGTCTTTCCTCCTTCGCCGTTGCGCAACTCAGAGACCATGACGTGTTGCCGTAGGCCGCAGTGGCGACTTCTGACTATGTAGCTCCTCCCCCAGGGCGGGGCCAAATTAACTCCTCCCTTAAGGCGGAGACTCGTCTCCAGCAGCCAATCCCGGCCATCCTTGGACTTGGCAGCGAAAATGGATACCCCGACAAAACTGAGCTGAGCTAGAGAAATTCGTCTTTCCTCCTTTGCCGTTGCGCATCTCAGAGACCATGTTCCCGTGTTGCCGTAGGCCGCAGCGGCGACTTCTGACTGTGTAGCTCCTCCCCCAGGGCGGGGCCAAAGAAACTCCCCCCTTAAGGCGGAACTCGTCTCCAGCAGCCAATCCCGGCCGTCCTTAGACCTCCTTGGGCTTAGCAGCGACTATGGATACCCCGACAAAACTGAGCTGAGCTAGAGACAATTCGTCTTTCCTCCTTCGCCGTTGCACATCTCAGAGACCATGTGCTGCCGAACCACACAGAGGTGGTGAGCAAAAGGGTTCCACTTTCGATTAGCAACCTGACGGAAATAAATGTATGTGTAGTTTTTATGGCACTTGCAGCCTATGGCTCAAGTGCCATATACCGATCGCAATTCCGTCCGTCGGTCGGTCGGTCGGTCGGTCCGAATTTTTTTGTCCCACATGTTCGAGTTAGGGTACTTCCAGATGTGTTAGGACGATGAAACTTGGCAGGAAAATCAGGGACCCGACCAAACTAACCTGGAAATAATCAGTTTCCCGATCCGACCATCTGGGGGGGAGTGGTGGGCCGGGGAATTCTGAGAATTAAGTAGTTTTTTTCACACTTTTTCGAGTTGGGGTACTTCCAGATGTGCTAGGACGATGAAACTTGGCAGGAGCATCAGGGACCCGACCGGGCTAACCTGGAAATAATCAGTTTCCCAATCCGAACACCTGGGGGGGAGTGGAGGGCTGGGGAATCCGGAAAACTGGAGTAGTGTGTAACTTTCGAACGGGTGATCGGATTGGAATGAAACTTAATAACTGAATAAATGGTATACCTCTGATGTCCCATTTGAAGTCCGGACCGGATTCGACAGCTATGGTGGAGTTGGGGGGGGGGGGGAGACCGGAAATCTCGAGAAACGGTTAGAATGGAGGGATCGGAGTGAAACTTGCTGGGAAGAACAAGCATCTGCTCCAGATAAATCATTTATACATTTGGACTGGATCCGGACACTAGGGGGGGGTGGAGGGGAGTTTCCCGGAATTCCGGTAATGGCGGTTTTGGGGATTTTCACGACGAAACTTGGGAGGCGAATCAGGGACCCGATCAAAATGACTTATAAATAAAAATTTACATGATCCGATAGTCGTGGGGGGAGTAGCGGGAGGGGGAATCCGGGATATTGAGTCATGCGTAACTTTGGAACGGCTGATCGGATTTGAGTGAAATTTGATAATTGATCAGAGGACATGTCTCTGGTGATCTTTGTCATGTCCGGACCGGATTCGACAACAATGGGGGGGGGGGGAATACGTGACCGGCTCAGACTGGGGAGATCGGGATGGAACTTTGTGGGAATAATAAAGAGATGCTCTGGATAAATCACTTACAGATCCGGATTGGCTCCGGCGACTGTGGGGGAGTTTGAGGGGGGGGGGTTCCGGAATTCCGGTGATCGCGATTTAAGGTACTTCCAGATGTGCTAGGACGAATGAACTGGGCTGAAATATTAGAGATTCGATAAGATTGGCTCAGAAATCGCCACTTTCCAAATCCGACATTCCTTAAAGTACCAATCTTGACCGTAAATTTTGAAAAATACTTTTAAGCAAATTATACATTTTCATTATCTCCATGAGCCCATTATCATTTTTGCCTCAAGGGTTTTGCTTACAAATGAAGTTCTAGCTCCCTTAAAGTGTGAATCTGAACCGCAAGGTCGAAAACTACTTTTTTTTATCAAACGATACGTCTCAACCCATGATCATTTGTGCCACAAGGGTTTTGCTTAGAAAAATTTATGTTATCACCCTTAAAGTGCACATTTTAACCGAAAAGTGAAAAAAAAACTTTTTACCAAACGGTATATATCAATGATCCCTAAGGGCCTGTGATCGTTTTGTCTCAATAGTTTTTCGATGAATTTCTAGCGCCTATAAAATGCGTATCATAACAGCCAAGTTCTAAAACAAAATACGTTTTCTCTAGCTTCCTTAAAGTGCGCATCTGAACCGCAAAGGTAACCTTAAAAGTACTTTTGATCAAACACTACATCTCAACCCATGCAAGTGCCATATGAGCTTACAGCTCTTGTTTTCAGCATTCATGGCACCTGAAAGGGAATGGTTGCGCACATAGAAGGTAAAGGTTGCTGAGTTAGTTGTAAGCAGGAACAAAGTATTTTGAGGCACTCTTTGACTAGTACATGAACAACTTATTATGGGCTGGGTCCATCACAAAAGTGTGAACTAAACCGTTGAAGGAGCGATCATCCCAAGAATAAATTCTGATAGAATGTTTTTAAGTGATGACAAGTTTGTAATATTGATTTTATTCAAGATAAATGTCAATTCTATTTTTATACATTATATTGTGTGGGAGTATAGTAGAGCAGAGGTGAACTTCTTTCGACATTACTCAGAATTTGGAAAGTGCCATTGCATCCACTTGCTGCGAAAAAAAATTAAGTGATGTACTGGTGAGTCAGATTAACTCTTAAAGCCTCCTAACAACCTTGTCTTGTTGTTTTTATCCCTTCAGCTCAGGAATGGACTAAAAAGAGGCACGGCATGGCGCAGGAGGTATGAGTAATAAAAAAAGGTTAGCAAGTAGTAGGAGTAGACAAGTAAGTGAGAGTTCGTAAATCTAGAGCCTAAAAGAAAGCACCTTAGAACATTATCCCTGCCCCTCAGTCTGACGCCTGAAAGGGCCCTTTTAGTTATCGTGCCTATTTTTAGTACTTGTGCCTCCTACACCATGTCGTGCCGTGTCGTGCCTCTTTTTAGTCGATCCCTTCAGCTCAAGCTAACAGTGAACCATATTTTATTGGACTAATAGTCAACAGCAGATTCTTATTTCTAACTGTAACCTGAAGAGGAACCATGACAATAAGGGCCGAAATATTGCTGAATTAAATGGTAGCTGACTACCCCGTTCAGCCCCATCATAACTCCATTCAGACCAACATTGAACCGTCTAAAGTTAAATAACAGTCCCAACTCACAGGTAACGTGTCCATACAGCAGGGATATGCTACTCTGAACCAGAGCAAAATTACACTAGAGAGTAGCGCCAAAACCTATGCTTTGCATGCTTTTCAAACGGGCCATACTCGCAGCGCCGCCTATTACGCTTGCGCGGCATTTAGAACGAAACAAACTTGCAGGTTTAGAAATTTCTAGTAAAGCAAAGGTGCGGTCTGCAAACATCAAGGGAACAATGGAGGCTGTACCATTTTTGGGATCCCAAAACGTTAGTGACGGATACCTATGACATCGCAAAAGTTGTCCGTCTGTCCGTCCGTCCGTCCGTCCGTCTGTCCGTCCGTCTGTGAGCACGATAACTCTCGAAGGGAATGAGATATTTTGATGAAACTTGGTGTGAGGATTCTTTGGGTCAAGAGTAAGGTCGAGTTCGTAGATGGGCTCTGTAGTCCTACATTTAGGGGTGGGGGAGGGGGTGGTAATTTCTTATTCCTCAAATGGCCCCTTAAATTAAGGGGCAAACAAAATATTTTAAAACTGCTAATGTGATAGTCGATTATGGGGTAAGAAGACATGCTGAACACGATGGTGAAAACCATTTTCTCGCCGGACAAGTAGTTCGTCCGGAATCCGGCCAAAACCGGAAAGTTTGTTAAAAGCAAAAGTTTTATTTGAAGTTGATTAGATGCTCGATTTAGGGGTAAGAAGACATGCTTAAGACGATGGTGAAAACCATTTTCTCGCCGGACAAGAAGTTCGCCCGGAATCCGGCTGAAACCGGAAAATTTGTTAAAAGCAAAAGTTTTATTTGAAGTTGATTAGATGCTCGGTTTAGGAGTAAGAAGACATGCTGAACCCGATGGTGAAAACCATTTTCTCGCTGGACAAGTAGATAGCCCAGTATCAGGCAGAAACCGGAAAATTTGTTAAAAGCAAAAGTTTTATTTGAAGTTGATTAGATGCTCGATTTACGGGTAAGAAGACATGCTGAACACGATGGTGAAAACCATTTTCTCGCCGGAGAAGTAGTTCGCCCGGAATCCGGCCGAAACCGGAAGATTTGTTAAAAGTAAAATTTGTATTTGAAGTTGATTAGATGACAGATTTAAGGGTAAGAAGAGACGCTGAATCTGTATATGACAATCATTCTTTACCCGGACATATAGCTCGTCCGGAATCCGGTTGAAACCGGATTCTTTGTATAAGTAAAAGTTTTATTTGAAGTTGATTAGATGTTCTTTATAGGAGATACGCTGAATTCGTTTCGGAACTATCATTTTTTGGCTGGACAAGTAGTTCGCTCGGAATTCGGCCGAAACCGGAAATGTGGCAGAAGTAAAGCAGGAAGTTTCGATCAGTATCGTCCATATAGATATGGCTTATACAGGTACATCTGAACTTGATTTTCTCAGATGATTAGCCTGGCGAAGACTGTACCTGGCGAAGACAAGACCTAGTTGTCTGTGTCAAATATTAAATTTTTGGGATCCCATCGAAACCTTTGGTCTTGTTGTTTCAGTAGGGGCATTCTCTATCGCTAGTGGTGCTAGTATTGCTGATATTCGAGTATGTGACAATTTTGTCAAGTCTTAGCGCTACTCCCTAGTGTTATTTTGCTCTGCTCTGAACACAACTCCAAATTCGCTTCATTCCAATTCAGCAATCTAAGCGGACTAGTTTCGGGTAAAATCTTGCTTGTCCTTTTCAAGCGTTGTACCCACCTCAACCTCGCTTTGTAATCGAAATTTTTTCACTGTCCTGGATATACTTGTTCGAAAGGGTTTCGCGGGTCTGAATTCTGATGGCTTTTACATCAGTTGCGTTTTTGCATATACCATGGTATCTCTTACCACGGTAACTGGATCTGCAATTAGTCGTTTTTGCAGTTACCGTGGTATCTGAAATACAGTCCACTGAAAAAACGACTATTGCCGAAATTGCACTTTTCGAAGTCATCCCCCAGAAAAAACTGACATCCAGTTACATCACTAAGTGCTGAACTCTTTCTCACCAATTCGACAAAAAGTGATGAAAGTGAGATGACTTTTCAGATACCACGACCAGATACTACGGTCGGACCGTGATATCTGAATATCAGTTACCACGGTAACTGGCCAGATACCACGACAACTGCAAAACCGCCTTTTGACCGTGGTATCAGATACCACGATAACTGCAACAAGACCAAAGGTTTCGATGGGACCCCAAAAATTTAATATTTGATCCAGACAACTAGGTCCTGTTCTTCGCCAGATCCAGTCTTCGCCAGGCTAATCATCTGAGAAAACCAAGTTCAGATATACCTGTATAAGCCATTTTGACGATACTGATCGAAACTTCCTGCTTTACTTAATCTGCCAAATTTCCGGTTTCGGCCGAATTCCGAGCGAACTACTTGTCCAGCAAAAAAAAGATAGTTCAGAAACGAATTCAGCGTAACTCCTTATCCCTATAAAGAAAATCTAATCAACTTCAAATAAAACTTTAATTTAGATTCCGGACGAGCTATATGTCCGGGTAAAAAATGATTGTCATATACATTCAGCGTCTTTTCTTACCCTTAAATCTGCCATCTAATCAACTTCAAATAAAAATTTTGCTTTTAACAAATTTTCCGGTTTCAGCCGGATTCCGGGCGAACTACTTGTCCGGCGAGAAAATGGTTTTTACCATCGTGTTCAGCATGTCTTCTTACCCCATAATCGACTATCACATTGGCTGTTTCAAAACAGTTTGTTTGCCCCTTAATTTAAACCCCCTCCCCCACCCCTAAATGTAAGGCAACAGAGCCCATCTACGAACTCGTCCTTACTCTTGACCCAAAGAATCCTCACACCAAGTTTCATCAAAATATCTCATTCCCTTCGAGAGTTATCATGCTTACAGACGGACGGACAGACACCGGACAGACGGACAATTTTTGCGATGTCATGGGTATCCGTCACAAACGTTTTGGGATCCCAAAAACGACTTTAGACCGTATATCCAATACCATGGTATATGCAAAAACGCAACTATTATGTTTAAAAATGTCATGCCTTCTTTTCATGATCCATGCACGTAACTTTGTCTCTCGCTTTTGGTTTATAAGGTTTATTCGTGTTATCCAGTTCGACTTAACTTTAACAACTAACCTACTGTAATTTTTCCAGGCTAAAATCTGAAAGAGCTAAGAAAGACAGATACAAATCACATGCGAGTAAAACAGGTTTTACAAGGCAAATTGCTGCCATCATGAATCATGTCTCCGACCTAACGGGGATATGGAAACCTGGTTGAAACGACTCAGCTTGCCTTTGACTGGGACGGATTTGAGACTGAAGCTGGGTGGTGCCAAAATTAAATTTTTTTTTTTAAACGACTCGGACTGTCTTTGACTAAAATGAGTGCCGGGGACCTCGGCGAGACCAAATAAACGACTGATACGACTTAGCAAAAGGCAGGGGGGTAGACCCCCCCCTTCGGTCCACCCCTGACCAGACGTCCACCTGGTTGAAACGACTCAGCTTGCCTTTGACTGGGACGGATTTGAGACTGAAGCTGGGTGGTGCCAAAATTTTTTTTTTTTTTTTTTAAACGACTCGGATTGTCTTTGACTAAAATGAGTGCCGGGGACCTCGGGGAGACCAAATAAACGACTGGTACGACTTAGCAAAAGGCAGGGGGGTAGATCCCCCCCCTTCGGTCCACCCCTGACCAGACGTCCACCTGGTTGAAACGACTCAGCTTGCCTTTGACTGGGACGGATTTGAGACTGAAGCTGGGTGGTGCCAAAATTATTTTTTTTTTTTTTAAACGACTCGGATTGTCTTTGACTAAAATGAGTGCCGGGGACCTCGGGGAGACCAAATAAACGACTGGTACGACTTAGCAAAAGGCAGGGGGGTAGATCCCCCCCCTTCGGTCCACCCCTGACCAGACATCCAAGTTTGACAGTGCGAAAACGGATAAGTCAGCTGAAATTTATTGGAGCTATATTTCGGCCCTTCTTGGCAAGGGTCCTCTTCAGGCTCAAAGCCGCTCAAGGTGGAAAGAACGAAACTTGTGACTTATCCGTTTTCGCACTGTCAAATATGATTCGCAGTCAGCTTGGGCTGAAGGAATATTTACAGACATCCAAGACCGTGCAGGGACCGAGCGATGCTGAAAACAGCCTGGGCAGGTTTGTAATATTTAAGAAACCAAACAGAGTTAACATATGCAAGAGTAAAATTCATTCATTTATTCATACCACCTTTCGTTTTACTCCTGTCGGCAAGCTTGGAAAAGAAAAACAGTATTTCAGTCCTTGATACAGGCAAGAACAAGTAAGAAGTAGAACCTCCGACTTCCGATCTCTGTACTACAACCATGCGGAGTCGAACAGATTCCTGATGCAAACGAGCGGAGGTAGTAGCTACGCGAAACATCAAAATTCGTTACCTACGAGCAGCTCATCGCAGTAGAACCCCGGAAAAGAAAAATCAGAGTGAACCTGTTGGGTGTATATCATACTGACGTCAAGTGTAACGCCTCAAAACACTAACAGAATTTGATCGCTTTCATTCCCCAAGTTCTGAAATATTTTTCAAGATCAATTTCGTTACACCTTCATAACGAAGAATAACAAAATAGATCTTGTATTACACCTTATTACACGGATTACACCACTGTATCTAAGGCGTAGGCTACTCTCGACTTTCCCGACGGTTATGTTGGGGAGTCGAGGGAACCACGACAATAGCGGGAGTCCACTTCTTGGGGACTTCGGAACAGGAAACAACGAGAAGACGAGGAATGCATTAGCATGAATTTTGTAAAAACAAAACAAGAACAAATGTTTCGATGGGATCCCAAAAATGGAATAC
The DNA here is from genome assembly GCA_023053555.1 of Branchinecta lindahli. Lineage (NCBI taxonomy): Eukaryota > Metazoa > Arthropoda > Branchiopoda > Anostraca > Branchinectidae > Branchinecta > Branchinecta lindahli. Next base: position 4,435,391 of record JAKZAO010000008.1, on the reverse strand, counting down.
TTGTATCCAGAAAATTGGGTCTTGTAGATATCCGGGCTTCGCCAGACTCCTTAAACATACCATTAAAATTTAGAAAGAGAAAGAGATAATCATCGGATAATCATCATCACGACCTTAACACGGTGACCTTAACAGACGATGCTCCGACGATCTCCGTAATCTACCATAACGTTGTATGTAAAGACAGGAAATAAAAACATCATTTAGCATACTTACTTTCTGGAGACGATATTTCCAAAAGGTCACAAAATGCCTGGGCCGGAGAAATGGTCAGCCATCCAAACCTTGGGACAAGTATTAAAACTAATTGACTCACCGACTTCGGGACTTCTGAGGAATCCTGAACCGTTCTTCATTCATTTTACTCAGTATTCTCGCCATATCAAGGTCGAACGGGGTATCAATGTCTAGGCAATTTTCTTCTGGGACGATGACAACGTCAGACCTGAAAAAAGAGAGAAGGTCGAGAGATTTCACTTGAAGCATCCGTGCTAGTTAACTATGCCCATTCTTTCTTTGTCTCCATTCCCGCTGTGTGTTTTCAGTCACCCATTTCTCATTTCCATATAATTTCTGTTCTACCCGGAACCGGGATCGGTCTTTTTTTTTTTTTTTTTTACCACACACATGGATAAGCAAAATATCTGGGCCTGATATCTGGAAGCAAATGACGTCAAAACACTCACGGACTTCCTTGAAAATGGAATGAAACAAAAGCGTAAATAGAAGTAATACAGAGTCTGGAAGAGTTATGGAAGAATTGTAGACACCGGCGCTCAAAAGCCAAGCTGAGAGATTTTCGTTTTTTCGAGATACCACAGTGAGTAAATCTGCATTTTGCAGTTACCGTGGCACACTGAAAGAAATACATACTTATATCCACTAACGAGTGCCAAACTTCTTTCCCACCAATGTGAAAAAAAATCTAGGCTCCTGTGTCTCAATCTCTATAGTGAAACGGGCTATCCGATTAGTCTTGATCTAATAGAAGCACCCTTGCGTAAGGTTGGGGCTGATAGCTCGAGAATAACCACAGTTATCCATGTAGGATAGTACAATCTAAGAAACAATAACTAATGTATGAAGCAGTGGGTGCCAACTCTGCTACAAGTTGCCTACTGCTCCTGGTTGCGATACTTAATGTTTAACCGAAAAGGGCTGGGATAGGACAATCTAGTTACCCATCACTTATTCACTTAAGTTGGCTTGAAGACCCGCTGAAAATGCGTTACTTTGTTGTTCCGCTATTCACCAATAATCAATTTTCAAATAGTGGAATTTCCTTGTGATATGTCGTACTTTATGCGCTTGCGTTTTTGTTGAATGCCTTACGAGAAATATTTATGATTTTTTTTGTTCAGGCACTAAGCAATCTTCACCAATCTCACAACTGCCCACTGAAAAGCCTCGTTTGCGTTGAGATTAACATTTCCCGCGTCATAGTAGAATTTACACTGTGGGGACGGCCGCAGATATTCTGAACGTCATAAATAGAGCAGATAGAGGAAAAAAAAAATCCCTCTGCAGAATACAAGTAATGCAGTGTATTCAGTTAAATGACACAAAAATAAGTCGTCTTTTCATTTAAACTTTAATCCAAACAAAACCTTTCGGGCCATGGTAATACAAAAAAAAAAAAAAACAAGAGCTGGAAGATCATATGTTTGTAATCAACACTCTTGAAGCAAAAATGATGAAGAACTCATCAAGTGCACAAAAATGTACATTTTACTCAAAAGTACTGTTTGTACTTTAAGGAAATCAGTTGTAAGCAAAACCCTTGAGGCGAAAATGATCTCGGCTCATAGGGATCACGAAAATGTCTATTTTGCTTAAAAGTATTAGTTGTACTTAGCGGTTGAGAACTTTGGATTAGTACTTTAAGGGATGGTCGGATCTCGGAACTGACAACTTCTAACCCAATTTCCAAGCAAAATTTCCAACCAAATTTCCAAGGAAAGTTTCATCGTCATAGCACATCTGGAAGTACCTTGATTCGCGACAAGCGGGATCCCGGACCCCACTGCAACTCCCCCCACGGTGCCCGAACCCGGTCCGGTTCTGTCACTGATGTATCTAGGGCTTGTGCTTGTTCTTCCAACGAAGTTTCATCCCAATCGCTCCACTCTAAGCGTGTCACAAGATTTCGGGTTCTCCCCTCCACCTCCCTCCCCCCGACATTCACTGGATTACATCCGGACTTTAAATAGGACATTTGAGACATGAGGTCAAATATCAAGGTTCATTTAGATCCGATCACCCGTTCAAAAGTTATACATACATTCAGGATTCTCCCTCCCTCCGCTCTCCCCACGATGGTCGGATCAGGGAACCGACTATTTCTAAGCCAATCTTATCAAGTCTAATTTTCAAGCCAAGTTTCATCGTCCTAGCACGTCTGGAAGTACCTTAACTTGCGATCAGCGGAATTCCGACCCCCCCCCCCTCTAACTCCCTCACAGTGCCCGAATCTTGTCCGGTTCTGTCACTGACGTACATAGGGCTTGTGCTTGTTCTTCTCACCCCACCAAGTTTTATTCCGACCGCTCCACTCCAAGCGTGTAACAAGGTGTTTCCGGTTCGGCGGGGATATCCAAGACATGTGATCTTTCTACATATATACAGTATTCATTCAGCACTCGGTGCGATAACACCTCTTTGAAGTTCAGTGTATTTCAACAAGAATTCTCAGTACCAGTGAATAACGAACTTGGCTCTTCCCTTTGGCTATGATTATCGGACTGTGACGTAACTCGACGTTTCATGATGGCTAGTGAGAAGCTGATTTGGAATCCGATACTGAACTTTGTTCTTCGAGCAAGTAAGGCGGGCAATCGCGCTGACGAAATAGCAAAGAAAGCGTGCGAATTCTTTGATGATGAACTGATCATTGCCGCGAAAGACCTGTTGTGGGAAGAGGCCGGTGTATCCACTCGACCTAGTGTTAGAGGAAAAATGATTGATAACGTCACTGACATTCTGAAAGTATTTCACTCGTGTGATGCGAAAAACATTCGATTGCCTCGGTTTGTCATTTATGAACCGGACGAAGTACCAGTGCTATCTGGAGAGGTTACAGCAACTCTTACAAGGAAAGTTAATGAACTCTGTATCAAGTTCGATAGTTTTGCGAACATGGACCGTTTTGTCGGACCTCCGGCAACTCCTGGTACATCTGTTACTCAGCCTTCTAAGCCTACGTACTCAGTTGTACTAAAGAATCCCCCAAAAGAACTTACTGAACCTGGTGCTCGGAAGAACTACCTAGATAATGTTTGTGGAAACAATTCCTCGAGAATAGTGCAGCTCAAGCCACGTAAGAATGAATGGCGCGTAGTCCTTGACGATAAAGTTGCCGCTAACGAAGTCGCCCAAGCCCTAAGCAGTCACGAAGGTGGAGCTGATGTAAAAGTGAAAAGTCCCTCATTTTTCGGAATAATCCGTCACGTCCCTACTGATGTTGATGCTGTTCAGCTACAATCAAGAATACCTAACTGCTCTAAGGCCGAGCAGATTGGTAAAACGCGTTCATTCAAACTACAGTTCGAATCGAAGAATCAGCTGATGGAATTGAAAGACACTCCTATTGTTTTTGGATATGAGAGGCTGTGGATCAACGAGTACAAGTTTTTGCCGATCCGTTGCTACAACTGCCAGTCGTACGGGCATATTGCGAGCGCTTGTACAAGCCCGGTAAAATGTTCTCAGTGTGCCGAAAGCCACTCCAACTCAAAAGCTAGCCCGTGCAAGAACGACTTAAAGTGTGCCTTATGCGGCTCGTCGAAACATCCCTGTTATAGCTTTAAGTGTCCCGTCGCACAGAAACTTGTCGGTAAGAAGTGAGCGCATCTACTCTCAAGCTAGTATCGTGGAACATTAATGGTTGCTGGCTTAAGAAATTACCCCTAATAGAAAATCTGTCTTTCTGTAATGATGTTATATGCATCCAAGAACATTTCATTACGAACGATGCTCTGAACCTGCTTCGTTTCAATAACAGTGTAACTGTCTTTGCGGCTCCAGCGAAGCCTTCGGGTAGAGGCAGGCCCTCTGGTGGAGTTGCAGTAATCACAAGCTCTAAACTCGAAGCCTCACTTTACAAGGATTCGGACTTCTTTGTCGCTGTGAAGGTTGGTGCAGCAGTAATCTTCTCTGTGTACATGCCCACGGATTACCGTGATGATTTATCGGAGCAAAAGTTCAGCGCCGCATGCAGTAAGCTCTCTGCCTGTGTGTCTGATTGCCATTCCCTAGGACTGCAATGCGTCATAGCAGGAGATATCAACTGTGACTTAACGAGTTCAAGTGCCCGGGCGCAATTGTTCCTATCCGCTTGTGAAGGGTTGCAAGTTGTCCCCAACGACAACCCGTATACCTATGTACACAATTCAGGTACCACGTCATCGCTTGACTTTATCCTAAGTTCCAGCAATACCGAACTGAATGCGCTCACACACGTCGACATTGGCATTTGTGTGTCTGACCACTTCCCTATTTTGAATAGTTTTAAAATGCAGTCCTCCCATTTTGTAAGTCCCCGGCAGTCTTTGTGGTCGACCCATACTGATTGGGGAAAAATCGATGTGGTACAATATGGTATGGCTCTTGATGATATTCTATGTAAGATAAAAGTCCCTTTTCATCTTCTACAGCGTAGCTGCAAATACTCGCAAAAAGAGAAACAGTTGCAGTTAAACGTTTACTGTAGTGAGATATCTCATGCCATGCTTGTGGCAGAGCGTGCTGCAGTACCAACTCGTCGTGTACGCATAGGCTGTGAGGTCCCCAAGTGGTGTGATAATGTGGCACTCGGTGAATCCTGTCGAAGGGCCAAATTCTGGTATCGGCTATGGAACGACTGTGGCCGACCGCGAAGTGGCTTTGTTAACGATATCCGTCTTCTCACAAAACGTCAGTTTGCGAAAATCCTTACTAAGCATAAGAGTGACCTAATAAAGGCAAATAGTGAAGAGATTGGTAGTAATCCTGCAGCCGCTTGGAAATATCTTAAGAGTTTTGGTTATGACAGGTTAGTTAAGAGTGAAGTCCCAGTAGAAGAAGAATGGATATCCCATTTTAGTAGTGAATTTGCACCGCCGGATGCCGTCCTTGAAAAAGAATATAAACAAGTGCTTAACCAGTTTTTAAAGCTACCGAATGTTTCACCCGGTTATGTAGTTTCGGTTTCCAAAATAATACGTGGCATAACGAAGCTTAAGAAGAAACAGTCTAGAGGCCTTGACGGTTTGTGTGGTATGCACCTAGTGTATGCGACTAGCAATTTATTAAGTCATTTAGAGCTTTTATTTCAGTGCATATTTAACGTTGGTTTGGTACCTGATATGTTCGGAATGGGAGTAATAACGCCGGTAGTGAAGAAAGGTAAAGATCCCAGCCAGTGTATGTCATATCGCCCCATAACGGTTGCTCCGGTTTTATGCAAATTAATGGAACTTCTTGTAATTGATGAAATAAGCCTTGTTTGTAGTACCCCAGATTCGCAGTTTGGATTTAAAAAAGGTCTGAGTCGCGAACACGTACATTGCGTCCTTGCGAATTTATTGCTTGATGCTGATGAAAGTGGTGAGATTTTAGTCCTTGCCGGTCACGATGTACGGCGGGCTTTCGATTCAGGCATACATCCCCAGTTATTACTTTCAGCGGCGAAAAGAGGCCTTGACCCTTCTGTTGTTTTAGTGTTTTTTGATATGTATAAAAAGCTTCGAGTGCGTATAAAAGTTCCCAGTCCTGGTGGTCTATCTCTGTCGGATAAAATTATACCAGTGTACAAGGGTATTCGTCAAGGCGCGATATCGTCTCCACCGCTATTTAACAATAGTGTTCTCGAGGCTCAAAGCCCGGTAAAGATGAGTTGTATTTTTCGTGGGACTGATGTTTCGTTGCTAAATTACGCAGATGACATTTTGAATTTGAGCAGATCTCTTTCTCGTATTGAAGAAAATTATTGTATTTTGAGTAATGAGTATTCCCGTGTCGGCCTTGCGTTCAACCCTGCTAAAAGTGAAGTGCTTGTTTTTAACGGTAAATCGTCATCACGGTCGGTCAGGTTTGAGGACCAGGAAATATACCCGTCTGAGGTTCTTGTTTATCTGGGTTTGCCGATTGCTTCAGATTTAAAATCTACGCGCGCGGGTCTGATCTCCGATCTGTCTACGAAAGTGCGAAAAGCGTATGGTACACTATGTAGGACTAAGGTGAAATTTAACCGGCTGATTCGAGGACGTCTTTATACAGCTCTGGTTATCCCGCATATTCTCGCTCTGTCGCCTTTTTGGATTCTTTTCACACTGAAGGAAAAGAGAGCAATAAGAGTTACTTATTTCAAGTTCGCGAAGTTTTTACTTGGATTACCACTTTGGACGAGAAACACTTCACTAAGTGTCAAATACGGTGTTCCTGACCCCATGGACGTCATCAACATCCGTAGGGAAAAGTTTTTGCAGTCGCTGGATCCCCAGCACAGCCTGTACCAGGCATTTTTGAAGTAGGCTAGTTATTCTAGTTCCTTGTTTATTTGTTAGCTTAGTGTGCTTCTTTTTTTCTTTCTTTTTTTCCTTTTTTATACTCCATTTGTCACACTCTGTGTTGTAGAATGGGTTAATAAAATCATTCATTCATTCATATCAAGTTTCATTATGATCCGATCACCCGTTCGGAAGTTACACATACCTCGAGATTCCGGATCCCCGCTCCCTCCGCTCCCCTCACAATGTTCGGATCGAGAATTTGTATATTTCCAGGTTAATCTGGTCGAGTCCCTGATTTGCCTGCCAAGTTTCATTGTCCTAGCCCACCTGGAAGTAACTTAATTCCGTATCACCGGAATTTCGGAACCCCCCTCGTACTCTCCCCACAGTGGACGAATCCAGTCTGGTTGTGTCAGTGATGTACCTAAGGCTTGTGCTTGTTCCTCCCTCAAAGTTTCATCCCGATCGCTCCAATCTAAGCGTGTCACAGAATTCCCGGTTCCCCCCTCCGACTCCTCCCATATTCATCGGATTCGGTCCGGACCTGAAATGGGACATCTGAGACATGACGTCTTTCCAAATATCAAGTTTCATTAAGATCCGATCACCAGAAAGTTACGCATGCCACTAACTTCCGGATTCCGGCTCCCCTCCGATGGTGGATCGGGCAAGTGACTATTTCCAAGTTAGTATGGTCGGTCAGTTAGTATGGCCAAGTTTCATCGCCCTAGGACATTTGGAAGTACCCTAACTCGCAATCACCGGACTGACCGACAAACAGACCGATTGAAAAGTGATCTGTATATGGCACTTGTCCGGAAGGCAAGTCCATAAAAATGAGAGAAGACTACCATCTCAAAATTTTTTCACGATGTGCCATACCCATACGGATGTATCAAGAACAACTCTTTATAGCTACAAAAGTCTTATTATTTTAAACCCCCATAAACCAATCCTCGTCCCATATACCAACTCCAAAAATCTCTTTTCTTAGCCCTTCCAACTCCTCACAATAAAAAAAGATGATACAAATCTTCATCTTTCATTCCGTAACACCAGGCAAAAATACTGACCATCTCTTAATCCCCCCCCCCCCCAGATACTTCCTTCTATCAGCCAACGGTAAGAAATTTCCCCTTAGCAGAAATCAGCGTAGTGCCGTTAGAATGGATAATGATTTTTTATCACAGCCAGTGAATTAAAAAGAAACTATCCAAAAATATATCATCCAAAGATACATCCGTCTACTGTAGGCTACTGTACTTTGGTTCTTATCAGTTATTCACGCAAACTTAAGAAGCTATGCATTAATTGCGCTGTAACGAAAATGCATCCAGTTACCAGTCTATTTAGTTAATATCAAAAAACGAAGGCTTCGCCTTAAGCCCCGTCTGCATTACCGTAAACCGACCGTTTTACGGACGGTCCGTAGCCGCAAAAATGTGGTCTTCATTAGGTCCGTAACCGCAAAAATATGGTCTACATTAGTCCCAAATAGGTGAATCTTGGGTTAAAATTTAAAAAACAGTTTATATGTGACTTGAAAAACAGTTGAAAAACAGTTACATGGGACTTTGACAAAAAAGCAGTCTTCACTACGTCCGTTTTACGGTTACGGAGGGGTCAGTACCGCCGTTTTACGGCTACGGCCGTCCGTAGAGAAAGACCCGTCTTCACTGCCGTAACGGTCAAACGGTCGGCCGTAAAACGGTCGGTTTACGGTAATGCAGACGGGGCTTTAGATTCAAAACTGTTGCCAGCTGGTTGCCCAGCCACATAGCTGCAACTAATTGTTGTCACATCTAGCGCCCTACCTCAAAACTACGAAGCGTCGGAATAAATCAACAGATGGCGAGTAAAAGCAAAATGTTTGAAAGGTGATCTCGTGATTCTCGTGGTAGTCTACGTAAAAATAGCAAAATAGCTAGACTAGGGTACGTAAAGGAATGAAAAATGAGTATACTTGGAGTTTTAAATGTTTCTTAATTTTTAAGCACCACATATTCAACTTTTCAAAAAAAAACGTCAAAACAGGTCAGACATGAACCGATCAAAGACCCGAGTTTTAAACAAGAAATACTCTACGAATATCCAAATTGCCAAAAATTATCATAGCTTACAATATTTGACAAACAAGCCGCGGTGATCCGCACTATTCAACTCCTTGTAATCCTCAAGCCTTGAACAACTTCAGTTTCATTTCACACAGACTCCAACAAACACTCTTAGAATAATAAACACGTCTCTGTTTGTAATTCCACGTCACATTCATTACAAATACTCCACCAACACTCGTCTAAACACCAAAAACATGACTTGTTGCCTCTACGGCAGCTGATCAAAGACTGACGAAAGCGCTACCTAGCGTCTCAGAAGCGAACCACTCCGCCGTGGTAAGGGGAGGCCCGGCACGGGAATGAGCAATAGGATAGAGGAGAGCTCAATACGGACGACAGATGGCGATCACCAAAAGGAAACGAGTGACATAAGGCGTATTCTCGCCGTTCCATGAGGACTCCTCGGGGAATCAAAGGGAACGGCGAGAATAGAGGGAGTCACTCCACGCGGACTTCACGTAGGAAAAACAGCGAGAACACGGGGAATGTTTAAAAACTGGATTTTGTTCGAAAAAAAAACATTGTAGTTTTTCTCTCTCCACGAAATTAGTCTGGATCCTTTTTGGGATCCCAAAACGTTAGTGACGGATACCTATGACATCGCAAAAAGTTGTCCGTCTGTGTGTCTGTACGGTCTGTAACTTTCGAAGGGAATGAGATATTTTGATGGAACCTGATGTGAGGATTCTTTGGGTCAAGAGTAAGGTCAAGTTCGTAGATGGGCTCTGTAGCCCTATATTTAGGGGTGGGGGAGGGGGGTTAAATTAAGGGGCTGTTATTCTTCTGGGCCAACGCTGGGGGAATTTAGGGGAAACGGGAGCGATACAATTTCCTCGCAATTGAGGTTGCCAGTGTTGGGAATTGAAGTACTTGGGTTTTAAAACCTTCCTGGAGTAGCCTACTTAAAACTTACTACTTCAGTAGACTGTAAAAAAAATCTTGCAGTATTGCTACTGGGATTAATCTTGTCTCTATTGAGATAAGATTATCTCTAATTCGGATTAATCTTATCCCAATAGAGATAAGCTTAATCCCAGCAGCAAATACTGCATCCTTATTCGGAGAAACTTTTTACAGTGTAGATTTCATGTTATATGTAGACAGTATTACCCTCTCATTGTTTGTATCTTTCATTTCTTTCATTATGATCCGGTCAAACGTTCTATAAGTTATACATTCCTCAAGATTCCGGATTCCACCTCTCTCCACTACCCCCACGGTGGTCGGACCGGGGAACTGACTATTTCCAAGTTAGTTTGGTCGGGTCCCTGATATGCCTGTCAAGTTTCATCGTCCTAGCACTTCTGGAAGTACGCTAACTCGAGAACACCGGACCGACAGACCGAACGAAAAGTGATCGTATATGGCACTTGTAGGCAGTCTATGATGCCGGGAGCTCCATTCAAAGCTGCAGAGACTATGTTCGCTCCACGTGCATTCGTTAAAACGTACAGTACTTGAAGTACTACTTCAGTACAAGTCACGGACTTAAAATACAAGTAGGCTACTACGGAAGTATGATTGTTGTCAGTACTTTAGTACAAAATCTGGAAGTATTTGAAACCGGATAAGAATACGTTACTTCGTTTGTCCACTAGCCACATTATCTTTTTTCATCGAACGAACTTGTTCTAAAAGCACAATGGGCACTAGCTATGCTTTAATTTGTATAACATGCTTCACACATATACATTTCTAACTTCCACTAGATAGCGCTTCAGAAATAAGCCGTTTTCTTGTTATCGCTTGTCATTGACTCTTCGGTGTATTGGCGGAGACTACTTCAGAGAATGGTACTGCAAGGCACAGAAATTCAAAAACTCTCGGCCATGTACGGAAAGCAATCGTTTTGTAGAGCTGAAACTTTTTGTTGTTTGTAGTACCGAAAAAAAGTTTTGTTTCTGGATATAAAGTTACAACACTGCCAAAAATATACGCCGTTAATATGAATATTTGTCAACAATACAAATAATCCGGAGTATATAATAACAACGAATAGATCAGAAAAAAGAAACTCCGCTTATATTTGTCGAAGCTAGTAAATCGGAGTATGGCAGTCAGCAAAAAACGGCGTAACGATATATTAACGAAAATAAGTTGTCGAGGAATCCGCTGACTTCTGATGTAACATTAGTTGCGTTTTTGCAGATACCATGGTATCTGTTACCACGGTAACTGGATCTGCAATTAGTCGTTTTTGCAGTTACCGTGGTATCTGATATACGGTTGCTTTGCGAAAACCACAATCGCCGAAATTGCGCTTTTCGAAGTCATCCCAAAAGAAAAACTGATATCCAGTCACATCACTAAGGGCCAAACTTCTTTCCCAACAATTTGATAAAAACTGATGAAAGTGAGATGACTTTTTCAGATACCACGATCAGTTACCACGGTCCGACCGTGGTATCTGAATATCAGATACCACGATAACTGGCCAGATACCACGACAACTGCAAAAACGCCTTTTGACCGTGGTGTCAGATACCACGATAACTGCAAAAACGACTTTAGACCGTGGCATCAGATACCATGGTATCTGCAAAAATGCAACTATTGTATTATAGGGGGTGGTAATGTGGCATCATGATAGTTTGATCCGCCCATTGGACTTTTGCGGTGCCTCGGTGTGCTTGTTCCTTTATGCATGAAATATATAGCAACAACAAAGTTAAGCCATTGCTGAACAATAAACTAAAATGACAAAATCTTTGCAAGACATATCTTAACATCATTTTCTTACTTTCTTCAGCCGTCACTTTTCCCAACCTAGCATCTTTAGCCATGGACATTCAGAGCGTGTTCCACCCTTCTACCAATAGTAACTATCAATTACTATTTCCGTTCCAGCCTCACGAAATGTTACCACGCTGACCGTTCCAACCTTCTCAAAATAGTAACTATTTGCTTACCACGCTCAGGAGTGTAGTAAGCGTAGTAACTACGCATCTCTGCAACGTGATTGGTCCGATCAGCCCACGGCCTGATATTTGACCGAAAAAATAAAAAAGGGTTCCAGCCTTGCGTAGTAACTACGGTGGCAAGCGTAGTAACTACGGTAAGTAGGATGGAACACGCTCTCAGTCTTTAGTTAAAATTCAAATTCTCCGCGTCTGGGTGAATTCTGGGTTGTCGTGCAGACGGCGCACACTCTGACCGTTATTACTATTCCTTGGATGAGTCAAAATAATTCAGTTTATTCAAATATCAGACGCAAAAATAAGCTGCCCTTTCAGTTATACTTTAGTACAGATTCGAAGTACTTGCCCGAACACTGCGGAATATCCATCTGCGGAGATCCCTCAGTGAGAAGAGCGTAATGGCCTAAACCAAAGATACCTTCAAGAGAAGAGTAGACACTGGCTGGAAAGATATAATTTTGAAAACCAGCGACCGGGAACCAATGTCAACTTACAAATCATAAGCAACGGTGACGTCAACAGGCTATACAACTTTGTCGCTACAGCAAGCGTACTTTCATTTTTATATCATTTAATATTTTATTAGCTCTATTATGCTATTGACCATATTTGTGAAAAGACGTCAGTATAAATGCCGCAGAGTTGTATATATGTAGATTTTTCCATCAGCTTCTCCGTTATGTGTTTGTAAATAAAACTGAACTGAATTTGAATTAGTGCGATTTTAGGTAACTCACCTAAGAAATACTTTTGATTTTCAGCTCTACTTTCAAAGTCTGCCAAACCAACTTACCGCGGTCCCTGCAGCAGGCCATTTTCAGCCAAGGACCGTCTAAAGAAGTAAAACATCCCAGTCTCAACATACTCTGCTGGCAGATCCTGAGACCTTGGCCGGTTTTGTGGGTCGAAGTTTGCTGCCCGTAGTGAACCTGAAAGGAAGAAGGATTTTAAAGACTACTGTCAATTTTTGTCCTATCGAGAAATCTTTTAAATATATGAATTAATTTGTTTTATTACCCATCATTAGCAGTACATGGGCTGCGGATAGACAGAGTAGATCACAATAGATATTACGTAGATGGCACTTTATACAAGGGACTGTGACAAATGAACCAGAAGCAAAAGGGTCCTGGGTTCAAATCCCGGCTACGGTGCATTTTTGTCTTTCAGTTGACTACTCAAAGCGTGTTCCACCCTTCTAAACTAGTAGTTACTATTTCCGTTCCAACCTCACGAAAAGTTACTACGCTGACCGATCCAACCTTCTGGAAATAGTAACTAACAGTAAATATTTGCTTAGGCCTGCCATGCTCGGAAGCGTAGTAAGCGTGGATCTCTGTAATGTGATTGGCTGGATTACCCTGTGGAGTGATATCTTAGCGAAAATAGATAAATGCGTTCTCGCCTTGACGCCAAGAAGCCAAAATTCGTGACGTCATGCGTAGTAACTACGGTAAGTAGCATGGAACATGCTCTTAGGCTACAAATGTAGTTAACAATAAGAAAAAAAGAAAAAAAGGTACTATACACTTTCAATCTAACCAACGCTACATGCTTAAGTAGGGGTGTTACGAATACTGGAACCCCGGAACTCCGGACCCTCCGCCACCGGACCGAGTGGCTAAACGAAAACTGGACCCTCACACACGAAAACTGGACCGAGCGGCTTGGGGGACAAAATAATGACGTATCACACGAATACTGGGACCTCACAGTATTCGTATTAAAGCGCTCCATAATAGTCCGGAGCCTCCTTACGAGGCGGTCCCTTTTTGCGGAGGGTCTGTAGTTCCGGTGTTTCAGGATACCCCCATTTGCGCAAGTGGTAAGTGCGTTGTATTAGTGCTATGGTAGTCTTTCAGTTCGTAATCTGCCAGAGCTGGACCCTGTTGCTTGCAACATTCTAGATGTCTTAAAAAAGGAACAGGGAACTTGACAGCACTATCGTGGCAATAACACAACTGTGTATTTTAAAGGCACAGAAAACTTACTACGCAACTTTCGGCAATCAAACCGACGTGGGTGGCTTAGATAAATATACAGGGACTTATTGTCGACAGGACCCTCTTACAAAAATCGCAATTAATTCAAATCTTGCACAGCGCTATACTCGAGAAGAAGGGTTGATTGGAGAAATTTGTTCATTTCTAAAAATTTTCAGTACTAAAATAAGGACAGATGCAAAACGGAGCAAACATCATAGCTTGGAAACACTATTTCGTATTTGGATTGGGTTTTCTGCAGGCAATGTTAACGGAAGTTATACAGATAGGGATGATACTTAGTACTCTTTATTCAGGTGTCCCTTAAGACAACTAGAATGTCGCAAGCAAAAGAATGTCGCAAATGACAGGTCCGATGATACTTAGTACTCTTCATTCAGGTGTCCTTTAAGACATCTAGAATGTCGCAAGCAACAGAATGTCGCAAATGACAGGTCCGATGATACTTAGTACTCTTCATTCGGGTGTCCTTTAAGACATCTAAAATGTCGCAAGCAACAGAATGTCGAAAATGACAGGTCCAGGATTCGTGTACAGTAAAACTGCGGTACCACTTGCGCAAATGGGGGTATTCTGCAACCCCAGAACTCCGGACCCTCCGCAAAAGGGCCCGCCTCGTAAGGAGGTTCCGGACTATTATGGAGCGCTTTAATACGAATATTGTGAGGTTCCAGTATTCGTGTGATACGTCATTATTTAATCCCCCGAGCCGCTCGGTCCAGTTTTCGTGTGAGAGGGTCCAGTTTTCGTTTAGCCACTCGGTCCGGTGGCGGAGGGTCCAGAGTTCCGGGGTTCCAGTATTCGTAACACCCCTTAAGTAGTGACCTGAAAGACAAAATGTACCTCAGCCGGGATTTTTATCCAGAATCTTCGGTTTATTTCTCGGGTTTACTACGGTACTGCTAGTGCTCTTCTACTGAGAACGATAAATACACAAATCAAAACCATACAAAATGTACAAATCAGAAAGACACGCCTTTCCAATCAAGAGGCCTGTCAGAGTAAACTAGATCTTTAAAGTTTAACTGAAAAGCCAATGTGCTTCCACAGTGGAGAGACATTGCGGGAGTTGATGCACAGGAGTTAATGTTTTTCTTTTCTTCGGGAATTTGAACTGAAATGCAGCAACTGTATGCCCGTAGTGGGAAATTGGAACTATAAGCTTTTCAGTGGATCTTTAAGACAGGGGTTGTATCACTCGGACTCTCACACAAAACTGATAGCTAACCGAAAAAAAATGATCGCTACGATCAACTAACCGCAATCTCTACGATTTGTGACCGGCTCTGAATTTGTGCTGAATCTTTAATTTCCAATTAGTAGAACCCAATACAATTCTAGATCCGTCTGTTATTTTGGAAAACAATGCATCTTTCACAAACCCAACTGATCATACTTTCAACTGCTGATGTGCTGTGATTGAAGCTATACTAGCTTTCGCTATCACTGAAGAACAATCACCGAACACTTGAAATCCAACCGAATACTGACCAGAGCAAAATAACACTAGGGAGTAGCGCCAAGACCTATGCTATCCATGCTTTGCGAACGGGCCATACTCACAGCGCCGTCCACTACGCTTGCGGCATTTAGAGCGAAACAAACTTGCGGGTTTAGAAAGTTCTAGTAAGCAAAGGTGCGGTCTGCACACACCGAGGAAACAGGAGTGTATCATTTTTTTGCTGTGTTCAGAATATGAAGTTATTGGAGCCAGCCCAGGAGCCAGAAAAACTTGCGGGTTTAGAAATTTCTGGCAAAGCTAAGATGCGGTCTGCACACATTGAGGAAACAGGGGATGTTGTATCTTTTTTTTGCTGTGTTCAGGATATGAGGTTATTGGAGCCAACGCTGGTGCACGACCGATTGAGTTTCAGTAGGGACGTTGAGTATCGATAGTGGTGCTAGTGTCGCTGCTATTCGAGTGTGTGTCACTTTATTCGAGTCTTGGCGCTACTCTGTAGTGTTATTTTGCTCTGATACTGACCGTTATCGTAGTCAGTGTTCGACCTGGGCTAGTCTGTCTCAAGGCCTCATCTACCCGATCTCAGGGTCCTTACGATTTCTATGACAAAGATAACGAACTGGAAGCTTCATTCGAAGCAGCATTGTCACTTCCGGACAGTTTTGCATTTTTCGCTTTTCTCTGTCACATCCCACTACTGGGATCAAGAGCAAACGCTCTCCTTTTCCAGGAAATAAGTCTCAAAGCTTCTATGATTCTAAATAGCGTTTCCCTGTTGTTTAAAGGACTTATTTCGGAAGCATTCTCTATTCGCTATCTCTGGATCACTAAAATTCAAATCGCAGATGATTTCCTAAAGGTTTCATGATCCTAGATTCCCATGTTGTATGAAGGACTATTTTGGAAGCATTTGCAATCTCTGGATTACTAAATCAAGTCGCAGGTGATTTCTTAAAGTTTAACCGAAAGGACTGACATACGACATCTAGCTACCGATCACTTATTCACTTAAATAGGCTTGAAGACCTAATAACATGCGATACTTCGTTGTTTTGCTATTCACGAATAGTGGATTTTCATGTTGTGAACTTAAACTTTCGGATTGGTGGCACCTCTATGTGCTTATACCGCTGTCCTTGAATATTTAGAAATTACAATGTACAACAACAAAAGATTCCCAGAAAATATCGATATAATAAGAGGAATACTAGAAATGGAAGATTGTCAATCTGGTATCTGCAACGTCTAACATCGTCTGAATCTACTTGACTCCTTAACCATGCAACTCGACCCCGATCAGAGGAGAGGCTAAAACACCAGTATCTGACTATTCTTGCTGGAACTTGGGGCACACTTTCACGTGAATGGCTGTTTAGCTTTAAGCCGCGTTCACATGCACGCCTAGCCAAGCACAGGTGCCCAAGCTTAGCCAGGCACCGAGTTCTAGAGCCTAGAGGCGTATTCTCGCCGTTCCCCAAGGACTCCACTTGAAGAGTCCCCGAGGTTTTTGTTTGTCCCGGGGACTCACTCCCCGTATTCTCGCGAGTCCCCACCGACGGGGAATGCTCCAATTATCGTCACCATCATCAAAAAGGACTCCCTTTCAGATTCAATTTTTGCTGGTGTTGGTGCAATGTAAAACTAATAAAAAAGAATCAGAATAAACAAAACCAAAAATAACAAGACCAAAGGTTTCGATGGGATCCCAAAAATTTAATATTTGGTCCAGACAACTCCAGTCTTCGCCAGGCTAATCATCTGAGAAAACCAAGTTCAGATATAGCTGTGTGAGCCATATCTATTTTGAAGATACTGATCGAAACTTCCTGCTTTACTTCTGCCAAATTTTCGGTTTCGGCCGAATTCCGAGCGAACTACTTGTCCAGAAAAAAAAGATTATAGTTCAGAAACGAATTCAGCGTATCTCCTTATCTCTATAAAGAACATCTAATCAACTTCAAATAAAAACTCTAACTTATAAAAAAAAAAATCCGGTTTCTACCGGATTCCGGACGAACTATAGACGTATTCTCGCCGTTCCCCGAGGACTCCACTTGAGGAGTCCCCGCGTTTTTGTTTGTCCCGGGGACTGACTCCCTGTATTCTCGCGAGTCCCCACGACCGGGGAATGCTCCGATTATCATCACCATCATCAGAAAGGATTCCCTTTCAGATTCGGAGGGGAATCAATTTTTGCTGGTGTTGCTGCAATGTAAAATTAACTAAAAACAATTAGAACAACAAAACCAAAATAAAGTGGATCCAGACTAATTTTTTTTTTCGAACAAAATCCATCTTAGAAGCATTCCCCGTGTTCTCGCTGTTTTCGTACACGGAGTCCGCGTGGAGTGACTCCCTCTATTCTCGCCGTTCCCTTCGATTCCCCGAGGAGTCCTCGGGGAACGGCAAGAATACGCCTTATATGTCCGGGTAAAAAATGATTGCCATATACAGATTCAGCGTCTCTTCTTACCATTAAATCTGCCATCTAATCAACTTGAAATAAAAATTTTGCTTTTAACAAATTTTCCTGTTTCGGCCGGATTCCGGGCGAACTACTTGTCCGGCGAGAAAATGGTTGTCAACATCGTGTTCAGCATGTCTTCTTACCCCATAATCGACTATCACATTAGCTGTTTCAAAACATTTCGTTTGCCCCTTAATTTAAACCCCCTCCCCCACCCCTAAATCTACAGCTACAGAGCCCATCTACGAACTCGACCTTACTCTTGACCCAAAGAATCCTCACGCCAAGTTTCATCAAAATATCTCATTCCCTTCGAGAGTTATCGTGCTCACAGACGGACAGATGGACGGACGGACAGACAGACAACTTTTGCGATGTCATTGGTATCCGTCACCGTTATTTTGCTCTGGCAAAAACCCTCTTCTATTCACCTGAACTCCGAATAACTGACAAGGGGAACAAGACAAGCCGACATTCCTTTCATCGATTTGTAAAACTGACGGACGTTCAAACAGCTTGCAAGACCTGCCCAAATACGCGAGCTAATACGATTCATTTGGCTCTTGCTACTTTAAAATAACTAATCGATTGATATATGCAGAGAAGGCGAATTCGTCCCATAGGCTACTAACAAATCAAGGTTAGACTGATTGGACGGAATTATTGGACCCTGGAACAGTCTTATCGGAAATGCAGTTAACGCTGCATATAATTAGATGAGAATTTATGATCTGCTCGTTATGACTATTCCCAGTTTGTTCATGATCTGGATAAGCGCGAAGGCCCTTTCTAATGAATATATAATATTATTCCTATTTTGACATTTTGTTTAGACAAGAGTTCTCGCTGAAGCTCGAACAGCGCCACCTTCCTGTTCGTCCCTATCAGTTTTCAGGAGTTTTAAAAGTGCGAACAGGGCTCCTGTCGTAAAGTTTGACCGAAAAGGGCTGGGATAGGACAATCTAGTTATCCATCACTTATTCACTGAAACTGGCTTGAAGACCCGCTGAAAATTTTGTTGTTCCGTTGTTCAAGAATAATCGATTTTCAAATAATAGAATTTCCTTGTGATTTGTAGTACTGAATTTTTGTTGTATGCTTTACGAAAAAGATATATAATCTTCACAATCTCACCACTGCCCACTGAAAAGCTGCGTTTGTGTTGAGATTAAAATTTCCCGCGTCATAGTAGAAATTACGTTGTGGGGACGGTCGCCGATATTCTGAACGTCAAGATAGTGGAAAATAAAAAAAAATCCCTTTGCAGAATCCAAATAATTCAGTGTATTCAATTAGATGACACAAAATCAAATCGGCTTTTCAGTTAAACTTTAAGGAAGAACGCCAACAGAACAGGGGTCCTGCCCTTCCTCGTTTTTCGCTAGCTAGCAGCCTTCGGCTCAAGTGCCATACACCGATTGCTTTTTTGTCAGTTTGTCACTCCAGTTAATGCGTTAAGATACTTCCAGATCCAAACAAGATTGACATGAAAATGACAATTTCTCGGATTCGACCATCAATGTGGAGTGGGGGGAGGGGGAATCCGGAAGCGTTCGGCTTCTTTTAAACGAATTAACCGATCTGGATAAAATTTAAAGGAACAGAAAACTTGACTCAAACTTGACTCGGGGAGCTAGCTAACATATCAAGAATGTACCCTGAGTCGATATTGAGAGTAAGAAAAATTCTCGTTACGACCATTGCAGTTTCCGGGCAGTTTCCGAGAATTCGACTTTTGAGCAAAAGGTTTGCAAAAGCAAAAGGTTTGTGTGCCGCGACTAGGAATCGAACCCCGGCCGTCTTGTCGGGGAGGTCGTTTCTCTGTGGTCTACGTGTAAAAAGGCGAACTTTTACAGTACATAAGTGCATAATTACAGTGCATAAGGGGAAAGGGCCTGCCAGCTAGCTTTGGGAACACTAAGTAGGGAGTTCGAGACGGTTGGAGATAACAAAGAAGGGGGGGCCTATCGACAATAAGACCCTGTATATTTATCGAAGCCCCCCAGGGGATTCGACGGCCGAAAGTTGCGTACTCAAGTTTACTGTTCCTTTAACAGCTGGCAAGAGCGCATGGCAAGAGCGCATGGCAAGAGCGCATGGCAAGAGCGCATGGCAAGAGCGCATGGCAAGAGCGCATGCCCTAAATGCACTATTTCAGGTCTGGACTGAATCCATGCAAGTGTGTCCTTGAAGGCGAGGGTGGGAGGAAACGGAATTTTTTTTTACACAGTTATAATAATAAATGTGTAATAACATAATTGTGTATAATATAGATGCAGCAAATGTGATTTCACCAGTTTAAACTATGCATCGAAAACAGGTGAGTAGGTAGGCTACTGACAGAAAATTGGGACACATCACAAGTCAACCTCCTTCTCACAAGAAAACGCGAACAGGATTGGTAGGTAGATATTATTTTCGTAATATCTATTATCTTTCGTGATATGGGGATGTGAACTGTATAGATGAACTTGCCTTCGGGCGGGGGCCGGCTTCTATCGGACGACTGTAGTGGTTCGCGAACTAAGTTCACAAGCCCCTCGTTAGCTCAGTCGGTATAGCAGTCGCTTGGTAAGCGAGGGTCCTAGGTTCAAATCCCGGCTGAGGAGCATCTTTGTCTTTCACTTCACTAACTTAACAGGATTTTTCTACTATGGCTAAATTGCAGAAATTCCGTCGGGAAATCCAGATAGTATATTCGCATTATTAGTTAAAAATACTCCTTGAGCCAAAGTATTCACTGAAAAACAATGACAAAAAAGGAAAAGTCAGCTACGATGTTTGGCAGCGATATTTCGGTCCTTCTTGCGACAACGACCGTAGAATTCAGTCGTTTGGCACTTTTAAGACCCACCTAAAAACATTTTTGGTTGATAAATATAATGGGGAATAAACATATTTGACGATGCAAAACGGATAAGTCAGCTACATTTTATAGCTATATTTCGGCCCTTCTTGGCAAGGGTCCTCTTCAGGCTCAAGTCGCTCAAGCTGGAAAATGAATTTGTTAAAAAACAATTGAAGATTCTTCCTTAAAAATCTGATTCGGTGAAATTCTTCCCTGAATATTGGTTGGAGTTAAAGCTGGTGCTGTGATTTCATTCTGGACAGGGCTGCTGTTTTTTCTGTTCGATTGGGTCTCCGAAAGGGTAGAGATTTTTCTGCATTTTAGTTTTGGAGTCGCGTGTCTCTTCTTCTTTTTTCCAGCTAAGATGGATACTTGTCGGCGGCATGTATGGGCGATTTGAAAGTTCCGTACTTCGGTGATGGATATTCCTTCAGCCCAAGCTGACTGCAAATCATATTTGACGATGCAAAACAGATAAGTCAGCTACATTTTATTAGAGCTATATTTCGGGGAATAAACACATTCGGGAATATATATTTTGTGTTTTGAATTCGTTAATTTAAGTATTATGCGTAAAGGTAAGACCAATAATGGGAGTATTTTATTTTTAGGTCATTTATTGGGTGGTTTGGGAGGTTGGAACCAAAGACAATAATAGTGGGAAAGACCGGCGACTCCCGTAAGCCCCATGAGTCGCAACAATCAGCGCCGTTTAGCGGTTGGTCTTTCGTTAAAAAATTGTTCTGTTGACATTTATCCTCCATCTTCAGCAGAATCATCGTCAGAGCGCGTTTTGTTGATTTTTGTCAGAATACAGAAGCTTGGAATAGAGCTTATCTTTCTAACTGAATAATAAAAATATGTAGTTTGCTGGAAGTTTTTCCGAGATAAATGACAATTTAGTTAAAAAAGTTAAATAATTTTCGCTTTTTCTTGGTTTCTAAGACGTTTCTAAGAAAAGTATGTAAGTTTAAAAAAATAAAAAATATACCATTTGATAGATGATAAAAAGAGGATTCAGAATATGTATAGTTTGTTTGATTTAGTTGATGCGGTCCTGCTAGGAAAATTGTTTTTATAGTGTTGGTCTTTATAGGCCTAATCTGCCTTTATAGGCTAAAAAGTCGGTGACGTACATCGGTGCGGAGTGGTGCGGTAGGATTTTCGTTCTCAGCACAAACAGTTGTTCTAGAAAAGTTCTTCAAACCTTCTGCAGCTCGTCTGCTACCCCCCCCCCCCCCCCCCCCCTGTTTTTGAACGGTATCGCGGTCTGGATCCCGGACTATACCATGAGCGTCCACTCTCCATTCAGATTTCCTCTTTAATTGGAATAAAAAGCAAGCAGAAACACAATCAGTTACTTTTTTTTAATGGAACAAAAGTGTTGAATTCATTTCACAGCAAATAATCACAGCGCCAATCAACGCCATCTTACCTTGATTACGTCAAACATGCCGTTTGAAATTGGACAAAGACCAAACGCTAGGAAGCAGCACGATCGATTTTCAATGACGCGATTTTGGCCGAGTCGCCGGTCTTTCCCACTATTACTGTCTTTGGTTGGAACGACAAAAGTGGTGAAGAGCCGTAAAAAAAAAAAAATTATTTTATTATTGGTAATTTTGGTCACGGTGGAAGGGGTACCCTATGCTGGAAGGGCACCCTGTGATACCGGTTGAGCCTTTACTTTAATGTGAATGTTTTAGTTTGTTTGTAGGATACGGCTCTTTTGTGTTTTGTGGTTTTTAACTGCTCAAATAAAATTAAAAGAATGATAATTATTTAAAGTAGGAAATAAGTAATAATTTGATTTTAGTGTGTGAGTAAAGTGTAAGTGACAAAAAGATAAGAAATTTGAGTTGTAATAATAAAGTAAGTTGCGTCACTGAGAGGAGTGGAGGTGGCATTTAAAAAAAAAAAAAAAAAAAAAAAAATAATGGGGGTAGGGCGACACAGATGCTATATAGGCTTGAGTTAGTTTTTTTTTTTAGTTATTTATTTTATTTGTTGAAATTTAGCGATTGTGAGATAGGTGTGGGATCTGGAGGTGAACTTCGAGGATTAAGTGGTAAGTAAAAATAAAACAAATTCTTCAATTGTTCTTTCTTTATTATTGTAATAGTGAAGAGACTCGTTTATTTGTTGATTATTTTGGTATTAACCCCTACATAACGGGCCATGGAGCTTTGTAGGGGTCAAAACTTATTTTGGTCATTTATTTTGAACTTAATAAAATTGAACTGAACTGAACTGAACTTGCCAGGGCCGGGCTTCGTCAGGCAGTTGCTGGTCTGGAAGAAATGAAACTGCAACTGAACCTTGGTTTAAGGTTCCAAGGTTCTAATCTAAACTTCACTACGAAATAACCACAGATATAGGGTCAAAGCCGGAGACACAAGGTCAAAGGCCTCGCCAAGAAGGACCGAAATATCGCTGCCAAACATCGTAGCTGACTTGTTTTTAATCATTTTTTTTAATTAGTTAAACGTTGATGACGGTGACGACCAATGGGGGACCTAAACCGCGTGGTGGCTCTGAACTAGAATACCGCCCTACTACTGACTGCCAGGCTTACCATTATGCAGCCCCCATCGTAGACTCCGGTCCAGTTTCACAGCAAATACAGAGTCACAGGTTGGATTGGTCATCTTCCTACAAGCATCCTCCAAGTATTCTTCCTTCAAAAACGGAGATGTGCATTGTACCAATGCTACTGTTGTCACCTCTGAAAAAAATAAGTGATAAATATTTAGCGTGTTCCACCCTTCTAACAACAGTAACAATTAGTTACTCTTTTCGTTACAACCTCGTGAAAATTTATTACTCTGACCGTTCCAACGCAGTCATGCACAAATCCTCATTTTATGGGCATGGTGTTCCAACGTGTGGGCATGGTGCTCATACGTTGGGGCACCATGCCCTGCAGGGAGGGCAGTGGTACCCCCATGAAAATTTGTTGAATTGAGAATCTGAAATGGAAATTAGATTTTCAAGCATTTTATGGTGGTACCATGCCCTTGCTACAGGGCATGGTGCCCCAACTTATGATTCGAGCACCATGCCCATACGTTGGGGCATGCCCAGACGTTGGGGCACCATGCCCAACAACTGAGGATTTGTGTATGACTGTTCCAACCTTCTCGAAACAGAAGCTAGTAGTAACTATTTGCTTACCATGCTCGTGATTGGCCCAATTAGCCCGTGTAAGTGTCATGATGTTTAGCCGAAAAAGAAAAATGCGTTCCAGCCTTGACGCCAAAATTCGTGACGTCATGCGTGGTAGCTACGGTAAGTAGGGTGGAACACGCTCATTAAGTAAAATCAAGAACAAATAATCAGATAGAACTTCTGTCTTTGGTACCATGCAGCGACTATGGGTACCCCGACAAAAGTGAGCGGACCTAGAAGTATTTACTCTAGCTTTGAGCTGATGTTGATACCCGTCTACTTTACTTCCGTCTTCGCCGTTGCTCATCGTAGAACAAAGAATGCAGGAGGCGTACTCCGCGCGCTGACCCGCTCCCGGGCGCGTCCAGAGAACCAATCAGTCACCTACCGGACCACGAGCGCAGCGCAGCTAGTGGTTGATTTCAAACTTCATACCTGGACGGCTTAGAAGAAACTCTTGCACTGCAAGGAGCGATGACGCGTTGTCGGAAGACGATTCTTCTGATCGCCTGTGAATCTCTACTCGTCGGTGTAGGAGACTGACTCTTCGAACTTCTCTTTCGATTTCACTGCAGTCTGTAGATACCCATATGTCAGAAAAACCTGCAAAGTGGCATCCTTTGTTATTATTTGTGGGGTAGGCCGAATAAGGTTGAAAAGCACACTGCCCCCCCCCCCCCCCAAAAAAAAGCTACAGCTGATGGCGGATCATTACATATACTATTTGTGAAGTCACCGATCTTCGTCACAACTTTCTTGTCGTACACAATAGGTTTGAGAATTTGTCCGGTCCTCTTACCAAACAAAGGAAGTTGGATAGCTCCTTAAAGGACCCCTCTTACTTATTATGCATTTTCTATTATCCCTAGCCTCCCTATGGAATTATAAACTTCAGAAATCCCCTCCCTTCGCAATTGTTTCCTTTTGCAACTCGACTTTTTATCGCTTTTGCGGCTGAGCCGAGTTTGTCCATTTTGGCCAGATTCCGGGCGAACAAGTTTTCTGGGTACCGGCTACTTGTCCGGCGAGAAAATGGTTTTCACCATCGTGTTCAGCATGTCTTCTTACCCCATAACCGACTACCACATTAGCTGTTCAAAAATATTTTGTTTGCCCCTTAATTTAAACCCTCTCCCCCACCCCTAAATGTACGGCTACAGAGCCCATCTACGAACTCGATCTTACTCTTGACCCAAAGAATCCTCACACCAAGTTTCATCAAAATATTTCATTCCCTTCCAGAGTTATGTTGCTTACAGACGGACGGACAGACGGACAACTTCTGCGATGTCATAGGTATCCCTTGGGATCCCAAAAATTACCGAAAGAAGGAGAATCTGATTTGTATCACTGAATGTAGCGATCCTGACCTGTTACAGATGAAACTGTTTTCAGACAGCGCTCAATCAAAGACATTCCATCTACTTTGGCTAGATTTTTCTTTGTTATTCTTCTGCTTCCTCCGCGGGCCAAGATGAGACACGTTACTCCTTCACAGTCAATGGAAGTTTCCATATTTGACTTGCTTCTTCTTCTTCCTCACTGTAAGCCTGGAAGGTCAAATAAATCGTCACAATGTGAATGTTTTGACGCACTCTTTGCATCCTATCATCACTTACTAACGCACTAAGGAAATGCTAAAGTAAGCCCTCGGTCATTGTATCGGTCATTAGTGGCGTTTTTGATCGCCCATCAAATTTGCCCGGTAGACGAAGCGAGTTTGCCGATTCGTGCATAATACTGTTTTCGATAGCCGATAGCCGCTGGCGATCGCCGATGTTTCTGGGTGCGCAAAAACGAGTTTTTCATTTTTGGAAATACCGCCTAATCCTCAAACGAAATCCATTCGTAAACGGCTAACGGCGAGTCCTCGGCCGATGGGCAATGGACACGAATTTAGGCGATACACGTTAGCCGATCAGAACGAAAACAGAAAATAAGATAAACAGCTAGGCTACGGCAATCGGCTTCCGGTGAACGTCGAAAACACAAAAAAATCAAACGGCTACGCTATCGTCGAACTAATCGGCGATCAAAAACGCCACTGTTGTGTTCCCGCACCTTGCTGCATTCAAGACCACAGTGAAAAGGTTCTTCCTCGCAAAAGAGTAAGCAAGAGTCAGTCGTTTTCTTTTCTTTTTTTTCTTTTTCTTTAGTATTTGGTCTAGTAATTAGAAATGTGTTGTTAGTATTAGTATTTATTTTTCATTAGTAGTAGTATTTATTTTACATTAGTAAATGTATGTGAATTTTGTTTTTCGCCTGTAATTTATCAAGTCCCCCGGGACTATCCCTGCAGGTGATGCAGTACGTGTTTGTTAGTATTAAACGTAATCTAATATAATCTAATCATTTAGCCTCTGGTACTGTCAATGTTGCCACCATCGCGGATAAGCGGAATCCGAGACATTGCAAGACTTGCATCCGAGACAAGAACTTCATTTCATAGACTATGCCCGAGGGGTTGGCAACTCACCGTCAGGGTGTACGAGTGCCACACAGTGCCATACTGGAGGGTGCCACACAAGTGCCATAAAAGTGCCACACAAGTGCCATACTGGAGGGTGTACGAGTGCCACACAGAGTTGCCAGCCCCTCGACTATGCCATATGTTGGGTATAGGCTACCCATACCTTGGAACCATATGTCAAATACTGGGCACCCTAAATCACTAACAGAGAATTTGAAATGGTTGTTTTCACAATTTCACTATAATCAGCAATATTTTATTGTTAGGGGGTAGCCTACCCAGTGTTTGACATGCGATAACCGGCATTAGACATTGGGCTATTTCAAACTATGTGTCTATCCGGCCAAAATTTGACACAGACCATTTGAGCCAATAAAATGCCTTGATGATGTTTATGAAATTTATTTACGCACTTGAGAAGAGGTATATATATATCGCAGTACAGACAAAGAAAAGGAAAAAAATACACTGAGCTTTCAATAATGTAGTAAATGCAAAAGATCAAAAAAGGAAAGGGACTGATCGGGTCTAAACAATCTTCTTCCTAAATGGAATGCGGAGAAATGGCTAAGGGCAGAAACGTGAAGGTCCTGGCCGGGCAATCGAAGATAACTTTGCACAAGGGTCAGAGGGCAAAACAAGTTATACGGGAATTCCTATGACGTCGAGGAAGGCACAATAGAAATTTACAATATTTGAAATAATAAGTCCTGACACATTTTAAATCTTTTCGTCTCAGAATACCAACAATTCCGAAAAGGTTGCAGACAGAGGGAGAAGAAAAACTATTATATAAATTACCAAGGGCTTTTCTGTTACACCTTCATCTATTTCGAACTATTTTTCCATACCCAACACGAATGGAATCTTGAACAGCCGATACAGCATTGTCGCAGATTTTTTTTAGAGACTGTGCTGACGTGTGTGAGACAAACAGACAAATGTCAAGCCATTTTACGGTAGGAGAACTGGGGAGTTTTTCATTTCGAAAAGAAATACCGGAATCTTTTGGGCGGTTGAATTTAAGATACTGACATTTAGAAAGGTTAACAGAAAGGCAAATTTGAGTCAGACTCCTGCAGTAATTCAGAATTTGTGGTTACTTCTGGAAAGTGAAGATGTCTTGAATGAGGGGAAAGGCTGATGCCATAGTCTTCTGACCAGAAACTGGTCACAATTTCCACAGCTTACTTATTCCCAGCCTTTTGCTCGGATTCACTGACCGGAACTTTCCTCAAGGTTGTTCAACTACATAGACTAGACTGTGATTTTTTTAAACACTTTGTAAATAAATTTCAGACAGGAACCCCTTATGCCATAATCTATCTCTATAGGCTAACAATAATTTAAGGTGCATCTACACTAGCCTAAAAAAAAAAAAATTACATCAGAACCAAAGGAATAAAACCTACAGCTGCTCAGCTGTTGCAATGCTATTAGCAAAGCAAAAGGGATTTGCCATCTACAATGGTGAGAAGAAGAGCTGTAGGCTCATATGGCACTTGCATGGGTTGAGATGTATTGTTTGTTCAAAAGTACTTTTCGACTTTGCGGTTAAGATGAACACTTTAAGGGAGCTAGAGAAAAATTATTTTAATTTTGAACTTGGCTGTAATGATGCGCACTTCAAGGGCGCTAGAAATTCATCTGTAAGCAAAACCCTTGAAGCAAAAACGATAACAGGCCCTTAGGGATCATTGATTTATACCGTTTGGTCAAAAGTATTTTTCTCACTTTTCGAATAAAATGCGCACCTTAAAGTTTAACCGAAAAGGGCTAGGATAGGACAATCTAGTTACCCATCACTTATTCACTTAACTTGGCTTGAAAACCCGCTGAAAATGAGTTACTTCGTTGTTCCGCTATGCACAAATAATCGATTTTCAAATAGTGGAATTTCCGTGTGATTTGTGGTGCCTCTATGCGCTTGTATTTTTGCTGTATGCCTTACGAGAAAGATTTATCAATTTTTTTTTGTTCAGGCACTAAGCAATCTTCACCAGTCTCACCACTGCCCACTGAAAAGCCGCATTTGTGTTGAGATTAAAATTTCCCGGGTCATAGTAGAATTTATGCTGTGGGGACGGCTGGAGATATTCTGAGCCTCATAACTAGAGCAGATAGTGGAAAATAAAAAAATCCCTTTGCAGAATCCAAATAATTCAGTGTATCCAATGTTGTTGTTGTCTGAAGGTTGACGTCACGTGGGCTTCAGCCCAAACACGCTCGTGCCGCTGGGTTTATGTAAACTTTTAAATATCCTTCAATACTTTTAAACCAGTATGTTGGTTTAAATAAATGAACTTTTGCCTGTCGGCTACGTCAATACTTTAAAAGGGTAGGGGTCTTTCTCAAGACGTCGTCTGAATCTGGGTACGCGTTCCTCACTGTATCTTCGTCTCTTCTTTGGGTATTTTCGAATCTCACTTCCACTCGTCAATCTATGACAACATAAAATTCCATTAACACATTAAGTCATCTGTTTTCATCATGAAAAATAAAATTACACATCTCCTCTGGGGTCGTCTTAAAATTACCTATTTAAATACATAATAAATATTAAACAAAATAACTATTTACAATTTGCTCATCTTAAACGTGTATCCAATTAAATGACACACAAACGAGTTGGCTTTTCAGTTAAACTTTAAGGATTCTAGAATGAATTTTTTATGAAAAACCCTTGTGGCATAATGATCATGTGTTGAGATGTATTGTTCGACAAAAAGTACTTTTCGACCTTGCGGTTAAGACTCACACTTTAAGGGACCTAGAAATTAATTTGTAAGCAAAACCCCTGAGGCAAAAATGATAATGGGCTCATGAGGATCATGAAAATGTATATTTTGCTTGAAAGTATTTTTCTTCATTTGCCGTCAAGATTGGTACTTTAAGGAATAGTCGGATTTGGAAAGTGGCAATTTCTAAACCAATCTTGTTGAATCTCTAATACTCCAGCCAAGTTCCATAGTCCTAGCACATCTGGAAGTACCTTGACTCCCAATCACCGAAATTCCGGACACCCTCTCAAACCCGGAACTCCCCCCCACAGTCGCCAGAGTCAATCCGGTTCTGTAAATACTAAATGATTTATCTAGAGCATCATTTTGTTATTTCCACAAAGTTCCATCCTAATCTCTCCAGTATAAGCCGGTCACGTATTCCCCCCCCCCACCAATTGTTGTCGGATCCGGTCCTGACATAAAAAGGTCACCAGAGACAAGTCCTCTGTTCAATTACTAAATTTCACTCAAATCTAGTCACTCGTTCCAAAGTTATGCATAACTCAATATTCCGGATTCCCCAGGGATTCCCCTTCCCTCCACTCCCCCCCACGACTGTCGGATCGAGAAGATTTTTACGTCAATTTTAAATTCTTGAGTCACAGCAAGTGCATGAAAATGGCTCAGTCCAAAGTAAACAAACTTTCACACCTAAGCATACCTCTACTGTACGTTTCACAGAAATAGCCTTCCTTCCTTCAAATGTCTGGCACTTGGGTTCCACTCTGGATCACAAACACAATTTTTTCCAAAATGAACAGAATAAACAGGTTGGGTCCAACTTGAAACTTCCCGCTTTTCAGTGGGCCTGAAGAAATCGATAAAAGGTTGTTTTTTCTCTTTTCATTCGTAGCTCTATGTAACTAGGCAAAATATTCAAAATACATTCTCCTGCTTGTGTTATGAGAAATGTCTTCAGCAAAATTTGTTCTAAATAAAGTACTCACTCGCTCAAATGCGGTAGTGTGTCAGTCTCAAGCATTCAGAAACCAAAGTGGCTATATTGTTTTGTAAGTTTCTTCACATCAGACCAGTTTGAAGTATTCAAAAACACCAAAGAAAGGCTACTACTGCCCACTACTGCCTAGGCTAATTTATAGGCTATCCTACTTACTGTGCTTACTGTAGTCTGAACCACATAATCCTCCTGCATCCAGAAAATGCAGCGCACTAGTGCATTTGCTGAGAGATTCTCTGGCTTGGTGTATTCTTTGTGATGAAGAGTCTCCGGCTGTCTCCGGCCAGCAGAATGGAATATTTTTTAATGGAGTACAGTCTCTTTAGCCTACTTGGCTACATTCCGTACCATGGGAAGAGAATTTGGTCCAGACCTAACTTACTGAAAGCATCCTATGATAAGAAATCTCAAGTGAGGATTTGGCAGTTTTTTAACATTATGAAGCATAATTTTTTTCCATTGGTCCAGACATTGTGTAGCAGACACATAAGACTAAGCTAAAACATTGAAAATCTGTCAGATATTTATGTACTCCTTCTATTTGGCATTTGCGAGGACAGCATTACCTTCAGGGGTTTCTGAATCAGGTCAGACGAAAGAGGAGTTTTCTTGGCGTCTCCCGAGATTTTTCTTTTGCTAAAGAAACAACAGCTTTTTTCACCTTGAAGGGACTCCCTTACCTTAAAAACCTTAAATTTACCTTAAATATCACTTGGCAGCGAAAGGTAATCCTGACGTGCGCTGGCTCAGTAATCCTGTTGTGCGCTGGCTCAGTATTTTCGTATTCGGCCCTCCATTTTTGTATTCGAACATGGAATAACCCATCTTGGACAGCTATCAGACATTCACCAGTGGTTAAACACAGTGGTCAAATACTTGTTAGATATGCTTTTAATCACAAATAGACACAATCCAGTTTACTGAAAAGGTTTATGCTGTCAAACACGGATAAAATACCATGTTTGAGTAAATATTTTTCCCTCAGTTATTCCGACTTCAGAACCAGTGTGACACTTAATAATTTTTGTGACTTCGATATGTTGGCTTGGCTTGGCAGGAAAATGACGCGCGGCGTAAGCCCTGTGCGCCACCAAACTTAACGGATTTGTAAATATTTTGGCAGATACCAACTAAAAATCTACAAAAGAGTGATTCTGAAATCAGACGTACGACAACAATCCTGTTCGGGACACAAATTCACAAAGGGCAGAGAGGATCTGCCGTTCTACATCTTCCTTGAACCGTCCAAAACCCAAAATATTCCTGGTGTTCACCTGGACAGACAGTGATGAAACCTTACTCATCAAAATCCCTCTCTGACTCGCAAACCTAGGACATTCTGACAACAAATGTTCCATCGTCTCTACAATACCGATACACACTGGATGAGGACAATTTGGAGTTTGGTTTAAACCATAAATATGCCTCCTTTCACCTGACATACAATGGTTGGTCCTTATTCGAAAAATACAATTGGCCATCCTTCGATTTTTTGGAACAAGAAAATGTGGGATCCGATCACCAGAGTATGCGAGTACATATTGATTAGAAGAGGCCTGTGCTTGCAGGTTACAATAGTACAGTTTCGACCTGACGGTGATTTTCCTTATAATCTCCTCTTCGGACAGATCAACGATCCAGCTTATTGGGTGATTGAGGGCTTCTTTGGCGATTCGGTCTGCCTCATCATTTCCGGCAATACCCACGTGGGATGGTATCCACTGAAATCTGATGGTGAAACCGATACTCATAAGGTCCAAGACATCTGATTTGAGCTGTCGAATGTGGGAACTCGATGAAGTGGTGTTGCTTCTTAATGATTCCAAAACTGATTGTGAATCTGAGAAAAAAGCATACCTCCCTTTCCCATGCCTCTTGGCAAATTAAACCGCCTTCCTTAGAGCCAAAGCTTCTGCATGAAATATAGAAATCCCGTCTGATACTCTGATGCCTGTGCGATATGTTACCCCTCTTAAACAGAAACATTGGCCTTTTCCTGGCAATTTATTCCTTTACAGAACCGTATCTAAACAATTAAAAAGTAAAATTTGGCCAACCTTGATTAGAATTTTCTTTCGTCAATAGGTCACAGCATTTCCAAAAGCTAGTAGCAATTGAGTTTTGGTTCTTGCAACTTGTGGTGTTTGTGTGGTGTGGTTTCTTAAACAGAAACATTGGCCTTTTCCTGGCAATTTATTCCTTTACAGAACCGTATCTAAACAATTAAAAAGTAAAATTTGGCCAACCTTGATTAGAATTTTCTTTGGTCAATAGGTCACAGCATTTCCAAAAGCTAGTAGCAATTGAGTTTTGGTTCTTGCAACTTGTGGCTATTCTCTTTTATTTGTAGGTGCCGTGAGGTCGCCGTGACAGATTAAATAAAGTGTCCTTTGTTTATTTGAATTGTTTGATCAATGTTTTTTAATTCCGATGTGTTCCAGTTTCAAAGTTTTACCTTAGTGCATCCGACAAGTAGTCTCATTCATTAGAACTTCTGTGGTTAGCCTACCCAGCATAAGTAGGCTTTAGGTGCAGCTTTAAGAGTCATTTAAGCCTTTTGTTCTGTTTATTATGGAGCTGTAAGAGAATAATAGTAAACAAAAATAGATCATCAGCTTTTATAATTTTTTTTAGTAAGAAGTTAAAATCAACACCTAACTTAGTTAAAATATGCTCAGATATCTTCAACGTCATTTAAATTTTTTTGTCTTCTCACATAAAGTTACTTTGAAACCTGTAGAGTAGATAGTGATTGAATTCTTGATTGATGCCAAGTTGTTTGTTCATAATGATAGCCTAATAGTAGTCTACAATGCAAAAAGTAGGCATTCGCTTCCACGAAATTCAAGCAGCCTGGCAGCCCATTTCAGAATTTTAATTATATCACTGGATGTCTGTCATTGCTTATTCTCCTAGATTGCCGGAAATCCCTGAAGACACTCAAGACACAAATCCTGTTTTAAGAGCAGAATCAATTGACTACCAAAAAGCGACAACAAACAATTATTTTGGAGCTGTTTCCAAACTGGTACTTGAGAATGATCTTAGCATTAGGAAGCTTGACCAGAATGTCCAAGGTAAATTTTAGCCCAAGGGTATACATATTATTTTGTTAAGACGTTTGGTGCATCCGAAATTGTTTTAGTTCCAAGTAATGGTGAGCAGATGTAAGAAGAGGTGCAGGGAAGAGGGAAGGGAGCTGAGTCAAAGCTGAAGATAAAACGGACGACTGGAAGGACAAGTTTGGTTTTCCAGGTAGCACTGTATCCCTACAGGGATGTGATAAGGTTCCAGGAGATCTATTTCTTAGCATCCCTGGCCTCTGATCCTAGCAAGAAAAGTGCAAATAGGGTCCTACCGCTGTGTATTTCAGGTTTGGTAGCAGTGACCTTAGGTTCCTTTTTTTAGTCTTCAGAGGTCCTTCTTTTGTTGAAAGAAGTACATATTTCCAAGTCTCTGAACTTGTGGCAGCCCTGCCCCCCCCCCCCCAGCAAAGCGCAATGGCTGTTTGCCTATAACATGACCGTTGGCTTGTTGTTTTTGCAGTACCATATAATTTGTCTTATATTTTCGTACATGTTTCCGACTATAACCTTGCTTGCTATAACCTACGTCCATGCACTCAGTATATTCGTGGTGCTATGTTACGACATTGCCGTCAGCTCTCCTGTTCTGGATCTCTGGCGATGACGTTAACCCTGTGTGCCACTGTGTACCTGTGTGCCTACCGTTAGCGATGTCGTCTTGTTTACCAGCAGGTAGCTGATCAGAGGCGTCCGAGCCTTGCTTCTTGGGGGGGGGGGGGCGAACCTGGTAAAGTTTACCGAATCGGTACCTGATTTTTGTCTTTCTCGAGGCCCGTTGATTTCTAGCAACAACATGGAAAAAGTTACACAACCGTTTTTAACGTAGGTCGGGGCGCCGGTTTAAAGGACACGTCGCAATTATGATAGTAATTCACTCTACTTCAGTAGTAGTTCCATCCATTCTCGTTCACGAGATTATTGCACTTCATGGGTGTATCCTATTCCCTCTAATCGCAATGCACTGATTGTCACGCTTGCCACGATTTCTTCTGTTTACGTGACGTATCAGGCGCCCGATCATTGTTCGCGGAGAGCCGTTCCCGTCCGAAGACCGATTATGCACATTTTGCCAAGATTGTCATCCTAGGTAAGGGACTTGGAAAGAGGCTAAAAACAACCGAAGCACGTGTGTAATTTTCGGCAAGCGTAGCTTAGTTGTAAAGTGGTCAACTATCTCAGAACATCTGAACAGAAACAATAGCTGCGTTTGTTGTCCGGTGAGTGCACACCGGTTCTTCTTATAACGCGTTTTTGCATTCATCGGTGATTGCCCACCCTTCTTATGACCCGTTTTCGTACTCTGGTTAGTGCTGACCGGTGCGAACTAACTAGAACCTGCTCGGGATGCAGGTTCTGGTGACGTCACCAGCGAGACGAAAAACGCGCAATAGGACAATAACCGAACTCTGGTGAGGAAAAACCGGAGACAGCCAGAGTGCAACGAACGCAGCTACTATGCAGTGCCAGGGTTGCCACATGTCGCACGATAGTGTGAATTGTCACTCTGTTTTGCTATTGTCACTCTTGTCGTACGTAGGACATACAAATCACTCTATTTCAGATAACGTCCAAATGTGTATTTTTTGCAACAGGGAATCCGACCAGGAGTGACTATTCCAAGTTTTTTTCATGAAAATAAAATTAAGATGTTTAATTTTTGCAGAGGCGATTCCGACCGAAATTGACCATTTCACGTTTTTTAATGAAAATGAAATTTCACTCCCAATCCACTCTCTATTATGGCCAAAAGTCATTCTCTAAAGGTTTTTGATGTGGCAACCCTGCGCAGTGCAGGTCAACCCTGCGCAGCGATTACGGAAGTAGGTTTCGTTGGCATTATAAGTGCGACGGGTCCTTTAAGAGCGTGTTCCACCCCTCTACCAATAGTAACAATTAGTTACTATTTCCGTTCCAGCCTCACGAAAAGTTACTACGCTGACTGTACGCTGACCGTTCCAACCGTCTCAAAATAGTAACTAATAGTAACTATTTGCTTACCACGCTCGGGGAGCGTAGTAAGCGTAGTAACTACGCATCTCTGTAACGTGATTGGTCCGATCAGCCCGCGGCCTGATATTTAACCGAAAAAAGAAAAAAGCGTTCCAGCCTAGCGTAGTAACTACGGTAAGTAGGGTGGAACACGCTCTAAGTTGTAGAGAATGTATGTTGTGACCAGTTGGCGCTGGGGTTCGTCGTATTTGAATGCTGGTATAAAGTTTCCGATAGCAATTTGTCATTCTAGGACCCGATGCCGTACTTAGCACCTTAGATTCACTGGAAGCCGCAGGTGCAAGGTTAGAAACTGCCTACAATGCTTCAACAATTGCACGAGTGGTAAAAATGCCAGAAATGCCAGAACCAGTCTACAAAAAGATTCAGACAAAAACAAAAAATGTTAAAGGCTCGAAATTTATGAGTGCACCACTCTACTCGGCATGTAAGGTAAGTTAGATTTTTTTTCCTGCTGCATAGCCTGTTAGCAAGTGCCATAGTCTGTGATTGTCTGCTGTCCTCTTAAGTCTTGAACAGTAGATAATTCTGTGTCTTCTGTATTAGAAATGAACAAATGTCTCCAATCAACCCCCTTCTTCTGGAATATTTTTTAACCAGTTAAGCCCAAACGTATATACGGAAGAAAATCCAATACGATCCGGCCAGCGCTGTACAAGATTTGAATGAATTGCGCTTTTTGTCTTGGAGTCTGCATGTACAAACCTCCAGAAACGAACATCCCTATTTAAAAAACGTCACGCTCAGGAGAAGAATGCTATCCGTGGCCATGTCTGTAAATGCATTCTCCATGGTGTGTTCAAGTATGGTTTCATTGTTCAGGTGTCCTTCAAGCGAACGAACGAAACCTGCAATCCTCTCAGCTGTAAACGAATCGGGGACGTTAAAGTTTAACTGAAAAGCCAACACATTTGTGTGTCATTTAATTGGAGAGCCTACACTGAATTATTTGGATTCTGCAAAGGGATTTTGGGATTTTCTACTATCTGCCAGAGATGTAGTCTTGAACCTTGGTCTTGGTCTTAAGGCCAGTCTCAAGACCGATGCTGACAATCTTGGTCTTGGTCTTAAGACCAGTTGCAAATTCTTGGTCTTGGCGTTGTTCTTGCGCTTCCTGACGTCAAGACCTAACCTGGTCTTCAAGACACTAATTACAGCTGGATTAATTTCGGTACTTTTCAAAACGTTGCAAAGCAGGAAAAGGTTAGTGAGGGATTGCATCATTAGGAACAGATTTTGAAGGTCAAGACATTAGCGGATCAAAATTATTATCTGTAGGGCTATTCGTCGCGATCATTGATATATAAGCTAAAGCTTGACTCGAGTCAGTTCAGTTACAAAATAATGGCTATCAATTGGAACCATCTGTAGTGAAGTATGCAACTGACAGTAGAGGGGTTTCTTCTATTTCTATAAGGTAATCATGTGGTATGTTAACATGTTTGATTGTTAGCTACGTAAAATATGGACAGGGATGATTGGTGGTTACAGAGATGTACCTTTTTGCTAAGATCCAGTCAACACTATGTCTCAGATGTCCCATTTCAAATCCGGACCGAATCCGATGAATGTGGGAGTGTCGGAGGGGGGAACCTGAAATCCTGTGTCAGGGTTATAGCGGAGCGATCGGGATGAAACTTCGTGGGAAGAACAAGCACAAGCCACAGGTACATCATCGACAGAACTGGACCGGAATCGTGCACTGGGGGGGAGTTGGAGGGGGGTTCCGGAAGGGTCCAGAGTTCAGTTACTTTCAGATGGGCTAGGTCAATGAAACTTCACCGGCAAATCAGGGACCCGAGCAGATTTACCGAGATTTACCTGGAAATAGTCAACTTCCCGATCCGACCTTCGTGGGTGTGAGTGGGGAATCCGGAATCTTGAGGTATAACGTCTGAACGGGTGATCGGATCATAATGAAATATACATTTAGAAAGACCACATGTCTCGGATGTCCCGTTTCAAGTCCGGACCGGATCCGATGAATACGGGGGGGGGGGGGGGTCGGAGGGAGGAACCCGAAACCATGTGACACGCTTGGAGTGGAGCGATCAGAATGAAACTTGGTGGAAAGAATCAGCACAAGCCATGCGTACATCAGTGACAGAACCGGACCGGAATCGGGCATTGAGGGCAGAGATGGGCGAATCCGACCATGGAGGGATTCGAATCCGAATCCGAATCCAGGGCTAGGTACGAATCCGAATCCGAATCCACCATTTCAGGCTGAGGATTCGAATCCGGATTCGAATCCGACCTTAACAAAGTGAGTCGAATATACAGATAAAACAGGTTATAGTTTATAAATGAAGGATGACAAGAAAAAGAATAGACAACACTAATAAACGACACACTAATTACGTTGCCACTGAGCCATCTCTCTCTTGAACAGAAGAGCTTTCCACGGGTGGTTCGCAAAACTACCACGATCTTTTTGCCCACTCTGACAGTGCCCACGCTCATAATGCTCACGGTCATAAACGATTTCTATTTCGGGGACTACCCGCGGGTCTTACCTAGTCCATGCCAAATAGTAAAATAAGATACAGATCAGGAATTAAAGCCTACAAAAATGATTCTTTTTTATATTTCGGATGGGGTTCAACCCCCCCCCCCCCCCCCCCTCTGAGGATGACCAATCTTTTCTAGATTCGAGTTGACCCCTACGTAACGTGCCATGGAGCGTTGTAGGGGTTGAGACTTTTTGTTCTTATATTTTTGCATTTAATAAATTAAACTAAACTGAGTTTAGAATTGCAACCAAGGTGAAGATCATTTAACATGTAAAGTTTCATTTGAAATGACGTTGTCGAAACGCCTAAATTAACATCCAAAAGGCAAATGGCAACTAATCCAATATAATAACGCTAACCTTCAAATTGCGGTGGAAATCGGATGTCGTTGTTACACTTCATCCTGCGGGATACCTTCCCCGACGTGCTAGTTCCCGAGCTCAACTTGGCAAAAAAACTTCTCAATCACATACAGGTTATTATTTAGCTGTTGTTTCGCTGAATTCAACGGTTGGGCTGACCGGTCAGAAACTACAGTTTAAACTTCATCATCTGTATCACAACCCTTAGCCGTCACCTCACTATTATC
This sequence comes from Branchinecta lindahli, assembly GCA_023053555.1. Taxonomy (NCBI): domain Eukaryota; kingdom Metazoa; phylum Arthropoda; class Branchiopoda; order Anostraca; family Branchinectidae; genus Branchinecta; species Branchinecta lindahli. Next base: position 4,397,511 of record JAKZAO010000008.1, on the reverse strand, counting down.
TGCCATAGGCTAATATATAGGCTACTTCTAATAAACTATGCCAGTCACAATGCTAGTTCACCACGGCTTAATGCCTGCACCCGCACTGCACTCCCGATTTGTGTTTCCGTTTTTGACTAACTGAACTTGATTGGGCACTAGCGCTAATGAATTCCATTTAACAATGCAATTAGCTGGTACCCTTGAAAACTGAATTCGTTTGAACCTTCAGGAGGTATGCCTTTCTTTCTCCATTGGGAATTGCACCCGAGCTGATAGCCCGGGTTGTCGGTTTCTGCGAAAATACTAGGATTGCACAAAGTGTAAAACTGGAAAAATGAAAACTGAAGCGATAAAGTTGTTAAAACTCGAGCGGATTCGGGATTTTGAAGGTTTGGAATCCGAATCCGAATCCTGCCTGAGAAGCTAGGGATTCGAATCCGGATTCGAATCCAGCTAAAAGGACGAATCCTGGATTAGAATCCGGATTCGGATTCGCCCATCTCTGATTGAGGGGGCGTTTGCGGGGGGCGGGGTCCGGAATTCCGGTGATGACAAGTTAAGGTACTTCCAGACGTGCTAGAACGATGAAACTATCCTATTTTAAGCCCGGATGTAATCTGATGAATGTTAGGGGGGTGGAGGGGAGAACCGGAAATCTTGTGACACGCTTAGAATGGAGCGATTGGTATGAAACTTGAATGGCCCTAGCTCAGTGACAGTACCGGACCGGGTGATGGCAATGTGGGGGGAATATCTGATATCTGAATCACTAAGTCAGATATTTATATCAGTCAGAAATTATATAGGTCACGTTCAATTTATGGTATAGGCTATAGTGTGGTCATTATTTTGTTAGTTATTTGTCTAGTGGTATGTCACAAAGTTGTTTGTTCGATTTGGATTATTTATGTATTTATTTTACTCGTCAGTTATGGCGGAAATAAAATAATTGAATTGAATTGAATTGAATTTAACGCTAGGCTAGAATCTTTAGTTTGTTTTCCACAAGTTCTTTTTTCCAACTTGAGCCTTTTCGAGCCTGAAGAGTACCCTTGCCAAGAAGGGCCAAAATATAGCTCGAATGAAATTTAGCTGACGTATCCGTTTTGCTCTGTCAAATATGATTCGCAATCAGCTTGGGCTGAAGGAAAATTTACTGTGGGGGGAGTTGGAGGAGGTCCGGAATTCCGGTGATCGCGAAATAAAGAACTTCCAGGTGTGCTAGGACGATGACACCTGGCTTGGAAATTAGACACTTGACAAGATTGGCTTAGAAATTGTCAGTTCCCAGTATCGTTTCCAGTACTAACCCTAACCGCAAAGTACAAAAAATACTTTTAAGCAAATGACACATTTTCGTGATCCTTATGAGCCCATGGACATTTTCGCCCTTATGGTTTTGCTTAAAACTGAATTCATTAAAGTACAAAAAATACTTTAGAGTAAAATATAAAGTAAAATATAGATTTCGTGCTTCCGATGAGCTCATCGTCTTTTTGCTTCAAGAACTTGATTGCAGATGAATTTCTACCGCCTTAAAGTGCGCATCGTCACAACCAAATGCATTACCGAACGTCTCGCGATCAATGGACCCATGATAATTCTTATCTCAAGGGTTTTGCTTACACATGATCACAACAAACCCACGAATTGACAAATTCCTACCTTAGTTAGGCTGGAAACGGAATTCCTCACTAAATATAGTAAAATATACTTTCTTGGTCTTGGTCTTAAGACCAAAGCTGAATTCTTGGTCTCAATACCAGGGCTAAAATCTTGGTCTTGGTCTCAAGGCCGGTACGAAAATCTTGGTCTTGGCCTTGGTCTTGACGTTTTGGTCTTGTCGACATCACTGCTATCTGCTCTAGTTACGAGGCTCAGAATATCTCCAGCTGTCTCCAGCCGTCCCCACAGCGTAAATTCTACTATGAAGCGGAAAATTTTAATCTCAACACAAATGCGGCTTTTCAGTGGGCAGTGGTGAGATTGGTGAAGATTGCCTAGTGCCTGAAAAAAGAAAAAAATGATAAATCTTTCTCGTAAGGCATACAGCAAAAATACAAGCGCATAGAGGCACCACAAATCACACGGGAATTCCACTATTTGAAAATCGATTATTCGTGAATAGCGGAACAACGAAGTAACTCATTTTCAGCGGGTCTTCAAGCCAATTTAAGTGAAAAGTGATGAGTAACTAGATTGTCCTATCCTAGCCCTTTTTGGTTCAACTTTAACTGTGTTGATTCTCTCGGGTGCGAGTTCCTGCGAAGACACGACTATAGAGGGATGATGTTCCTTCATAAATAAGGCCCTATGAAAACACGACAGTAGAGCGAAACGAAAAAACTATCACATGTTCCACCTTGACACGGCGGAACTAATACTGCCAGGACAGGGACATGACGGTACAAATACCGCCACTACATCGACACTCGGTATCGATAACGACACTAGATCTACACTTTTTGGCGTTCGATGCAGTGTCGGATTTTGTCCTGTTCTTGTCGTTTTGTGTCTTTTGTCGTTCTACTGCATCATTCTCACGTTTTGTATGTGTATCGGGAAACACATAAATTATTTTTACTATAATTATTTTAGGAGGTAGCCAACGAAAACTTGACAGTTCCCCAGAAAGCGCTAGTCAACAAGTATGTTAGAGAAGGACGGCTGAACGGATTGGACTTGTCAGAAACTGGGTCAACAGGCCTTCGACTTTGCCGAGAAAAGCTCAATAAAGCACGAACTGACTTCCGAAAACGGGTTCAGGTAAGTAATTCATTCCATGCCTTTTAGTTTACTACCTTTATGTATTATTTGAGTTTATTTTGAAAGATCATCACCGATTGTTCTGGAGGCGAAAAGGCGTGGTGACTGTATCAGCAGCAAATAATCGAATAGAACAGTCTCAAAAAATTAAATTAGAATAGTCCCATAAACCTTAAAATTAAATCTCAAAATTGTTATGATATTGTTCATTGTGGCAGGAGGGGAGCTTGAAGGTCATTTCAGATGTGAATTTGCGGTAGGAAGGGAGGCCACAGAGGGGAGCGACGGGTAGGGTGTTGTAGTGACCTCGTACTGAATTCTCCAAGCTCTCGTCTGTTGTGTCGGGTCTCAACAAACGAGGTATAACAGCCTATTGCAATCACAAACCTCAAATGGCTGGGAATTTCAGTTTCAACAGCCAAAGTATGCGAAGCACCTGTTCTGTCAACTGCAAATGCGAAGCACCTGTTCTGTCAACTGCAAATGCTACTTGGATGGGCAGTGGGAAAATCGTACCCCTGCAGAGCCAGGTACAACCGACGAGGTCTAGAAAAATCTACACAAGTTATCTGTGCTATTCCTTGCTGGTTTGTCTGATGACCTCAAGGTGGGCTCGAGGACCAGACTGCGTACTTGACACACCTTTTCTTCTTGAAAACTTGGGTGATTGTTAGGCAGAAATGACATGAAAACCTTGGAGAGATTATTGAAAGAGAGGAATACTTAAATTACCTTAAATCGCACTGGCCAGCGAATAAGGTTGGGTGAACATCCTGTAGATTCGCCGGTTGAGTGATGGAGGTGGAAGTGCGTTGTCTAGTTCCGTTGAGTAGATCCACTGGCCTCCCAGTGTAGTTTCCACTCCATCGCTGCCCAGTCTCGGTCAATTGCTTTTTTGAAGTTGTAAACAGTTTTGGACTGAACTGTTTCTTCACTAAGGGAATTCCACAGTGGAACAGTACGAGTTGAGAAGAAGTTGGAACGTTCTCTCCGTGAGCTTCTTTGCTGCTGGAGCTTCTTGGTGGGGCCCCGGGTGTGGCTAGAGAGCGACTTATTAAAAATCCCTGGTGTGACACCATTCTCCAGCAGCTTGTGGGTCAGGATTGCATCTCCGCGCTTCCTCCTGTACGTCAGGGTTGGCAGCTTGAGTTTCTTGAGGCGTTCAGGGTACGAGAGGTTCTTACATTTAGTTGGTAGTTTTGTAGCCCTCCGCTGAACGCTCTCAAGGATCTTCTTGTCCATGACATAGTGAGGAACGGCAAGAGAGACTCCGTACTCAAGTTGTGGTCTGACCAATCTTGTATATAGCTTCCTGATTGTCCTGGAAGATCTACTGGTGATATTAGGCTACGTCACAAGGGACCTGTTGCTATATACTGCCAAATATTATGTTGCCTTATATTGCCAAATATATAGGATACTGCAAAATATTTTGTGCGTTTTCTTTATTCCTGTTTTATTTTTACACCAGCTAAATATTTTTCTTTTTGTCTGATTTCGTACTCGCGATTTATTTTGAGCTTGCCCATAAAGGGGCTCAGATCGCGGCAGTAGAAACCAGGGTCGCACCGAGTCTCGGTTTGAAATCGTGGCTCGGATGGAGGTGATCTAGGCATTGCAAATGTTAGAGTGCTTCCGATTCAACTCCTTTGATTAAACATTAACCGAATAGGGCTGAAACTGACAGTCTAGTTACACATCATTTATTCACTTAAATAAGCCTGAAAACCCGATAAAAATGTGTCACTTCGTTTGTCCCTTATCCACAGAAAATCGATTTCATCAAGTGAACTTATTCTTTCAGATTTGCGTTACTTCTATGTTCTTGTCCCTCCCCTCTCCGTAATGCAAGCCATTAGTTGCGTTTTTGCTGATACCATGGTATCTGTTACCACGGTAACTAGATCTCCGATTAGTCGTTTTTGCAGTTACCGTGGTATCTGATATACGGTCCACTGCAAAAACGACTATTGCCGAAATTGCACTTTTCGAACTCATCCCATAAGAAAAACTGATATCCAGTTACATCACTAAGTGTTGAACTTCTTTCTCACCAATTTGACAAAATTCGATGAAAGTGAAATGGCTTTTCAGATACCATGGTCGGACCGTGATATCTGAATATCTGTTACCACGGTAACTGGCCAGATACCACGACAACGGCAAAAACGCCTTTTGACCGTGGTATCAGATACCACGATAACTGCAAAAACGACTTTAGACCGTATATCAGATACCATGGTATCAGCAAAAACGCAACTATTGCCAAAAACTAAAATACCGATTCCTTGCAAGACACCTCTTAGCATCATTTTCTTACTTTGCAAAGGCGCAACTTTTCTGAGCTTCGCACATCTCACATTGGAAATGCAGGCCTTTTTTGAGATTCAAATTGTCACGTCTGGATGAGTTTTTGGTTGTCGTGCAAGCAGCGAACACTCTGAATGTTAGCCTGTTTACTGTTACTAGAGCCCCGGGTGAAAAAAGCAAAATCCGCTAAATGAGTCAAAATTTAGCCATGTGCAAGGCTAAATAGTTGCGTTTTTGCTGTTACCATGGTATCTGATATACGGTCTAAAGTCGTTTTTGCAGTTATCGTGGTATCTGATACCACGGTCAAAAGGCGTTTTTGCGGTTGTCGTGGTAACTGGCCAGTTACCGTGGTAACAGATATTCAGATATCACGGTCCGACCGTGATATCTGGTCGTGGTATCTGGAAAATGCATCTCACTTTCATCAAATTTTGTCAAATTGGTGAAAAAGAAGTTCAGCACTTAGTGATGAAACTGGATATCAGTTTTTATTTTGGGATGACTTCAAAAGGTGCAATTTCTGCAACAGTCGTTTTTGCAGTGGACCGTATATCAGAAACCACGGTAACTGCAAAAACGACTAATTGCAGGTCCAGTTACCGTGGTAACAGATACCATGGTATCCGCAAAAACGCAACTAATGTTCTTATTTTTGTAGGTGACTTCGGACGGATTTCGTCAGATTATCGGAGAGAAGAATATGACAAAGAATTTTCCTTCTGACCTTTTGAGAGCAATGGCGCTGGATAAGTAAGTAAAGTATCCACTTGAATGATTGAAATTCTAAAGGGAAGGAGTTCCATAAAATAGTTGAGGCAGAAGAATTCGTATAATTCCAAGTTAAAGTCTGACCGCAAGATTCCTTTAACACATATTGACTGCGAGCCAAACCCCCCCGGCGACCCCCCCCCCCCGGACAAAACCCCCCCGCCAAAACCCCCCCGGCTAAAAACCCCCCGTTACCAAAACCCCCCCGACCAAAACCCCCCCGGTACCAAACCCCCCCCGACCAAAACCCCCCCGGTACCAAAACCCCCCGGTAGCAAAACCCCCCCGCATATAAAAAGACGGGTATGCAAGAGTAGAGTAACTGGTAGGTAGAGAGTAAGAGTAGAATAAACTTCTTTCGCAAACTTCTACTCTACAAGAATGTCTGAAGTACAGTGGGTATCAGAACAATGATAAACAAAGGGAGTGTAAAGCGAAGGTGAAGGTTGATGGTGACAGACTAATTGCTGAAGTCACCAAACACCCGCGTTCAACTGAAGCTGTCAGTGAGGTGTTAAATGTGAATGATCAAATCAAAGCCAGTTCCACTCTGTGTAACGATCCCCCCAACAAATCCTTTCCCAATGCCTCACCCTTCTTGGCGAGGAAGCTGCAGTTACGATGCCACCCATTGGTGCAATGTGAAGCTCCCCCTGCCTGATTGCTCTTTAGTTATCCCTGATTCATACCAGAAACTCGAAGATGGGCAATAAGCGGAGGGATACCTATGACACCGCAAAAGTTGTCCTGCTATCCCTCTGTGAGCAGGATAACTCTCGAAGGGAATGAATATTTTCATGAGACTTGATGGGAGGATCCTTTGGGTCAAGGGAAAGGTTGAGCTCGTTTTGTGATAGCACTTTCAAGGTAGTCCCAGAAATATTCTACCAGCTCTTCACCTTACTCGTGCTTGTCAATGGTAAAACTGTCACATGGTTGTTCGTTTTGTTGCCCAGTAAATCCCAGTCTTAATATGTGTGAGTGTCTAAGGATTCGGGGGGTTTTCACCGGGGGGTACCGGGGGGGTTTATATTCTTCTCTTTCTCTCTACATACCAGTTACTCTACTCTTACATACCCGTCTTTTTTATGCGGGGGGGTTTTGGTACCGGGAGGTTTTGGAACCGGGGGGTTTTTGGTCGGGGGGGTTTTGGTACCGGGGGGGGGTTTGGTCCGGGGGGTTTTGGTAACGGGGGGGTTTTAGCCGGGGGGTTTTGGCGGGGGGGTTTCGCCGGGGGGGTTTTCGCCTAGACCCGTTTGACTGCGCCAAACGAATAAATAAGTTGAACACCGAATTCCATCGAAACATACGAAAAGGTTCAGACCGAATGTAAGCAGATATAGGGTTTTTTAGCCCTTTTTTAACCACAACTGGTAAATAGGTGCCTCGAGCCTAAAGGTACGTGCACACAGTCCAATTTTTGCAGTTGTATGCGAATTTGCTCCTTCGCTTCGAAATTTAGACACATCGCATGCAAGTTTCCCCATAGTGACGCGGAATTCGCGTTCGTATTTTCGCGTGCGAAATCTCATTGGAGCGTTTGCCCGATGAAAAAATTTCTCAGAATTAGTAGTATAAAGTTGTACGAAAAAATAGCATGCAGTACGAACTGATGCTACTACATGCTTCTATTTCAGGGCTACCGTGTTACAGCATTCTTCTACATGCTACTATTAGCAAGGCAGAACGCTACTGGATACTACTGCTTAAGATTGGCCCAGTCTGAGGCACATTAAATGATAGTATTCGTTACTATTAGAATATTGAAACTTGTGCTTTAAAAATACGCGATATTGAAATTACATGATACGGCAGTAAAATCACAGTTTAATTGAATAATGTGCGAGGGATTAATGGTAAATCAGAAATGAACGATTTATTTTGTCACACATCCGCAAGACAAAGGGTTGAGACAGAGGACTCTACCCGTTCAACAGAGATCCAAAAGTGTCGTTGAAAGGGTCGCACCCATTCCACTGGATGGTGACATCATTCATCGAGCTTTTCACGTGAAAATGACCATCATGACATCAACGAGAAAACACCCATGATGATGATGGGGCGTAACATCCAACGAAGCCATCAGCGCGAAGATGTTCCCTAGGTTTAGAAGGAAGTAAAAATAAATATTAAGTTTGGGTTTAATGAAAAATAGTCATAATAGCGAAGATAGATAATAGGCAACGAAAAGAAAATAATAAACACCTAGTAATAGCTAACAACATCTAAATAATTTGCCATCAACAATGATAACTTAAAAACAAAATACAGAAGTGAAACAAGGAACCGAACAGTCACAAATGGACTGATTAAACGGCAAACGTAAAATCTTATTGATTGTTGAGGTAATTTGTAACAAGAGGGGAGAACGAATAGAATAGAACATTAATTTATTCGCTCACAATTTCACGGTAACAAAACAAAAATTAGTGAGTATTGTCATGCACAAATTTGTCAATATAAAATGCCAATCAAAAATGTCAATCAAAGGCTATTTAAAATTTCAACAATCTTTGGTATAAATATTTTTGGTAACGGCTGTGTTTGGCCGCTACTGGTTAGAATATTGAGTGGCTACTGGTTGGAATATAAGAGTGGAGCCGGTGAGCGCTGCTTAATGCTGGAAACAACGATTTGCTCCCAGTTCTGATCGATGTATTGTATCCAGTCCTATTTAGTAAAGAAACTTTAACCAAACTTTCTGTTTAGAAACAAGCCCAGTCAAGGACCGTGGGAGGTCACGCTTCAGCCCAGCGTACTAGGACCTTTTCTACAACATTGTCCCGACAGGGACGAAAGATGGAACGCGTGGATGGCAAACCAGTCCAGAGCTTCCAGTACCTCTGAGACTCAAATGGACAACAGCAACGAGATGTGGAATATTAGGAAACTAAGGTATAATTTTGAATTCAGTTAAAAAATAGCTCTAAGCTCATATGGTACTTGCAAGGGTAGGTAGCAGGTATATCAATTAAGGTTCGCGCTGTCAAGGTCGTATGGCTCTTCCCGTACGCCCCTCCAACTCCCACAAAGCATATGATAGTCCTGTACAGAACCGTGCATTTCAATGGAAGTGTAGCGAAGCTTTCGATATGTTCTATTCCAAATTGTATAGTCACTTCTGAAGAAAGCCCGCTATTGCGTGCGACCCAACAGATGTATTGTTGGGTCAGGCAATCGTTTACCGTTGTAGTTGCTGAATAGTTTCAAGCGTAGGGATACAAGCTTACAGAGATACGTCAAAGCAGAAAGAAAAACTCCATTTAAAGTTTAACTGAAAAGGCAGCTTGCTTTTACATCTGATATTTGAATATACTGAATTATTTTGACTCAACTAAGGGATTTTGTATTTTTCACCTGGGGTTCTAGTAATAACATTCGGAATGTGCGCTGCTTGCACGACAATCCAAAATTCATCCAAACGCGGAGAATTTTAATTTCAGCAAAAGCTTGCATTTCCATTTGTGTAACGGGCGCTAAGCTAGGAAATTCATGAATGAAAAAAGTAGGGAAGTGATGATAAGATATGTCTTTCTGTTATATGACTGTTCTTTTTCGGCAATGGCTTACATTTGCAGTTGCTGACTATTTCAAGCATAGAGGGACCACAAATCTGAAAGAATAAGTTCATTCGATGAAATCGAATATCTGTGGATAGCGGACAAACGAAGTAACGCATTTTTTATCGGGTTTTCAGACCTATTCCAGTAAATAAGTGAAGTGTAACTAGACTGTTGAATCTCAGCCCTATTCGGTTAAACTTTAAGGAAAATCGCTCAGAATATCGGGGCAAGGAAGTAACGTATTTCATCAGGTCTTCAGGCGTATTTAATTGAATAAGTGAAGGGTAACTAGACTTTCTCAGCCCTAATCGGTTAAACTTTAAGGAAGTAAAGTATAAGTTTCTTTTTTTTTTCAGAAACGATAATGCAAAGTATCTTGGCTTCAAGAACTATGCGGAACTATCGATGGAGACCAAAATGGCGGACTCTGTCTCTACAGTTACTACTATGTTCAGCCTGCTTAACGCCAAAGGTAAACCTGAACTACATGTCTCTCTGGTTCCAATATTCCACTCTGTGGTTCATGAGCTCCACTTACCAGTGTCTTTTCGGAATTTCTCACCAGGGAGTTATTGTTTGTCTGTTATTATTATTATTTTTCTACTATTAACTGTCCGTCCTGACCAAATGGTTAGTGCGCTCAACTAATAAGCGAATGGCCGCTGGTTCGACTCTCGGTTGTGCCGACCGTTTGGTTCGAGGCGGACGTCAGTGGCGTTACCCTATAAGACAGGCTAGAGTCAACACAGCTTTAAATGGATACCTGGAGAAATCTGAGGAAGGTAATCAATCAGTCAATTCAGTTCAGTCAATCAATTCACTTTATTCTATTTTAGCTTTCAGGTTTCTGTACATATATCTTAGACAAATAATTACCGCAGCATCAACACCTTTCTTATGGGCCTCAAGCTCGTAATTTTTTTTTACTATTAATTATCCGTCCTGACCGAATGGTTAGCGCGCTGAACTCATAAGCGAAGGGTTGCTGGTTCGAGTCTCGGTTGTGCCGACCGTTTGGTTCGAGGCGGAGGAGAGTGACGTTACCCTATATCCTTTTCCAATAAAGTAGTTAAATTTGAAGAATTTGCATGTGCATTTAAGTAGCCGGAACGGAAGATGGGAATTTGTATATATGAGGAAAATAATTTTTATTTTTTATCGTGTTGTCTTTTGTCCTTGTTTTTGTGTCAGTAAGATGGCTGGGGTTGATGACTTAGTGTGTGAAGGTGTGTCTAATTGAGGATTTTTCTTTTTTATTTAAGTATTTAAATTTTATATATATATGTATATATATAATTTAGATTGAGTTTAAAGAGAAGTTGAAAAAAATTTAAATGAGCGAATTAATTTCCAAATATTAGGGGGAAGAATAGTAAAGAAAATATGGGTTTATTTTAAAAAGTTAAATGACGTGAATAGTTAAAAGTGGGTAAAAATAGATTAAATTAACGTCACTCGGGGATGGAGGAGTAGCCACAAAAAGTACGAAATGTGATTTTTGTTTTTTTAAATAATATAAAAATAAGTTAAATTACAAAAGATGTTACGGGAAGTTAAAAAAAAAAAAAAAAAAATAAGACAGGCCAGAGTCAACCCAGCTTTAAATGGTTACCTGGAGAAATTTGAGGAAGGTAATCAATCAATCAATCCAGTCAATCAATTCACTTTATTCGAAAAACATGCGACGGACAGAGCCGATTATTAGTTTTTGTTGTCACAAAATAAACATGTATGTCTGTCGATGAGGTAATAGGAAGGGTATGCGATAGCACTAGGATGGCTTTCCCCTAACCGCACATTGCACTTCCGGGTTGAGGGAAGAGTATCGGAGATCAGTGCCGCCCAGTGTGGCCTGACAAGGCTAATGCTGGGTCCTGTCCAAGCTTCGTATATGGCCCCAACAGTTTCCAGGGAGGGACCAGCCGATAAATGAAAGGGGCAGGTTCGAAACGTTTATTAAAATAACTATACAAATTGTGGCTTGTTCTAGGCTCTTCTGGCTTCGGTTGTAGTTTGAGCCTAAAGAGGAGCCTTGCCAAGAAGGGCCGAAATATCGGTAGAATAAATATCAGCCAACTTATCCGTTTAGACTAGGAAATCACATTTCGTCCTTTTTTGTGGCTACTCCTTCTCTCCTCATTGACCTTAGATTTCAACCTATTTTTGGAGTCGATAGTGACTAACGGATGCGTCAGTTGAATTTCATTAGAGCGATATTTCAACCCGTCTTGCAAGGGTCCTCTTCAGGCTCAAGCCACTCAAGTTTTTGTACAAGTTCACTTTCCAGCCACTCAAGTTTTTGTACAAGTTCACTTTCCAGCCTGAGCCTGAAGGGGACCCTTGCCAAGAACTGCCGAAATATTGCTCTAATAAAATTCAGCTGACGTTTGTCACTATCAACTATGATTCGCAATCAGCTTGGGCTGAAGGAATATTTATTCTATTTTTGCTCACTTTTAATTATTCAAGCCACTGTATGCTTATGTGAACGTCTGCTAACAATGAACGAACGCCGAAGAAAAACTAAAACCCAAACCAGGCATTTTTAACTGTAAATAGCCTACTTGTAATAACCACTCACGCTTTTGTCACTTTTTGAATATTTTGCTAATTCACGGCTGAAAGTGAGTCAACTGACACCTGGTTTGCATTTCATAATTTGAAAAGTTTGCCACGAGGAACGCACATTCAATAGAGAAGATGGCGGTCCGAATCTGCAGATGACTTAAAAGAAGAAGGAACTTTTTATAAATTCAAAATATAAAAAAGTTCATTGAATTTCTATTTCAAGTTTGTGCCAGGATAACCCTGAAATAGTTGGCTGTTAACTGATATCAAGTTTGTTATTAACTTTTGTAACAAAGCCAAGGTAGTGGAACAGTTAAAAAAGTGTTCAAATAAGCATACCTCTACTGTACCTTTCAAAACCATGTTGTTTGTTTTCCTTTAGCAAGGCCAGCCATGGAGAAAGAAATTGAGAGTCTGCAGCGGTTTGCTGCCGAGAGGGGCTTCACCGATAAGCTTGACGCATGGGACGTGCCGTTCTGGAGACGACAGCAGATGAAAGCCGAGTTCGGGTAAGCCTACTTATTTCCTCAGTTAGTCAGCGTGCGTTTTGGTGGTTTTACTGTTTGAAAATTCTTCAAAAAGTTTCAGCTGTTTGACACTGACACATGAAATATTTTTGTCGATTCCAAAAAAGAACAGTCAGAATCATTCTGGGTGATCATGACATTTCATATGAAGAGGCTCTCATTAAACTGGACGTTCCTAGATTAACTGAACGCAGAAATACTCTTCCAAAAAATTTTGTAGCAAAGATAGTGTGTTGTCCCCAGATGAGCCATGCTTCGGTCCGAGAGGAACACTGGCAATCAGTTTTTCTCCGTATCATGCTAATTCTCCAGCCCAGTTTTTATTACACAGTTTCATTCCATCATTTATTTCTGGTCCAATCTTGTAAGTGTATTAGTTAATTTGTTGTTGTTTTTGTGTATTTCGTAAAATATTTTATTCCTCTTCTAGGCTTTAAGCTATTTGGAAATAAATTGATTGATTGATTTCGTCGTTATATGGTTTTGCTGTAGAAGGTATCTGGAAATTCTTGCGGTTCATCCCCCTGGAAGTTACTCAACTTTTGCGGTTACCCGCAGCTCTCCAGAGAGTCCCCGGAGAACGGCGAGAGTACGCCTCATGCCTTAAAGGACAGGTCGTTACTTGTGATAATAATTCATTCTACTTCAGCAGTATTTCCATCCATTCTTGTTCCCGAGATTCTACACTTCATAGGTGTATCCTATCTCCTCTATTACCATTGCACTGATTATCACGCTTGTCAAGTTTGTTTTTTTTACTCGACGTAACAGGCTTCCCGATCATTGCTTCAGAGGAAGCTTATTGGTCCAAAGACCGGTTATGTAAGTTTTGCCAAGTTTGTCATCCAAGGCATCGGACGTAGAAAGACAGCCGAAGCATTGTGTAATTTTCTGTAAGCATAGCCAAGTTTTAAAGTTGTCAACTGTCTCAGAACATCTTAGCAGAAACAGCTTATAGTGTGAGGTGTCCTTTAACAGAGCGGTTTTCTTTCCCGTCTGTATAGGGTCAGTTTTGTCCGATGCACTGAGGGACAGGCTTTCGGTCAGATCGAATTAAAGTGTTGTCCTTTTTTCATGTTTAACGACATAGAACCAGTTTTCTGTATGTTTAAAGTAGAGCACGTGGAGCACTATCTACTTGAAGTCGTAGCTGCGCGTCACCTAGTGGGAACCGAGAAAGCTTATAATTATTGAGGAAGAAGACTGCCAAGAAGTCATGCTGGTGGGTGGCCCTTGTGAAGATCTGTGAACAACAAATCATGGGCAGTTGTATTGTTCTGTTATTGTCACTGCGTTATTGGAAACCAGAGTCGGTCCCCTATCCCCTGTCAAAACTACTTTGTTGATGAATATAAGGTTTGAAGCCAAGCTGACCATTCATTGCAAACAATATTAAGAAAACGAGAGTTCTGTGGAAGTGTTTAACTGGAGTGATTATAAATTAGTGATGGATTTTTTTATTTGGCCGTTTTCTGGGTAAAAGCTTCTGCGCTTTCCCAGGTAGATTTCTGCACATACTAACATTTTACACAGAATTGTAAATAATCTCAGAATTGTACATATAGAATTTTAACACGCACTTTTATGTTTCGTTATTTTATCTGCATGTCGTTTCAATCCGCATCGTTTTTTTCTGGTTTTTAGTTGCATGCCGCTGTATTGTCTGTTGGTTCCGCATCGTTTTCCTGTTGGTATTGTAATGGATTGTATGATTTAGTTTTTGTGGGTTTTTTTTCGCCGAGGACGGTTTGCCGGAAGTGCAACCGAAATATCCGGAATTTTATTTATCCCTCGCACATCATCTTAGAGGGATAATTTATAAGAAACCCCGAAAATCTCGTTTTCTTAATTTTGTTTACTTTGTTGATATTTACTAATTGTGTTTTTTTTTTAATCATTAATTTATTTAGTGTTTTCTTTTAGGGTCGACGAAGGTGAAGTTAGAGAGTACTTCCCCCTTCCTTCCGTCCTGAAGGGATTGTTTGAAGTCAGCCAGGAAATGTTAGGAATAGAGATCAAGGAAGAAAAGAACCACACTGCCTGGAACGATGACGTGAAAAAGTTCTCGCTCAGAGATGGCTCTGGGGAGGAGCTGGGACAGTTTTATCTAGATCCTTATTTGAGGTATTAATTAATTTTTTTATTTCTTATTATTTATTTCTGAGTCAAAAAAACAAAAAAAGAAAAAAAATCTAGAAATAACTATATGCAATAGACTACAACCAGAGTAAATAACCGGAACACCGAACTCGTATTCCGATGCCAAGGAGAGGTGAAGAAGACATTTCCAATAACGAAAATAAGTTTTTCGGGGAGAAAGATGGTCTTTCTTTTCAAGAAAAGGATCTAGTCCAGAAACTCCAGAAAATGGTCGCATTTTGGCGTGGCTACATACTAAGCACCCTCTTGCATAGATCACTCGCATATTTCGGCGTTACTCCGCGTCCTCGCTCATTTTTGAAAGTTTATAGGCCTAACGGAAACCAATATGCGTGCGACAAACACGACTCGCAACTACTCACAAGTTGAAACTCGCGGAAACGCCCTTTTGTCTGTTTTCATTTATCTCAACGTAAGTAAAGAAAAACATCAGGCCTACTCTCTGACGATTGTGTACTACAAGGATCCTCGGTTTGTTGTTTATCTGATCAATAAAATTTGCCGCTGAATTTGAACTTCCTCAAAATTTTGAGCCACAAAATCTAAAATCTCCTTGACCTTGATCAGATTTGAGCCACACTGCGAGCCACAAAGACCTTGTTGGTAGCGGAAACACTCTTTTCGAGATACTATCTGTGTGCGGGGTCGCGGAAAAACGCCTTTAGAGTGGCCAAGAGCCCAAGACCTATTTGGCTCGAAAGACTCGGCATCATCTATGCAGAGATGGGCGAATCCGATCATGAAAGGATTCGAATCCCAAACGAGGTACTATTCTGAATCCGCCATTTCATGCTGAGGGTTCGAATCCGACCTTAACAAAAATCAAATCCTATGCATATGTTATGGTTTACAAATCAGAGGTGACAAAAAGCACTGATATCTAAGGTAATCAGATAACGTGATACGATAACTGAAGATGGTTGATAGTGGGGATCAAAAAGTTGGATTGCCTAAGCTCACTGTTTAAAAATTGGGAAATGGAAACTGGAAGGATGTAGACTAGAAACGTGAGCGGATTCGTAAGATTGGGGGTTTGGAATCTGAGTTTCAATCCGAATCCAGCCTGACAAGCAGAAGATTAGGATCCGGCCAAAATCTATGTCCATATCACTGCATCTGTGTCCATAGTTCAGTTCAGTTCAGTTTAGTTTTCTTTATTAACAAAATTAAATAATACACTGTAAACTAACTACACCCTAAGAGAGCACTGCCCGTAACGGGTGACAGTATTCATTCATTTTTCAAGAAAAGAAATACAATGAAAAAGAAAAGGAGAAGAAGGGAAAAGTAGAGAAAACAGACGTATATCAATCAAACAAAACATACAAAAAAACTATCGGTAGAAAAAATTCGGATCTAAATCAATATTTTCCAATAAGAAACTTTTAATCTTATTTTTGAATTCTGGTATACTATTAGCATTTTTCAAAGCATTTGGAAGATAATTCCATATTTTTGGACCGGTAAATTTGATTGTGGATCATAGTGGAGCAAGGAGCTAGAACAGCGGCCGATAGTTTTCCTCCGAGAGTTTTGTTTAAACTCGTTCATCTCATCTGTCGTTGTTTATTAATTTAAAAATAATTGAGATTCCTACTGTTTCTAGTAACGTTCAATATAAATTTTTAGCAGTAGTATACTTTTGTCCTACCATAGTCAGCACGGCTATTCCCAGTTTATGTAAGGCGAAACCCTGTTTGTGAAGCCAGATATTATAGATAGATATATATTGTTATACGTCATAAAGCCCCTAGGACATTTGACTCCAACAAGAATAAATTATAACCTTTATTTGAAAAAGAAATCTTGAAAAATGCGTCGGTCTATGCCTGAAGTCCAGCCGCTGGAACTTTCTAAATTCATCTTTAACCTGTTTAAAACAAAACAAAACAAATCAGGATAAATGCTTATCATGATATAACATCCGGCACAAAGAATTTGAAATAATTGAGTAGAGTTTGAAATCTTATCTACTACACTGTCAGAAGTTTCATGACAGACAACACAAGGATGCGTGTTTCAACTGACAACACTTGGGATGTAACCTGTTGTCGTGACAAACCTTATGCATGGAATGTTATGCACTACAAGCTTTCTGCTGAATTTTCAGATATCATGACGACAAACAAAAAAGTCAGCAGATGCTTTTTTGTTGTTTTTCGGCTCTTATAAATGCTTGTTTCAACATTTCATGCATGACGTTTGTCGCGACAACAGATTACATCCCAAGTGTTGTGTGTTGAACCACGCATAATTATGTTATCTGTTATGAAACTTCTGACAGTGCACAACGGTGAACGATTGCCCAAAAATAAACATTTTTTGGTTCTCTCGCAATAGCGTGCTTTCTCTAGTGTGGGCATACAATCTAGAACTGAATATTTCCTGAGCTTCGCTTTATTAGCCATTGAAATGCACGCTTTTGTTGAAATTTAAATTCTCTGCGTCGTGGTGAACTTTGTCTTGTCGGGCCACTAGTGCATATGCTGAACGTCACCACGAGAGCCCAAGATGAAAAAAAAAAATCAAAATCCGTTAGCAGAGTCAAAATAATTTATTGTATTCAAATCCAAGATAGAAAAATGTGCTGGCTTTTCAGTTAAACTTTAATATTTACGGCTTCTTATCCCTTTTTTAGGCCAAAGAGCAAATTCTTCACCCGAAGTCAAAATGGTTGGGTTCTTCCGGAACGACCTCGTTCTGCGCTGACGGGCTTGAAGCCATCGGCGACTTTAGTTTTCAACTTCGCTCCACCCTTGCATGGCCTTCCGTCTCTCCTGACGTATGAAGAAGTCCAGACTGTCTTCAATAGGGTAAGTGGTATTTTGGGGTGCGAGGGCTGGGAAATATGACCTATAGGCATGAGTGAATTCAACATGAAATTCAGAAGTTTGTTTCCTTCTCCAGCGTTGGCTCAGAAGAATAACAGCCTGAAGAGGACCCTTGCCAAGACGGGCCGACATATCGCTTTATAAGCATCACAGCTGACGAATCCGTTTTTGTATATATTATATGAATATATGAGTCGAAGTCAGCTTGGGCTCAAGGAATATTTAACGAGGGCCCTTATAACTGAACAAAATTAGGACATCTAACTCCCAACCGAATGAACCTTGGTCTATGCTCGATCGCAAACCATAAGTAACGCCTCGGAATTGTCATCACGACAACTTTGTCTTGTCGAGCCAGAAGTGCTTATTCTGAAAGTTCTTACTCCAAAATTCAGTGGGTCCAAATTCAAGATATAAACATAAGCTGTCCAGTTAAACTTGCAAGACTGGTAAATACACATTTGTTCAGGCCCTTCAAATTACATTTGGCATTTTTTCCAGTTTGGATTCGCGCTTCAGCTTCTTCTCACCCAGTCTCCCAACCATGAAACCAACCCTGTGAACAACACTCCTTGGGAGGTCGTCGAAGCCCCAGGACAAGTGTTCCAGCTTCTCTTAACCCAGCCAAGGATCATCGAGAGAGTGTCGAGCCATTTTGAGACTGGCCATCCTCTGCCGGAAGAAGCTGCCAGCAAACTGTTGAAGTCGCAAACCCATATGGCTGCCTATGACCTCTGCAATGAGATGTACTTGGGACATTTGGATCTGGAGTGCTATTCAACGTAAGTGGCTTGTCGGTTTAAGCTTGGTGCCCACAAAACGCGGATCGCATTCGCCTAGGCGAATTCGGCATCGCTAACAGAAAATTCGCGCCGCGCCATTTCAACTCCAGGTCGAATTTCGTTCGTGTGGTGTTCCGGAAAATATTCGCGTTCTGTGGGCACCAAGCTTTTTCAATTCAATTCGGTTTATTTTTCCAAAAATTCTTCCTTAAGAAAAATAGCATCGAAAATGTCACACAGTCATAGATATACACTAATAATGCGAGTATATATTATTTTTTGTTAATTTACAAATCGGTTAAAAATTCGAACACTGTTTAGTTTCACAAAAGCTTTCATCGAAACACTATGATACAACACATATATTATATACAATTTACTCATGTTAAAATGTCAATTGGTCAGTTCGATCAAAATTTTTCACGAGAGTTCTTTACGGTGCAAGGGAACAATGGTAGTGTCAAAAATAAATGCTAGGATTTTCAACCATAAATAAAACAAAGTATGAATTAAAACAGTAAACTAATGTAAAATCAAACAGCGTTAAAATGACAGGTAAAATATGGAATGAATGATTTCAGATAACGCTCGGACGTGTGAATTGGAGGAAGCTTCAGTTGTTGTTTGCCGGTGAGCTTCACTGCTAGTCTTGTCTTTCGGACAGATGGTTCATCAGTGAAACTGGGCAGGAGTTCTCGGTGATTTTGCCAGTTCAAAATTTGTCTGCCGAAGTCCATGACTAGTTTGTGCCGCCCTTCTTTCAGTGTTTGAAGATTCAGGACTTCTAGGCTTACTGTAGCCTATAGTCAATATAATCTGCACCGAGGATTATCCTACAGGCACGTTTCTAGATATTCTGAATGCACCCACTTTGCTGGTCTGTAAGTGAACTGTGCCAGACTGGACATGCGTATTCAGCGGCTGGTCTTACACAAGTTTGTTTGCGATTTGTCTTCGACAAGAAAGAATTTCTTTGTGTCATCTAGATCACCGTTCTTTTATTTCTTTTTTTTTTCAATACGATTAGAATGTTTGATTCTTAGAATGAGTTTGACTCTTCTTGAGACCGGAGCCATCCGTATTATAGTGCTTTTTATAGTCATTTAGTATAGTGTGATCTTTTCTTTCCTTTATTATTTTTCCTATACTCCGTGTGGGCACGTTTTGTGCCATTTCTATATGGGATAATACAATTATTGATTGATTGAGAATCTTTTCTAATTTTTCGTATTTATTGGGATCCCAGAACGTAAGTGAAGAGATACCTATGACATCGCAAAATTTGCCTGTCTGTCCGTCCGTCTGTAAGCACGATAACTCTCGAAGGGAATTAGATATTTTGATGAAACTTGGTGAGAGGATCGTTTGGGTCACGGGAAAGGTCGAGTTCATAGATGGGCTCTGTAGCCCTACATTCAGGGGTGGGGGAGGGGGTTCAGATTAAGGAACAAAAAAAATATTTTTAAACATCTAATGAGATAGTCGATTATGGGGTAAGAAGACATGCTCAACACGAATATGAAATTTTCTCACAAGTAGTTCGCCCCGAATACGGCCAAAACCGGAAAGTTTGTTAAAAATAAAAGTTTTATTTGAAGTTGATTAGATGTTCGATTTAGGGGTAAGAAGGCATGCTGAACACTTATATGACACTCATTTTTTAGCCGGATAATTGAGTCAAGTCGAGTCTCGACTTGACTCGAAATCGACTTGACTGAAAATTTCGAGCCACAAGATCAAAAATCACCTGGAGAGTTGTTTGTCATACTGTCAGAAGTTTCATAACAGACAAGACAAGGATGCACAGTTTCAACAGATAACACCTAGGATTGATTTTGCGAACGTTACGGATTAAGAGCCGAAACAGCACCGGCAAAATATCTGCTGACTTTTCTGTTTATCATCATGACATCTGAAAAGTCAGCAGATGTTTTTTCAGCGGTTTTTCGGCTTTCCTTGCAGGTAGTGCTTGTTATGCATAACTTTAAATGCATAAGATTTGCAAAATCATAACAGATAATATCCCAAGTGTTATCGGTTGAAACTGCGCATCCTTGTGTCATCTGTTATAAAACTTCTAACAGCGCAGTGGCGCTGTTTCTAATTTTGCCGCGTTATGTGTCAAATAAAACTCGGCCGCGGCCTATGCGGACTAGAATGCCACGCGGAGCCTACGAAATGATAAGTCGTAACCGGGGCAAAAAAAAAAACAATTTAAAATTTATTTTTTTATGTTATTTTATTTTCTTGATCAAGCGAGTATATATGCAACCTGTCAAGTGTAGATACATGCTTTAAGGCGGATGAATTTTCACGAAATCCCTATATTTGTTGTTTTTTTGTTGTTTTTTTATATTATTTAAAATAAAAAAAATCACATTTCGTACTTTTTGTGGCTACTCCTCCATCCCTGAGTGATGTTAATTTAATCTATTTTTACCCACTTTTAACTGTTCACGTCACCTAACTTTTTAAAATAAACCCATATTTTATTTACTATTCTTCCCCCTAATATTTGGAAATTAATTCGCTCATTTAAATTATTTCTTGTAGGACCCACTACTGGCTGGATATTGTCAAGAAGCTGTGGCCCCAGTACAAGCCGTTCAAGCTTGACAAACGAGACAGCCACCCCTGCTCCTTCACAGATATTTTCTCCGAAAACTGGGCCGCGTCCTACTACTCCCATCTCTGGGCGAGAATGATCGCTGCGGATATTTTCACTGCGTTCCAAGAAGTCGGTTTCGAAAACGACGATTTGATTAAAGGTGTTGGGCAACGGTAAGATGGTCTTTCTTTTACCCACTCTTCAGTCATTGGCCGGAAGTCTCCTTGATAGGGGTTGCGTTCCACCAGGGACCCATAAATTTCCTTTACAGGGGGCTTGTCATTTCCTATGCGTCTATGTTGCCCGACCCTTGCCTACTTTCCAAAAATTCCGCTTGGGTCGAATCGGCATTTCTGTTTGCCTCATTGGACGTGCGCGCCAAAGAGACTCCTCCCTCAAGGCGGCAGCAGCCAATCCCAAATTTTGTCTATCTGGATTGGACGTGATTGGACCGTGGGTATTCCTCGAACTACCGGACGGTGGGTCAAAATCGCATCAGAAATCTCTTGTTGACAAGCCCCCTGAATGGCGAGGCATTACAGGAAATTTATGGGTCCCTGGTTCCACCAAGCTATGATTCTGTTATGAATTCTGTTCCACAAGAGTTACGATCGTTACCGGTTGCTTATTATGGTCGGGAGCTTCATAACCAATATAACCTGTTAGACTTACGATGATATGCATGGGGTTCTGTTCGAAAAAGTTTATAACAGTTAACATACCTCCATCTCGTTTGATTTCGGAATAACGAGCCATTTAAAAATATGATCTTTTCACGATGGAATGGCTTAGAAGTATCGGTTATCGAAAATACCATTATTTGCCACGTGGATTTAGCGATTTTCTTGTTAGCGCTTGTCGGCTCTATCCAGCCTTCCTGCTCTCCGACGCGGCGGCTGGACGCAAAATATTCGAAAATACCATGGTAATAATACCATAAATAACCATGGTAACGCACCATGGTTAAAAAGTGGGAAAACCAAGCAGAATAAAATAAATCCAAAACAGAAGGTAGAACTGATAGTCTACCATGTCTTCCAAAAAGAAAAAAAAATATTTTGAAGCTTCTCATGTCCTTTATGTGTGTCAAGACTCGGCTAGGCCGAAAAAGCGTTAAAAAGTCGTCGGTACGAAACGAAACAATGGCGAAATGCGGGGATTTAAGAAGCTAACAATCCCGCAAGGGAGCTAAATTAATTAATTAATTTATTTATTTTTTAACCCGCTAAATGAACAAAAGCGGAGTATAAACAAAAAAGAAAAAATGCAACAAAGACGACTAAATACACAACAAAAACACTTGATTATTTAAGGAGGCGGACAAACCCATGATGAGCTGGGAGAGCCTTCACTGTCTGGGGGAGCTAAGGATAGTACAAAATGCAGAATAAGCAAGAGGGGTCCTTATAAGTATTTGTTCAGCAGGAATTCCCCTCATAATGATGTCGTTTGTCTGCTCTGTTATTATTTTCGCTCCACGAGAGGGAAGTAACTACCACAATAAAGCTGGGTCACCGTCCTACCGTTATAACTTGTAATAGTTGCGTTTTTGCAGATACCATGGTATCTGATACGGCGGTAGTGCGGAAACGACAATTGCAGTTTTTGTCAAATTTGGCTGAGCGCCAATAATTATTTAAAAATAGAGTAAAGAAATTTTTGTTGGAGGGGTGAGGAGTCACGATTGAGAGAATGAAGGTATAAGTTATTATTTCTTTTTTTATTACCTTTATTTTTTTATTTTTTATTTCTTCTTCTTTTTTCTTCTTTTTTCTTTTGTGTGAAAAAAAAATGTTTTTTTTTATTAATTAGTGTTGAAATGAAATTAAGTTATTGTTTAAGTTAAGTTGAAGTAATGTGTGGTAACCGCCCAGTGCTAGTGCATTTATGTCTTCTCATGGGCGGTTACCTATCATGATGGGTTGTTATGTAATTTAGCAATAAAATAATCTAATCTAGAAGTCAACCCGAAATAAATTCATATATTCACTCACACCACAAGTTCCAGACTTCTTTTTCCACCACTTTGACAAAAACATAAGCTCGTTTCGTTTTGCCGCATTTGCTGAAGAATTGACGAATTTGTGTTTTTAGAAGTTACCCCGTAATAAATACTTAAATCAACCCACACCACAAGTTCCAGTTTTCCACCACACAACACTTTCCACAACAAAAACCTAAGCTCTTATGTTGGTGATGAAGGAAATGAGGTAACTTTTTCAGATACCACAATCAGTTAGTACGGTCCAATATCAGCTATTAACTGGCCAGATATTATGTAACTGCACAAGTAACTTTGCAGTTACGTTGTAAAAAGAACTCTCAGCTTTCCGCCGATCATATCATTGCTCATTTCAGTTCATATCAGAATAACCGTTTACAGTGTATTGAACGCAACTAGAAAACGCAACGCAACCAGAGTTTCTAACATATAACTTCTTCTTCTGAGTTATGGGTTGCGTTTTTGCACAACCATGGTATCTGTTACAACGGTAATTGCATCTGCAATTAGTCGTTTTTGCAGTTATCGTGGTATTTGAAATACGGTTGCCCTGCAAAAAAGACAGTTGCCGAAATTGCGCTTTTCGAATTCATCTAAAAAGAAAAAAAAACAAATGGTTTCGATGGGATCCCAAAAATGTAATATTTAGTCCAGACAGTTGCGTCTTGTCTTCGCGAGATCCAGTCTTCGCCAGACTAATCATCTGAGAAAACCAGGTTCAACACTATAAACCATATCTATTTTGACGATACTGACCGAAACTTCCTGCTTTTTATACGTCTGTCAAATATCCGATCTCGACCGAATTCCGAGCGAACTACTTGTCCAGCAAAAAAAGAAAGTTCAGAAACGAATTCAGCGTGTATCGTTATCCATATAACGAACATTTAATCAACTTCAAATAAAACTAAAACTTATAAAAAAAAAATCCATTTTCAACCGGATTCCGGATGAACAACATGTCCGGGTAAACAATGATTGTCATATACGGATTCAGCGTCTCTTCTTACCCCTGAATCTGTCATCTAATCAAGTTCAAATACAACTTTCACTTTTAGCAAATTTTCCGGTTTTGTCCGGATTCCGGGCGAACTAGTTGTCCGGACAGAAAATAATTTACGTATAAGTGTTCAGAGTGTCTTCTTATCCCTACAATCGAACATCTATATCAACTTCAAATAAAACTTATACTTTTAACGAACTTTCCGGTTTTCACCCGGACGAACTACTTGTCCAGCGAGAAAATGGTTTTCACCGTCGCGTTCAGCGTGTCTTCTTACCCCATAATCGAGTATCACATTGGCTGTTTATAAATATTTTGTTTGTCCCTTAATTTGAACCCCCTCCCCCACCCCTAAATGTAGGGCTTCAGAGCCCATCTACGAAATCGATCTTTCCCTTGACCCAAAGGATTCTTCAACCAAGTTTCAACAACATATCTCATTCATTCATTCCCGTGCTCACAGACAGACAACTTTTGCGATGTCATAGGTATCCCTCACTTACGTTTTGGGATCCCAGAAACTGATATCAGTCACACCAATAAGTGCCAAACTCATTTCCCACCAATTTGACAAAAAGTGATGAAAGTGAGATGACTTTTTCAGATACCACGATCAGTTACCACGGTAACTGGCCAGATACCTCGATAACTGCAAAAACGCCTTTTCACCGTAGTATGAGATACCACCAGGATACCACGATAGTTACGTAAAGGAATTTAGACCGTGGTATCAGATACCATGATATCAGATACCATGGTATCTGCAAAAACGCAACTATGGATTCGGGCAAGCTGGGTTTAAAACCAACCTCCAGTTGGTTTTATTCCTAATTGTCGTCGAACGGATCTGTGAACTATTTTTATAGAAGTTGATTTTTGGTTTGTTTTCGGAGTGTATGATATTTTGTTTTTTGTTATTGTGTTATGTTTCCCGCCATGGCCCTTGGGCTTTATTGGGAATAAATTCATTCATTGACTCATGGTACTTCAACTGGGATCACTGCCCAGCAAGAATTTGATTGCAGGTTCGTCTCTTCCAGCAACAGCCTGAAGAGGACCGTTGCCAAGAAGGGCCGAAATATAGCTGACGAACATAGTAGCCGAACATAGTAGCATAGTAGCTGATAGTATCAGATGCCAGATGTATCTGATTCATACCACGGTCCGACCGTGATAACTGATCGTGGTATCTGAGAAAGTCATTTCACTTTCATGAATTGGTGGGAAAGAAGTTCGACACTTAGTGATGTGACTGAATATCAGTTTTTCTTTGGGGATGACTTCGAAAAGCGCAATATCGCAATTGTCGTTTTTGCAGAGCAACCGTGTACCGGATACCACGGTAACTGCAAAAACGACTAATTGCAGATCCAGTTACCGTGGTAACAGATACCATGGTATCTGTTAAAACGCATCTATTGTTAAAACATGTTTCCCAGTCACCGTGGGGTGGGCTGTATTTAATTTGTCACTTTTTAGGTTCCGTGGAACATTCTTGGAAAACGCTGGATTGGTCGACTCAAATGAATTATTCCGTCAATTCAGAGGCCGGGATTTGAGCCCAGATGCCCTGCTTACCATTTCTGGATTGAAAAGACCGAAGAAAAATTAGAACATTTTAGATATTTTTTTTGTTATTTCGCCGGTTTAAGTAAATTATGTAATCCTTGTCCTTTTTCTCGCAGGTTGTATATGCCCAGCTGAATCGCTCCAATTTCTTTCGAATACATCCATCCCTATATCTCTTAAACGACCCGTCGTGCTGATGACTTAGGAGACCGGAAGTGAATATTTTTAACTCACGGAACCCAACTCCTGTGGGCTAGGGTTCCGACTTCCGGTAGAGTAAACAACAAGTGCGCAAGCGCTCAGACGTGGAGTGTGAAAGTAAAATGTTAATCACATCTTATATACAAACAACGTTAGAACCAAGACATTTCACATCCCCACTAACCAAAAAATATTTGAATTCGAAATCTTCCCAGTTTACAAACCGCATTACAAATCCAAAGAAGATATTGCTAGCCAGTCTGACACTTTAAACCTCTTTTCCATTAGCAAGGTAACAAAGGGTAATAAAACCAAATCGTTTTATTGCCTGACACCCCCTTGTCACAACTTCATTAAGATCGGCATATCATGGATCATATGACAAAACCGTCCAGTTTCCATTTATAAATATATATCCACAACTCACAAGTATACAAGAGTTGAACTTGAGAGATGTCATGCACGAACTTGACTCCCCGGAAATCTGGGCTCAGTTACTCCTGAACAGGAGGGGGGGGGTGGGAGGGTTGTCACGGGACCCTTCAAATTCCATGTCTAGACTTAAATTACCTGACTATACCAACTTAGAGTTTGATTCCAGTCACGGGTCAAATACTTTACTAGTGGACAAACTGGGCCCACTTGCCCATCAACGGGGAGGGTGGGGAGTGGTTCAACTTCAGATATATATTCCCAACCCGATGATTGAAAAGCGCAAAGGAATTTCATCTCCCTATCTCCAGTTATTCTCAAGTTAAAAACATAAAAAATGGGCAATCTGGGTTTTGGGGCCCACAAAAAGCAAAAAGAGACTCCAATGCTCACAGACCTACCAAGTTTCAACTTGATACCTGTTTATTCCTGTCACGGGTAACGAACTTCACTCCTGGGCAATCTGGGCCCAGTTGCCCATGAACGGGGTGGGTGGGGGAGGTGCAACTTTGAAAGTAATTTCCCAGACCTAGGATCTACAAGTACAAGGAATTTCATTGTCCTATGTCCAGGTCTGGTCAAGTTATGAACATTATTGACTGGACAATCTGGTCCCATTTACCCCTGAACTGGGTGGGTGTGGGGGGTAGAACCCCCAAAAGGCACAACTAGACCCCAATGCCCACAAGTGTACCAAGTTTGAACTTGATACCTGAACTGGTTCATGAGTTATGAGCTCCACATAAGGTGAAAACCGAAAGACGAAAGCTGCTACAGCGCTCGCAATAGTGGATTGTTCCAAGGAACACTCCACTAAAAACTGCAAACTCACTGACGTTTGTCAATATGGACTTCGGGTCCGGTAGCATATATTATCAGCTCACGGAACCCAACTTACATGGGCTAGGGTTCCGGTAGTGCGTGATTATACTTATTAACACTTATTACCTCAGTTCGTATTTTTTTCGCACTACCGGAACCCTAGCCCATGGGAGTTTGGTTCCGTGAGTTAAAGATATTCACTCCCGGTCTCCTAGTCTTCACTAACATGGGTCCGTGAGTAAAAGAATTTCATTTTCGTCAATACCTGAACCCTAGCCCGCAGGAGTTGGGTTTCGTGAGTGAAAAATATTTACTCCCGGCCTCCTAGTCTCCACTAACATGGGTCCGTGATTAAAAAATATTTTCTTTTGTCAATACCGGAACCCTAGCCCACAGGAGTTGGGTTCCGTCAGCTATAAATATTCACTCCCGGTCTCGTAGTCTTCAATAATATGGATCCGTGAGTAAACATTTCTTTTTTGCAATACCGGAACCCTAGCCATCTGTGTCCGTGTCACCGTGAGCTGGTCCTTTTCAACCAAACAGTCGTTGCTAACTGTACCTTAGCTCTCAATATATGGGTTCTGGTAGTAAATTTTTCCCCATGTTATTTTCTCTAAGTCGGTTCCCGGCATCCTAGCTCTCATCCAAACTATTCCGTGAGTTCTATATCCCATGTAGATACTACCGGAGCACAAGCTACAAGTATATAGTTTCCGGTATCACCTTCCGGCTCCCTAGCTTCTGAGTACATAATTCCGTGAGACTACCGGACGAGAAGTTGATACGATGAAGTTTCCGTGGGCTTCAAGGGTTTAGGTTCAAGGTTTAATTACGCTTCTTTACAAAATTATCATACATAGGATTAAGCCGGAGACACAAGGTCGATTGACCAAGAATTTTCCTTTACCGGATTTACCAGATTTCCATTTACCGGAACGGGAGCCATGGCTCCCGTTCCGGTAGTAAATGCTGCAGCACATACAAGTTTCCGTTAAGTCGGGTCTTCACCTTCCGGAATGTGGGTTCCCAGATTTTCCGAGATTTTTTTTTTTAATTTCTTCTGCGATACTTAAAAATTCCGGAAATCTGGAACTTCAAAAGCCCCTTTTTCCGGATTATTTTGATGTACTTTCGGACCGGTTCATATTCCAGATGCAATTTACAGAAGAAGTCAAAGAATAATCTAGAAGCCCAGATTCTGGAAGTTCCGGGAGGTGAAGACCGGACTTTAGTCAATGACGTCAGATTCCGGAATCGTAGCTCTTACGGTTTGGTTTCCGTGAGAACTACCGGTTCCGTAGCCCATAGGACATAAAGTACGGCTTCCGGTTCCCTAGCCAGTGCCATGCCGTTTCGCTGGCATACCGCCGACTTTCGGAGCGGCTCGCGATTCTCGCGAATCTTTCTTCTCTTTTTCAGTACTGTATGTTAGAGCTTTCACGCTGTCTCACTTCGCTAGAAACGTTTCCTTCATCAGCTTCATGCCTTTTCGACGAAAGGAAGAAATAAATGTAAACAAAAGATTGGTCAGAACTAGCCATAAGTTTATTACATTTTTGTCGAAAATAGAAAGAAATTCTATGAAGGTTCATTTGAAAAACATTTGTTAAGCTTTCTACAGTCGAATGTTAAGCCTTCAAAAGGCTTGAGAAGTTTCCTGTGTTGCAATAACTGTATAGCCGTGGGATCTGGTCGCTCAAAACACAGAGGGCCAGAGCGGCCTGAAGGAAACAGGAAGAAAAGTACTAAAACTCCCAGTAGACCAGAATCTCTTGTGTCTCAGGATTCCAAGGCAACTTCTTTTCCAAGCCTCAAAGAATCAGCTGAAGAACTTACTGAACAGAGAAAAGGTAGGCTCTCTAAGCATGCTCTAAGTGTCTAAGTAAGCTAAATCTATCCTATCCTAGTAGAGGCTCTATCTGGCTCTATCTAGAAGCTTCCATATGCAGTCATGAGCAAGCACTTTGTTTGGGTATAATAGAGGTATGTAACTTTGAACTTAAGTTAGAGGTTTACCAGTTAAAGCTGAAATATGGACATCTATGAACAATCAATTAATAACATAAACAGGCTTAACAGTGTAAATGCATTAGTCCATTTGTTAACCAGTTCTCTGCTGGTTCTCTGCCATTCCCGAACAAAGTCAAAGATGGCAAAGATTTGCAGCTGTGATTTTACTTCCCTCTCGATACTAACAATTTACAGAAGGAAAAACCACATCATCAATGACAGTAGGCTAGGGTTGGTCGATATTTGGATTTTTCTATATATTGATATTTTCACTTTCGGTATTCGATAATCGATATATCGATATTGATACAGGATCACTTGGTATTTCCGTCATGTTTTCGATGTAGTAACAACATTCTCAAACTTTGAATGCCCCTTTGATGTTACACACTTGTCCTAAAACGATAGAAATATCTAGAAAGAAAGATCTACTCTTCTCCTTTTTTTCCAATATTTTTCCTTCAAGGCTACTTTACTTGGCAGTATTCCCAGTTTAGTCAAAATACAATAACAATCCCAAAACCTGAGCTGAGATATATTTCCGTCATTGCAGACCTTTTCGACCTGATTGGCCGGTTTTTGTTGTTAGCTTATGTTAGTTTCGTAAGCCTCAACAGCAACATTTTTAACATCATCATCAATATTATTTGTTTTCAAATATGTTAGTCTGCTGTTTTCTTCAGCTCAAGAGCAACATTTTCACCATCATCATCATTTCCATGTGTTTTCAAATTATGTAGGCACATGGACACAATCAAAAACAGATGCAAAAGGTGGATGATCCTGTATTTCGTACCATGTTTAGCTATAATATACGTCTTGTTACGCCAAAATTGTCGTAAGAAAACATCTTTGTATGAACTCAGACTTCAAATATACAAAAACTGAATTACGAAGAAGTGAGAACGTATTACTCAAATTTTGGATATATAAATGTAACTCATGTTGGATTATTTACAATAATTATAAAGTACAAAACATTTGTATGTTTCAATATTCAATATCAAATCGGAATATCGCCCAACACCAAATGAAAGATAAATTGCAAAGTGTAGGCTTGCCTAGGTGTGTTAATACAAGATTCAAAAACAAGCTGGATTTTCAGTTAAACTTAAACTTTAAAGAGTGAGTTGTGGGCTGAAGAATGGTAAAATTAAGTAAGAAAAGAAGTGAATTCCATTGTATAAATTTTCCAAAACACTAATTTTGTGTTCTTAGGAGCCTGTGCCTGTGGACGAAAATATAACTTTTCAAAAATTAACCAGTGTTCATAGAAGCATACCTCTATCACTTGAGCAAGCCTAGTCTACTGTAAATACATGCTTCTAAACCTAGGTTTTCCCTTTGATTTGAACCTTAGGTTCGAATCCAAGTTTCAGAAATGACCCAGAAGGCTAACTATTAGCTATTAAGTCTGAAATGCACTTTTTGTAAGTTCATCCTTTGTATTTTTTTAATGGTTCCTGAACAGTCTGCCCCATACTTGATATTGTTTGTCAGTGTGGTACCCATTGAATAAAAAAAAACAAGCAAGGATTGAGAAAATACAGTTAATAGGCACAAGACTTGCACCATCCCTAAAACATTCATGTTATGAATGCTTTAGTCCAGACGTGACAGAGCAGACATTATTGATGGGCTCCACGTCAACAAAAGCATCAATAGTATCAATGCATCGCAGTTTTCATTGTTACAGATCACCAACAGACACTTTCCACCCATTTAAACTTTCATGTATCGTGTGGGCGATAAATAAATTAAATTAAATTACCCACCATGCCGAAAAAAGATAATTGACCAAAATTCATTTTACAGCTATTTTTAGAAACCGTGGAGTGACCACACACCAGAAACCCTAGCATCAGACAGTAATACATTTTAAACTTCACTTGCCTCAACACACTTTCAAAATCAGGTATTTGTAGACCCGTTCTAGTATTATGTCACTCTGATTGTAGTTGTTTTTAAAAAAATTTCCAATCCACCTTAAATCCAGCAAACAGAATATTTCCAAACAGCTAATGAGATAGTGAATTTAGGGGTAAGAAGACATACTGAACACATATGAAAATCATTTCACCGAAATTTGTTAAAAGTAAAAGTTTTATTTGAAATTGATTAGATGTTTGTTGTAGGGTTAAGAAGACATGCTGAATCCGATGAAAATGGTATGACAATCATTTTGTAAAGTAAAATTTTTATCTGAAGTTGATTAGAGATTCAGTGTAGGGCTAAGGAAATATGCTGAATTCGTTTTTGAGCTTTAGTTTTTTGCCGGACAAGTAGTTCACCTGGAATCCAGCCAGAACAGGAAATTTGGCAGAAATAAAGCAGAATGCTTTGATCAGTTTTGTCCAAGTAGATACGACAAAGAGGTAAATACACATGCTGAATCCATATCTGAACGTGGTTTTCTCAGATGATTAACCGTTGGCCTTAATCTGTTTCTAAATTTTAATAGTAAAATGTTCAAGGAGTCTGGCAAAGACCGGATATCTACAAGACTCAGTTTGTCTGGATCAAATATTAAATTTTCTGGATCCCGTTGGAACATTTTGCCTTGTTATTCTGTTGGGGTAATGATGGTTGTGAAAGTTATCTGGTGGGAACAGGGTCGAAAAAGGATCCCAATGTTGATGATCATAAGCATCCGGACATTACGATCGCTATATGGCACTTGAGAGCTCAAGTATCATAAAGACGGCAACTAGAGGAAATCTTCAAACGGGAGTATCTTAAAAAGTAACGACCATCTTTTTTTTATTCCTCGGAGAAGTCAAATATAAGTCGAATTGTCCAAAGACGCGTAATTCAAGGACCAATTATACCAAAATATTCTTTGAAACAAGTAAATTTCGTGGAACTAATGAGATAGTGAATTTAGGGGGAAGAAGACATACTGAACACATATGAAAATCATTTCACCGAAATTTGTTAAAAGTAAAAGTTTTATTTGAAATTGATTAGATGTTTGTTGTAGGGTTCAAGGACCAATTATACCAAAATATTCTTTGAAACAAGTAAATTTCGTGGAGCTAATGAGATAGTGAATTTAGGGGTAAGAAGACATACTGAACACATATGAAAATCATTTCACCGAAATTTGTTAAAAGTAAAAGTTTTATTTGAAATTGATTAGATGTTTGTTGTAGGGTTAAGAAGACATGCTGAATCCGATGAAAATGGTATGACAATCATTTTGTAAAGTAAAATTTTTATCTGAAGTTGATTAGAGATTCAGTGTAGGGCTAAGGAAATATGCTGAATTCGTTTTTGAGCTTTAGTTTTTTGCCGGACAAGTAGTTCACCTGGAATCCAGCCAGAACAGGAAATTTGGCAGAAATAAAGCAGAATGCTTTGATCAGTTTTGTCCAAGTAGATACGACAAAGAGGTAAATACACATGCTGAATCCATATCTGAACGTGGTTTTCTCAGATGATTAACCGTTGGCCTTAATCTGTTTCTAAATTTTAATAGTAAAATGTTCAAGGAGTCTGGCAAAGACCGGATATCTACAAGACTCAATTGTCTGGATCAAATATTAAATTTTCTGGATCCCGTTGGAACATTTTGCCTTGTTATTCTGTTGGGGTAATGATGGTTGTGAAAGTTATCTGGTGGGAACAGGGTCGAAAAAGGATCCCAATGTTGATGATCATAAGCATCCGGACATTACGATCGCTATATGGCACTTGAGAGCTCAAGTATCATAAAGACGGCAACTAGAGGAAATCTTCAAGCGGGAGTATCTTAAAAAGTAACGACCATCTTTTTTTTATTCCTCGGAGAAGTCAAATATAAGTCGAATTGTCCAAAGACGCGTAATTCAAGGACCAATTATACCAAAATATTCTTTGAAACAAGTAAATTTCGTGGAACTGCAAGTCAAATAATCTCTATTAGAGTCGGTCTTCTTTTAAACCATAAACTGTACTTGTTCCTGCAGTCGGCTCGAATCGCAAATACGATTAGCCTTGTGGTCTAGCGCACGCACAATAACAAGGAGGTCCACGGTTCGATACCACCCCTGGACATTTTGCTTTTGCTCCCGTTTTGCTATACTTGTCACTAGTTTTCCGGACTCTCGGATCCGGGGGAAGCCGGATCGGGGAAGTGATTGCTTGTAAGTTAATCTGGTCAGGTCCTTGATATGCCTGCCAAGTTTCATCGTCCTGGCTTATGTGGAAGTGCCCAAACTAACAGAGTAAGTTAACTTGAGTAAGCTCAAGTGCCATACAAATTCTTAGGTGGGGAACACTAACACTTGGTCTGGAAACTGAATTGTTGCTCCTAAATACAGTTTTGCAAACTGGCAGCATTATTCAGGGACAAGAGCATAAGCACTAATTAGCAGCTTAACAAATATGCTTCTGGTGTGTCCCGTGTCAGATGTTCTAACACCATCTCTGGTCTCCTTAAAAGCCCCGTAAAAGATAATCTTTCTGTTATAGGGGGGTTAGGAACTGGAAAGTCGGGGTTCAAGTCTGTTTAGATAATTGGATTATCAGTTGCCAAAAGTGAGGTTAAGCAGTTCATTCGAACTACTTTGAACAGCCAGTAGCCATGTGTTGTGTACCATATGACTTATAGTTTGTAGTTTCATCAGCCTACTTTTGAACATGGGACTTGTGTAAACTTTTCTTCTCTTAAGAGATGTCTAGAGAAATAGCAATATCACTACATTAATCTCACTGCGTTGAACACCATTGAACAGATGATTTTGAAATCATGATAAAGCAACCCTGTTAAACTAAGTGTCACCAAGAATAAATCATAGAAATTATCAGATAGAACCTCCGTCTTTGGTCCCATGCAGCGACTATGGATACCCCCACAAAACTGATAGCTGGTCCACCGTCCACATGGGACCGAAATAGGCGCGTAAACAGCGACTGATCTGTTTAGATGACTGATCAACTGTTTGGGGTCACGCGAGAATTTAAAAGAAAAACCTAATTCCGAATATTCTTCTTTTATGGAACAAGATATATAAAGTAAAAATGATACATCTTGTGAGTGGGTCAAAAGTCAAATTTATTTGTCTTGTAGTCCTTAGACTAGAAACATGGCACAAATTGAATAGTTGTAGATATCAGGCAACTCGGCATTTTTAAGTTAAAAAGCAAAAAAAAAGTCATTTCCTTTTATTTTTAAATGATAACATAATTAATAATGAACATTAAATATAATAATACGAGAACAGAGTGCATCAGTGTTGTTCAGTCACATTTATTGAGGGTTGAATGGACAAATTATTCAAATTATTACTTATTTCAAAGAAAAATAAGAAAACAAATATCAGACATAAATAGAGCATACACTGTTGAATTCAGAAAACTATTCCACCTTTTTCCCAAGTTATATAGTAAATAATCCTGGGATGCTTAATGAAAAAATTATCCTATGTTCATATTGGTCTGACAGAATTTCAACTGGTAACTCGTCAAGTTCATCCTAATTCCCCGAACTACAGTCTGTTTACTGTCACCAAAGTCATAAAAGGCCACATTCCAAAGGATTTATTTATCCCGATCGCTGACCGTGATGAAAATACGCACCTATTTGGAAGATCGGCTGCTGTTTTTTTTTCAACCGCTAATTTCGCGCGTAAATCAGCCGCTGATCGAGAATCGGCCGTTGTTTCAGCCAAGTGTGAACAGGCTATGAGCGGAGCTAGAGGTACTTGCTCTGATACTCGTCTACTAGTGTCTTCCCCGTTGCTCATCGCAGAGCAGTAATTGAAGGAACCACCCTGATCCGCTCTGGAGCGCGTCCAGAGAACCAATCGGCTTTGACTTTGAAAGTTTCTTTTACGCGGCTTCGTAACGATATAGCTGTTGTAGAGGTAATGAAACGTGATGTGCCACGTAGTTTCTAACCTCGCTCGTTTGCATCGGGCAGGGTACGGGGAAATATTCGACTCGGCATCGTCGTTACTGAGATAGGGAGACGGAGGTTCTATCTGATTATTTGTTCTTGGTATCACTGACTGATGTTGCTAGCAACTGAAAAGTTTTAATGCAACTGACGGCTAATGGCAGTGAGTAATTAGGGGTTCTGCAGTTGTAGCTTAGAACTAAGGACTGATAGTATGGCTCTGGAGTCTGCTAAAATGGTTGTAAATACGATTTTTTTTTTTCAGGTTCAGAAGAGCCGGAGGGAGACATTAGCTTAGATAGTTTAGAAGATCCGTCAGAAGTGGCTAGAATGGAGCAGGACAACCCGACACAACCTGCTCAACCAAAAGATGTTGACATGGAACATGCCTCGGGTGATGAAGAAAGACGAGAAGGAGATGACATGGTCATTGACCAAACAGCATCAGTCAATCCAGAGGATGGTAAGATACTGAGTTTAGATGTGCCTAATCGTGAGACAAAGTAGTTCCTTAAAGTTTAACCGAAAAGGACTGGGATAGGACAATCTAGTTACCCATCACTTATTCACTTAAATTGGCTTGAAGACCCGCTGAAAATGCGTTACTTGGTTGGTCCGCTATTCAGGAATACTCGATTTTCAAATAGTGGAATTTCCGTGTGATTTGTGGTACCTCTAATTTGTTGTATGCCTTACAAGAAAGATTTATGACTTTTTTTTTGTTCAGGCACTAAGCAATCTTCACCAATATCGCCACTGCACACTGAAAAGCCTTGTTTGTGTTTAGATAAAAATTTTCCGTGTCATAGTAGAATTTTCGCTGTGGGGACAGCCGAAGATATTCTGAACTACTAGAGTAGATAGTGGAAAACAAAAAAATCCCCTTGCAGAATCCAAATAATTCAGTGTATTCAACTAAATGACACACAAATAAGTTGGCTTTTCAGTTAAACTTTAAAGCACAACTCTTACTAGAAATGATCCTTTCCCCATGAAATGGATCAGGAAAAACATTTTTCGAAAATACCATTGCTTTCCACCTGAAATTAACGGTTTTCTCGTTAGCGCTTGTCGACTGTGTCCAGCCTTCCTGCTCTCCGACGCGGCGGCTGGGCGCAAAACGTTTGAAAACTGGAAGCGCCGTGGTTAGAAAGTTGGAAAACTAACCAAATAAAAGAAGTCAAAAACAGAAGATTCTCATATCTTTATATGTGAATGAGTTGTCAGCGGACATTGAAGATTCCGGCAAACTTTACGTTGTGTGACGGGCAAAACTCGGCAGGGCCGAAAAAGTGCTAAAAATTCGTAGGCAGAAAACGAAACAATGGAGAAAGGTGGGGATTTAAGAAGCTTAGAATTCCACAAGGGAGCTAGCTATATTATTAAAAGGCAGAGTAAGCGAGAGGGGTCCTTTAAGGTTTCCTAAGAATGTGCGAATACATGTTTATGTGTGGTCAGGGCTAGCACCAAAAGATGTACGAGTATGCACTAAATTTTACTGGGGATGTCAATTTCAGGCAACTGAATTGACAGCAATTCAGTTGGCACTTGCCTGTATACCCTGTATTTAAAATCTACACAAATTCACTACTCATAGAAAACACTTAACACTGCTCATAGAAAACACTTAGAAAAATTAATAATAAAATAAAAGATTAAAGAATTTTTTTTTTTATGATTTGTCGCGGTTACTCCCAACTCAGCTTGGTCGTTTGAATTGTGAAATACTGAAAATACGCGCTCAGGGTGACCACAAAAACCTAATTTGCCATTTATAGATCCAGACCTGAACCAGCTACTTGGGGGCTGAAAGGTGGGGGGTCGAGGATTGGTTGGCAGAACGTGCCATAATCCCAAGATCTTCTTCTACTGGTGATAGTCCGAGTGATGCGGACCCTTTAAGACTTGTTCTTCCTTGGCCAGAAAAGATCTACAGTTAATAGGTCTGGGTCAGATTCGCCGACTGGGGAGGGGGGGTTGGAGGGGTCCAGGAACAGCCATCCAACCTTGACAACACGAACCATAGTTGATATACGTGCTAGTACTCTTTTACTACCTATACATTTAAGCAGACAGCCGAAATGTGGTTGTGTTAAGCTGAAAAACCGTAGCTGAAATACCTGCTACCTACTCTTACAAGTTACGCATGAGCTTTCAGCCCTTGTTAATATTCTTTCAGACGAATCAAGATCCCAAGCTACCTTTCGCTTTGTCATACCAAACTTCAGTAGGATGAGAGAGAGCATGCTGTCGCCATCTACCGTCGTTAGGAATCTTCCTTGGAAGATTATGGCAATGCCGCGGAATGTCATCAATCAGCAAGACAGAACCCAGCAGAGAAGTCTCGGGTTTTTCCTACAGTGTAATGGCGACTCGGAGTCAGCAAGCTGGAGTTGCCAGGCCACTGCAGAGTTGAGACTCATTAGCCAGAAGGAAGGAGTTGAAAGCTTCACAAGAAGTTAGTTGTCTTTTACTGTTTTCGATCCATGTATGGGTGGAATTTCTGTTATTACTGATTTGTCACCCATCGCTTGCCGAAACCGAAAAGACGGGGTATAAATCAGAGAGAAACGTAAAGCATGCATCAAGTAGCTAAACATTTGATACAAATTTGTTTGTTTATGCATTGAAACAGCTGGCCCGGCTTAGCTGGGGGGTGGGGGGGGGGGGAGGGCACCATGTATTTATAGGTTATACACTTTCAGAAGTTTCATAACAGAATCACTTAGTCCTGCTTCAAATACCAACAGTCATCTGCAAATGGTGTTTGGAAATTGCCACATATTTTTGGAAATTGCAACTTGAATGGAGCAAGAGAGATCCATTAAACCTTAATCGCGCTGGAGTTCGACTTAAGGGATTTAATTAGTTAAGGCAGTGAAGCTACCAAGCTGCAAATAACCTTTATGCAAAGGATTATTTCGGTCTGACATATTTTTCTCATTGTAATTATTAGTTAAGGCAGTGAAGTTACTAAGCTACAAAATAACTGGATTATAACCGGTTAACATCTTTTTACTCGTTTTAATCACCAAAAGCTCGACATTGGGCTGTGCCGGTTGTCCTAAGTAGTCGAGGGGCTACCCATTCCCCGGCAATTCGTGTACACCTTTCCTGGCTATGAATTAGGCGGTTCATCTTTCAACACCTCTAAATATGATGATTTTAACGTTCTAACGTGTGGCAACTGGTGCCGGCTTTGGACGCTTGGTGGAGACCAAAGTCGAGACGGGGGAACCAGTCAGCGTTCGTAACGTCGACGAAGCTAATT
This sequence comes from Branchinecta lindahli, assembly GCA_023053555.1. Classification (NCBI taxonomy): domain Eukaryota; kingdom Metazoa; phylum Arthropoda; class Branchiopoda; order Anostraca; family Branchinectidae; genus Branchinecta; species Branchinecta lindahli. The sequence goes on along the minus strand of JAKZAO010000008.1, from coordinate 4,359,452 downwards.
CCTTCCCGTATTCGATGTTTGTCACTGTAATATCGTCCAGAAGCTTTTGTTTCGTAGTTTTTCGCCATCCGCAACAGCAGGATTTTGGTAATATCCTGTTTTTGATCGGCTTGTCTTTGTCTGAACAGTGTAGAAAATACGAAACTAATACCGCGTCAAATCAATTTGGACATATCCCCACAAGATTTCTGCTTGGTGGACAAAGTATTATTCCTGCGTAGTTGTTATTTTCACGTCTAGATTCCTAACAGCTTGTTAACTTTCTGCTTTGTTTTGATAGGGTGGCCACAATGGATCTGGGCCGTGAATGGCGCCACAGTCTGTTACTTTAAGTATCCTTTACATTGTTTCCATTTCACCCGTCTTCGTGGTTACGTTAAACATTTACGTTAAACATTTTAAACGGTTCAGCAACTTCAGGCGGACCAGTTTCAGAAAGTCTCCTATTGTGTCATTATCAAACACCTCTGACTTACAGATAGTAAAATATTGGTCCATAAGGTAATGCACAGGAAAAAAGTCTACTCCTCTGAGCGTTTTTCACCCTTCTAGCAATCATAACCAATAGTTACTATTCTCCTTCCAACCTCGTGAAAAGTTACTAGGCCGACCGTTCCAACCTTCTCTCGAAATGGTAACGGGAAGGTGCTAATTGTTAATTTTGATCCTAGAAATCCAGCATCTCTTCTACGCAAAGGAAAATGATTGGGGATTCAGCCATTTCATGGCCTGGAATGAAATATGCGATCCCGATAAGGGATACTTCAAGGACGACACAATAATACTAGAGGTATGTCCAGCTTCCTTTATTTCCTCCCATCTCCCTCAGTTGTCGTTAAAGTATAATCTTTCATATAAATAATCCTTCAGCCCAAGCTGACTGGGATTTATATATGAAAATTACTGAAAACCGATATATCATCTAGGTTCGTTCGTTTTTTCCGGCTACAGCCCGAACAGGACCCTTGCCAAGAAGGGTCGAAATATCGCTGAAGAATATCACAACTGATTTATCCGTTTGTAGTCATTTGCTTTATGCTTCGTATTATTTTTCTATGGGCCAAGAATACCGGATTAATAAATAATAATAATAATTTATTTTTAACCCACTACAACAAACAAGAAAAAGTGGAGTAATGAACTAGCAACAAAAAGAAACCAAAAAGAAAGAAAAACAACTCAACTACGAGAAAAACATTGGAGAAGACCATGAAAAGGCTCAAGGTTCGAAATTGCAGACCCGGACAGCCCCTCGTGTAGCAAGGCCAGCTTTGCATTCTGGATAATTTTTCTATTCTCATACCTCGGTGGCAAATAAAGTAAAAATCTCGAAGTACCGGAAATACGCGGATCGGAGAGCGGTTATATTTACTTCTGTTGGCAACAATTTTTTAGTAACCAATCTGGAGCTTAAGCTTAGCATCAGAAACTGTACGCGAACGAATTGAAATAAGGTCACGGAATCCTGAAAAGTGCTGGAAAAGCAGGTCGTGTAATGATGTTAAGTGAAGATAATTCAGATATACTTGAAAGCATCATAACGTAAATATTCTCGGTATCCGTCGTAGCATTTCAATACGTATTGTCCCCTGATAGGTTAGGCTACATATGTAATCCCTTGAATCTGGTGATTAAAATAATATAAAGAAAGGAAAATTTCTAAACTTATACTTCGGTATAATAGCTTTGACTTTTCACTGCGTAGGGTCGACCGTTCCGTGCGATACGGGTGCGCTTCATTTGAGGCGGAAGAGTCATATTCGTCATGCGTGACAAAGTCAAGAATGACTGCCCCCTCAAATCGGTCTCAGATAAATCGCAGCTTTATTGCATGGAACGCTAAACTCTGCGCTGTGGCCTGTAACGACCAAATTTTAGAAATCTCTTATATATAGCTGTATTTAAAAGCTATTAAGCCATATACAGAAAACAAATTAATTCACAAACATTATACAAGAAACAACCACACTATTTTTTCACATTCATAATTTAATAAACCTCACTATTTTTCACATTCATACTTAATATCATCTACCTACTCTCTACTAAACTAATCACTTTTTCGACCATATTACAAAAAGAAACTATAACTCGAGGAGACGTGGACTTCAGGATGCCTAGATGTAGCCCATCCCCCCATTTTGAAAAATAGTACCTCTTATATTAGAAAGCTTTTTACACCTCAAGAGTACATGGCCCAGCCCCTCATCACTCGACTCACAAAAAGGACAAGGATACTGCTCTCCGGGGCCACTACTTTTTCTTTTCCAAAATTTTTTACCGAGTACTGGTAGACAGTTTGCTCTTGCCTGGATCCATAAACGAATAAACTTAACTGGGATTTTCAACTTTAAATAAAACTCCGCACCAAAATGCGTGATACAGCTTCAGACTTGATGACTTGTGAATGTCGTTCCACCACAGTTGGATTTGTTGGTCTTCCACTCTTGATTTTAATGTGCTAAGAAATTCGCGTGTGCTTATATTGCGACCTTTCCCTTCGTTCCATATATAAGAGAACCCGATTTCGTCCAGGATCCGTTTTATCTTACACGGCCAGGATGACTTCCTCTTGGACGATAGCATATCCGCGTAAGCTTCTCTCTCCAGGCGCTCGGGTGGCAGATCCAGTATCTTTAGCCAGTATCGAATCATCTGTATTTTTCTGTTCCGATCCAGAGAAAAAAGTCCTAGGTCACCTTTCAGGACTAGCGTAGGGGTTGTCAGGTGGAAACCATACATTCTTTTAAAATACTGTAACTGAATCGTTTCTAAGCATTTCGCGAAATTACCAAATTAGCATTTACCAAATTTTAGAAATTTCTTATACAGAGATGGGTGAATCCGACCATGAGAGGATTCGAATCCGAAGCCAGGGCTAGGTACGAATCTGATTCCGAATCCGAATTTCCTACCTGGACAAGTAGTTCGCCCGGAATCCGGCCCAGACCTGAAAATTTGTTAAAAGCAAAAGTTGTACTTGTAGTTGCTTAGATGTCCGATTTAGGGGTAAGAACAGATGCTGAATCCGTAAATGACGATCATTTTTTAGCCGGGCTATAGTTCATCCGGAATCCGGCTGAATAAACCGGAAAATTTGTTATAAGTAATATTTTTTATTTGAAGTTGATTAGATGTTAGGGGATATAGGGGTAAGGAGATACGCTGAATTCGTTTTTGAGCTTCTAATTGAACTTGATCCCCGTAAGGCGGCCTGTCCGGACGAGGTACCCCCAGCTGTACTAGTCCGTTGCTCCAAAGAACTTTGTGTTCCCCTTGCAGCGATTTATAACCAGTGCCTCGTTGAAGGTACCTTCCCCAGCTGTTTCAAAAAGGACCTCCGCCCAGTATCGAAGACCTCTATATTCTCGAAAATCTTTGAACGATCCATCCATCGTTAAGTGGCTATACGAGGATATGAAGGAATCCATAGATCCGAAACAGTTCGGCTTCCAGCCTGAGTGCAGCTACCTGGTCACCCTACTTGACGAAATACTTCGTCATCTAGAGGGCCCACACTCGTTCGTGGACCTCTTGATTGCTGATATGGTTAAAGCCTTCGACTATTTAGACCACCTACTCGTCGTAAGCGGAGCCAACAACATGGGAGCGAGACGATTCATTGTAAGGCTACTTGCTAGTTTCCTTAGTGACAGGCTTCAGTGTATCCAACCCTCCCCGGAGATCTTTTCCGAGTTTCTCCGGATTACCTGCGGAGCCCCACAGGGTACTATCCTGGGCCAGATTGCTTTTGTCATAGCAGTCAACGAGCTACTGAAGAAAAAGCCAAACAGAGCCAAGTTTGCTGATGACCTCTCTCTGCCTCTCTTGCGTCAATTAGCCACGGCCAAGGACGAACTTAAACCAGCCTTTGATGAACTGACAATGGAGACTCAAGAGGCTAAGATGGAAATCAGCAAGGAAAAGAGTGTTGTCATGAGAGTGAACTTCCTCAGGAAACACATCGACAACGTAGAAACAGAAGTTGAGCTCAAATCAATGACAAAAACCGAAAGTGGAATTCCCAAGTTGACAAGATAGTAAACAAAGGAGCAGGACTGCTAAGATCGTTCGCGAACCTGAGACGCTTCGGTTTTTCCACACAGGCCCTAACAAACATCCTGAAAACATATATTCTACCCGCCCTGGAATACGGTTGTCAAGTCTTGCATCCGGGCTTAACAAAAGAACAGGACAAGCGCATGGAAAAATTCAGAAACGGGCTTGCCGCATCATTCTTGGGCAAGCCTACAGTTCGTACGAGGAGAGTATCCAGAAAATCGGCCTCAAAACCCTATCCCAACGCAGACACGAAGCAGTCATGAGGTTCGGACACCAATGCCTTCTTTCACAACGACACAGATGTATCCTACCCGATTTCGTAGTGCCAAGAATTGACGATCCTGCGACAAGGAGAAAAGCTGTTCGGAAAGTTGTCCTGAAACAACCACCACCGAATTCAAGCCAGCGCTACCTGTCATCATTCGTACCCTGTTTCATCGAATCCTTCAGTTGTACATAGTTAATTGTCTTTAGTGCCTTAATTTGATGTTACCATTGCCGATGCTATTTTTTATAATATTACGGTGCAATCAACGGATTGATTGATTGATTGACTTGTAGGGGTAAACACACATGCTGAATCCATATCTGAACTTGGTTTTCTCGGAGGATTAGCTATTTGGCCTTAATCTGTTTCTAAATTTTAAGAGTAAAAATGTTCAAGGAGTCAGCCGAAGACTGGGTATGGCGAAGACAAAACGTAATTGCCTGGATCAAATATTGAATTTTTGGGATCCCATCGAAACCTTTGGTCTTGTTATTTCTGTTTTAAAACATTGATTTTTTTTATTGACATTCTTTTTTTGTAGGTCCACGTTGCAGCCGAGGCTCCCCATGGTGTGAGCTGGGATTCAAAGAAACACACTGGTTACGTTGGGTTGAAAAACCAGGGCGCCACTTGTTACATGAATAGCCTTCTCCAGACCTTATATTTCACGAATCAGCTAAGAAAGGTGAGTTTTCTTTCTTTTTCAAATTTAAATGAAGTCTAAACCTGTATCATTTTACTGACTTCACTCCAGAGCAAACACTAGAGAGTAGTGGCAAGATCTAAGCTGTGCATGAGCGGAAGCTACATATGCTTTGGCAGAAACATGCAAACAATTCTAGTACATCTAAGATGCGGTTTGCACACACCGAGGAAACAGGGGAGAGTTGTATCTTTTTTTTGGCGTGTTAGGAATATGGAGTTATCGGAGCCAGCGCTTGTGCACGACTGATTGAGTTTCAGTAGATTATCTGTCACTAATGTTAAAATTGTCGCTGCTGTTGGAGTGTGTGTTACTTTTTTCGTGTCTTTGTGCTACTCCCTGGTGTTATTTTTCCTCTGCTTCACTCTATGACCTGTCACATAGGGGGGAATACCAAATAATACCAATATAAACATTGACAAAATCATTTCTTACCGCTGCAACCTCAAAATGCACGCACAAGTCCACACCGATCTCACACAATTCTGAGAGAATAGTATCCTATATTACCCCCTTCTTAATTTTCCTTTTTTTCCTTTTTCTCCAGTTCTGTACTTGTTTTATTCTAAGGACACTTGCAGATGGTCTTTTCAGAATAGAGCGGTGGCTTGTTGGAACGCCCGTCTATCTGAGGTAGTATTGAGTGACTCCATCAGTGCTTTAAAGGACACCTGAACAATGAAACCATACTTGAACACCCCATGGAGAATGCATTTACAGACATGGCCACGGAGAAAATTCTTCTCCTGAGCGTGACGTTTACAAAATAGGGATGTTCGTTTCTGGAGGTTTGCACATGCAGACTCCAAGACAAAAAGCGCAATTCATTCAAATCTTGTACAGCGCTGGCCGGATCGTATTGGAATTTCTTCTAGATATACGTTTGGGCTTAACTGGTTAAAAAATAGTCCGGAAGAAGGGTTGATTGGAGACATGTGTTCATTTCTAAAATTGTTCGGTACTGAAATAAGGACAGATGCAAAATGGATCAAAAATCATAGCTTGGAAAAACTATTTCGTATTTGGATTGGGTTTTCTGCAGGCAATGTTAACGGAAGTCATACAGATAGGGATGATACTTGGTACTCTTCATTCAGGTATCCTTGAAGAATTCCTTGGATAATCTTAACGCCGACGAAATTGTGCGATGAACAGTGTTTTAGACGAGCTCTTTAGAGGCCAGTGGCGTATGCATTATATGATTATTATTATTATATTAAGTTTAGATATTGAATGAGATCGTCTTCTTGGATTCCACTCAATTAGTATAGGGCTGTAGAGTATTGATCATTTGACTGATCGAGGTTTTATTTTTACCAGGCTGTGTACAAAATGCCAACTGAAAGTGATGACTCGACACGGAGCGTGGCGCTAGCTCTGCAGCGGGTATTTTTCGAACTGCAGTTCTCCGACAAACCGGTTGGAACGAAAAAGCTGACCAAGAGTTTCGGATGGGAGACTCTCGATTCTTTCATGCAACATGATGTGCAAGAATTCTTGAGAGTGGTAAGTTCAGTTTCAATTTCAATTTCAGTTTATTTTCAAAATTCCTTCACGGGCAAGCCGAACATTGGATTTTTCGTCGTAAATGTGATAACATCAGCATCTTTATCATAATTTTGTCGTAAATAATGAACTTATATACAATTCGAATCACTGTAAGAGATCATTTACAATTACACTTATATCATAACTAAAAATCAAATAACTATAACAAAAACAAGAGTCACGACGAATTATACATTTCGATCGAATGACGTCACATGACACATATATCAAAACTATAGGAGTCAAACAATTATAAAATAAACAAGAATTACGATGAGTTATACATTTCGACGAATTACGGTACGAAGCTTTTTTTGTATCGGTCATGAGATGCAGAAACAGGATGTATTTTAGGAATGGGCTGCGAAACCATTCGCGCAGGTCTAGGTCGAACGGGTTCGAACTCGGGCGGGAACATGTCTCGCAGACGAGGATTTTCAAGCGTCTTCAGTAGTTGTTGTTACAGATATTTGTGTATCAAATTAGAGGAAAGCTGGATATGCTGGTCCTAATCCAATCTTCAGCTTCGTCTTGACGCTCTCTCGTGGGTCACCTTGAATACCAGCCAAAATTTTAGGCATGACACATTCATCTCCTGCATATTAACCAGTTTCAAACAAGAAAAGATGTAAAATCGAAAAGATGTTGAAAATTGAAAACATATTAATATACTGAAATTTAAAATAGTCGCAACGATGGTTTTATTGCAATTCTGATAATCTGAAATTGCATATATTACATTGTCAATTCAGTGATTATCTATTATGCGCATGGAAGGAAATTAAGAATCCCGACATCGCCGATTCGCACCCAGGTGGTGAGGAAAGGGGTTAGACAATTGCAAGTATATAGCAACCTTAAGGAAGTGAACGTATGTTCAGTGTTCGGCTTTGCCCGTGAAGGAATTTTGAAAATAAATTGTGTCTGTAACACTTTCATGTAAGGAAAAGATATTCTTTCAGCTCAAGCTGACTGCGAATCATATTTGACGATGCAAAACGGATAAGTCAGCTACATTTTATTAGAGCTATATTTCGGCCCTTCTCAGTCTCAAGCCTGAATATTTAAGATATTTAAGGAAGACTATATAATCAGATTTAAGGAAGACTATTTAATTGTTTTTCTACAAGTTCATTTTCCAGCTTGAGCGGCTTGAGCATGAAGAGGACCCTTTCCAAGAAGGGCCGAAATATAGCTCTAATAAAATGTAGCTGACTTACCCGTTTTGCATCGTCAAGTAAGGAAAAGGTTGCTGATATCACAATATACAGAGGCGAGCTGACTTTAACAAGGAACAGCTTGTTTTGGGTTCCTCTCTGAAGTAATCTAGGTGACAGAGCAGTCGATCGCAGGTGCCTGAAGAGGACCATTTCCAAGAAGGGCCGAAATATCGCTAGAATTCTAAGCTAACTTATTCTTTTAGCACCTACGAGTCGCAGCTGATTCGCAGTCAGCTGACTGACAACTGAAATAACTCAAACAGTTAGCTGACTTATCCATTTAGTGTCATTTTTTAAAAATCATTCGCAAAGTTTCTTATTCAAGCCGTACAGTCGAAACCGAAATCTACTTGCTTAGCTCCTCCTGCTATTCCTTTGGAATGTGTCTGTAGGGGTGCTTTACTGAGATTCGAATGTTCTCATATTTTGCTACTGTCTATCATTTAATTACATTCTTCTCTAGTTATTGGACAAGCTGGAATCAAAGATGAAAGGAACTTGTGTTGAAGGAACCGTACCAAAGCTTTTCGAAGGGAAAACACTGGTGAGTTATTAAATCAAAGGAATTATTATAAGGCGTTTTCCGCGGCGTATTTGTGTGCCAAACATTTTTGAGTATTTGTTGCGAAACAGAAGTATGCCAAACACTCGACCCACAATTTGAAACTCGCGGAAACGCCCTTTTGTCTTCGTGTTTGGCGGTCATATATACAAATAAAATCCAGATAAAATCTCAGGAAATTCGACTTCAGGCTTACTTACGTCCCCACCATTTTGTGCCAGAAATAGGCTATCCTCAGTTTTATGTCTATCTGCATGATAAAGTAGTATTATTTGGACATTAATTTGCTGCTGAATTTGGATTTCCCGCCAGATTCTGGCCATAGAATCGAAATTCACCTTACGCGTATCCTCGCCGTTCCCCGAGGACTCCACTTGAGGAGTCCCCGCGTTTTTGTTGTCCCGGGGACTCATTTCCCGTATTCTCGCGAGTTCCCATGGACGGGGAAGGACTCCTACTGAGATTCGGAGGGGAATGAATTTTTGCTGGTGTTGGTGCAGTGTAAAATTATTAAAAAACAATCACGATAAACATAACCAAAAATAAAGTGGATCCAGATAATTTTCGTCAACTGTATATATTTTTTTTCGAACAAAATCCATTTTTAGAAGCATTCAGTTGTTTGCCAGATTCCAGCCACAAAAACCCTGTTGGTCGCGGAAGCACACTTGTGGGCCACACAAATGACCGCGGAAACGCTTTTCAAGCCACAAACACTTGTGGGATCGCGGAAAAACGCCTCAGTCAGAATTATACTGTACTTCTGATGGGAACTAGGGAAAGATACGTCTTCCCCGGACCAAGGACTACCTGGTACCCTAGTTGATCTAATGTTTAGACTAACATAGAAGAGGGGGGCTTAAGGGATGAACGTGAGGGAAGAAGAGTTCCTGGAAGTCGCTAGGTTGTTGTCTATAAAACCAGTTGGAAACCCTACTAGGGTCAGTGAAAGCTTGGCAGGAAATCATACCTTCTATCACCTGAATATCTTTACGTAGTTGACTTTCTCTTTTATTTCTTTTCTGTATGTTTTCTTCAAGTCCCATCTTCACATTTTCGTTCGTCTATTATTTTTTTCTTTATTCATTTTTTGAGTAGTGTGACCATAGTTTTTAGCATGATTTAGCCCCCAGAAGTATCTTCTTGAGGTTAACTGGTTGTTAGGTTTCCGTTATTGTTACGATGTGTAGGCTATCAGTCGATAAATGAATAGAAAGTGGAACTGTCTAATAAATTACCGTCCGAATGGGTTTTAGTTAATTTTTTTTCATTTTAGTCGTTTATCAAATGTAAACACGTGGACTACACATCTTCGAGGACTGAGAGCTATTACGACATACAGTTGAGCATCAAGGGAAAGAAGAACAGTAAGTTAGTTTCCTTTAGAATATGGAGAGGGGTTTACTGTACTGCGATTTTTGCTTTGTACGTCTCTGTCATTTGTGCAACTAAAAATAATTATGATAATTTCTTTCCAACATTAATAACAATAATTTCTTTCCAACAGAATTAAAGAAATAAACGTGCAGTATATCTGGAAAGGATAAAATAATAATACGAGAAAAACTCAGCTATCTTCTAACCAGGAATTATAACTCTAACCAAGAGAGTTTCAACATTATTTTTCGTCGGTTCCCTGTGGATGTACTGATGGAGTATGTTATGACATGAAATGAAGTTGATTTCAGCCACCATTTTTTCTTTGAAATTTGTTAGCCTATATTATTCCACGATGTATCATAGTACCGGGAATATAATGTGTCAGTGCGACACACAAATAAAAATCGTTATTTATGTTATATTATTGTTATGTCGATCATGTGTAATATTTTGTTTTGTTATTAGGGCCTCCGTACAGGCGCACTCGAGTTCAGTTAACACTGAGACATAAAAAAAAGAATAATTAGCATTGCGCTTACAAGGGCGTCACTTAATTTCTGATACTTCAAATTAACTACAGACAAAGCTTTATAACGACAAATAAATATATGCGTGGTAAAACTGATCAAGCAAAATCGATCAAAGTAATCGATAAACCAATTGTTTCATTACCATCATTTGTGGCAGAGATAGTAAAATATGAATCTGGAATGTAATGAGCAGAACACAATAGCTTTCACTTTTAGGCCACCCCCTAGGACAGGCCAGTGCTTTCTGGGGTGGACCTTATGTGGTTTGTATTATTATCCGTTTAATAAACTCTCTCTCTATATCTCTCTCTCTCTCTCTCTCTCTCTCTCTCTCTCTCTCTCTCTCTCTCTCTCTCTCTCTCTCTCTCTCTCTCTCTCTCTCTCTCTCTCTCTCTCTCTCTCTCTCTCTCTCTGTCTCTGTCTCTGTCTCTCTCTCTCTCTCTCTCTCTCTCTCTCTCTCCACCAAAGACAATGGGAAACCTCCATTGCTCGGGAAACAGATTGCAGATTCTCTACTGATCAAATTTTGGATATGTTTTGTTGTATCAGTCACAAGTGTTGACAATGAGACAATGGTAGACGTTCGGAAATTGGGAAGAGCTTCCAAGAGAGAGCTCCCTCGGGCTTTTTGTGCAAATATATATCATATCATGACAATGAGACAATGGTAGACGTTCGGAAATTGGGAAGAGCTTCCAAGAGAAGAGCTCCCTCGGGCTTTTTGTGCAAATATATATCATATCATATCATATTATGTTTTATTAATCCACCAAAATTGATGATAACAAGGTAAATGATATATAATTACGCAAAAACAAACCAACACTAAGGCAAACTGTAATCATCGGAACGACTAACAAAACAACACATGAAAATGGCGAAGGCAGGTCAAAAACCGCAAACAGTGACAAATACTTTTAAAACAAAAAGTTTAAAAACATCAAGATTTTAACTCGAAAATAAATTTAAACAAATTAATAGAACTACAAAGTTTCAAAATTTAAAACAATAAAAAATCAATAAAATAATTTAAAACTCGTGGAGGAAAGTTGACTAATTGTGTTTGAGCCCATGCAAGTTACGTCTAAACTTTTCATGCTTTTTCATCATAATTTCAAGAGGGTTTTTTATACCATAAGTTGCCATTATATTAGTATTGGACTCATGCCTGCTAAAACGACACAGCCATTTAGAAAACGCAAAATATCGGGTTTTAATATGCGAAGTATCAGCAAGCCGAAAAACTGGGAGGAACAAAGAACTAGGAGACACTGTGGCAAAGCTGTAACATGCCTTCGCCGGTTCAGAAGCTCACGCAATATAACAATCGACCCAAAACTAGCAGCCACTCTTCTCTCAGCTTTTTTTTTTTTTTTTTTTTTTTTTACCACTGATGCAGGGGTCTGACTCAAAGTAGAACAATAAGGCAAACCAAGATAAGTAAAAACGTATATGTTCTGTTGTATCAGTCACAAGTGTTGATAATGAGACGATGAGAGAGTTTCTGAACTAGTCCGCTTGGAAGTGCTTGCTTGGGAGCGCTGAACTCGAAGGCGAATTGCTTCGTGATATCAGGGACCCATAAATTTCCGTACAGGAGGCCTGTCATTTCCTTTGCTTCTATATTGCTATGATGACCGAACCAAATCCAGTTTCCAAAAATCCCCGCTTGAGTCGATCGGCATTCTTGTTTGCCTCATTGGACGTGCGCGCCAAAGAGACTCCTCCCTCAAGGCGCCAGCAGCCAATCCTAAATTTTGTCTATCTGGTCTTGAACGTAATTGGACCGTGGGTATTTCTCGAACTATCTTCCGTGCGCTCAAGATAGCATAGGGTAGATTCCTGAAGATAGCTATGACCCACCGCGAACTATTTTTATAGAAGTTGATGTCCTGGTGATATGGAGAGGCGAAAGCATTTTTATGACATTAATTGAATTGAAACCATTTCAGTTTATGAGTCCTTCAAAGACTACATCACCACGGAAACGCTAGACGGTGACAACAAGTATGATGCAGGGGAGCATGGGCTACAGGAGGCTGAGAAGGGTGTGATTTTCCACACCTTCCCTCCCGTTTTGCACCTCCACCTTATGCGATTCCAGTATGATCCGGTGACAGATTGCTCCGTCAAGTTCAACGACAAGTAAGTGAACCCCACATATGTAAAATCCTCAAAACGAGCCATATTTTGAAGGTACATTTCTTCCAGCTGCTTGGGCTGACAGAGCATTTCAGTGCACCCCCTTCATTTCCTGACTTCGGCCCCTCCATTTTAGCTTCTTTGTTCGTCCTGAAGCCCAATTCACACGGAGAGCGAATTTCGCCTCGCCTGACGATATTCGTCACGCCAGGCGTTGGAAAACGTAACGCCAAGTAAAAAAAAGGCTTCGTCAAAATCGCAACGCCAGGCAAATAATTTGACGCCCTCTGTGATTCCGCTTAAATGTAGGGTGTTGACCAACCGAAATTCACTAGTCATGAATTTCGGGAAAAACTTACTAAGCTCAGATGATCACCGGGACATACTGCCAGTTTTCATGGAAGAGGAACGCGCTCAGGCCACGAGAAGAGCCCCTAAACTTGCTAATAAACCCCGACTGAAACTCCCTCCAGCTCAATCATCTGAATGGTATCTCAAATCCTTTTCTCCTTATTTTATTCGCCATTTTAACTCCGTTTGACTATCTTGCTGTCTGTTTTAATCAGTTTGTGACGTGACACTATGTGTATTATTTAGGGTGATTAGATGGTGTTTTTCGTCAGTAGTCATAATTATATGACCCAATTAACGTTGTAAGATGAAGAAATTGTATATAATATTTATGTATTAGTAATATTTTATTGATAAGTTAAGAAACAAAAATTCTATTTAAATTGTGCAGAAGATTATGTAAAGTAATAGCATGTCAGTGTATGTTTATTGACATTCCTACGCTATTTTTCGCAACGAAGAATTTTTGGAAAAGTGAATTGAATTAAATTAACCTCATACCGATCCCGTTCACTTTTGGATTTCCATGCCCTCTCCTAGAATAGTTACCAAGTGAGATCACCGTGTTGATACGAAAAACCGGACGATGTTGAGAAAATACGAGAAACAACCCGGAGTGCCACGAACGTACCTAATAGGGTTGTTAATTTTGAACCGGTAGTGGATGGAGTTTTAGGGTGGAGTATCGGTTTAAATATTGTAACAGAGCGGCTAGAGTGGACGTGGGCTACACATCCATTACTTATCCAATTGTCCGTGACCGGAGAGAAGCGGCATATAATACTATGGCGCGGCTCGGAGGTCTCGGACAAACCAGTTCAGTTGATGATCGAGCATGGTAATGGTAAGGCTGAAGGCTTAGGTGCATTGCATGGTGTAATTCAGTTATTAAAAAAAGGGGGGGAAGAGAGGAGAGAAGGCATGCGTTGTTAATTCTATAACAAGTAATTTAATTGGGAAATGGTTTAGAAAAGAGTCCTTCCCATGCTGGACTCAGATTCGACGTGTCACGTTAAACTGTTTCCAGGAATTCACGTAAGGAGGAGCTAGGAAGATATTCCAGAGTCGGAAGACCCTTCCAGAGTTGCCTGCCTTGGTGTTAAATAAATAAATAATGATTTTATCCGTCATATCTTTAAAATATATGTTAAGGTGTGTATCTTTAAAATTTGAAACGGCAATGTTTTAAGCACTCAGTTCAAAAATAAAATCATCATAATACTTCAAAATATCGACAGGACCGGTCAAAATTATATAGCTATTGGAAGTTCAAAAATAGATCATCATAATACTTCAAAATATCGACAGGACCGGTCAAAATTATATAGCTATTGGAAGTTCAAAAATAAATCATCATAATACTTCAAAATATCGACAGGACCGGTCAAAATTATATAGCTATTGGAAGAAGAATTTAAATTTCTAATAAAATATGAAATGTGATACATACACCCTGGGGGAGGAGCTACATGATCAAAAGTTGCTGCTGTATGAGCGTACTGGAGAGGATTATTTGCTCCTTGTGGTTGTAAGCGAGGTTTTCCAGATTTTGCACCTTCCGCTGACCCCCCCCCCTTTTCCCAGGTTCGAATTCTACGAGAAGCTGGATTTAACCGACTTCCTCCAATGTTCAGATGCCGCCGGGAGGGCAACCTATACCCTGCATGCCGTCCTAGTCCATTCAGGCGATAACCACGGGGGCCACTACGTAGTATTTCTGAACCCTAAAGGAGATGGAAAGGTAATAGTTGTGTTTCATTTCGTCCTTTACTGTCCCTTTTTGAAGAAAATGCGATCCTTGGATTGGCCCAACAATTGGAGCAATGCCCTTTAGAAATCTGAAATAGTTTATTGACAAACCAACTTGGTAGGTTTCTTCAGCAGAAGATGCTAAATTATGCTGGTCACTTACAATAATGAAATAAAATATTTACACTAGTTAACTTTGTTAAAGATCTCTGTAAAAAAGGGCACAAACGAGTTCATAAACCTCGAGGTTTGTCCTTTGACAGGCACTAATTTTTGCCGTCTTTTCCTGCTGTTTTTGGGGGCATCAGGGGGGGGAGCAAGACTCGGTACTTTTCACTTTCTAACAGCTTTTTGCCGAATTTTTTATATCAGTTCTTCTCTCCGGGAGTAGAGACTCGGGATTCTCAACACTGTCAGTGGCTGCTCGTATGATTGGAAGTTAGGTCCCATGATAATTTTCGAAGCGCGTTTCTGTACTGCTTCTAGCTTTTCTGTTAAGGACCGTTCAAGCTTACGTTTAAGGCGCAGACTTTCTGAATTATACGTGCTATCCGCGAATGTCTGTGGTAAATCTTTCATCCGGCCAGGCTTGCTGTGGTAAAAATTAATAGGAACGGGTTCTATTTTGTGTGTTAAAAGTTATACGCGACCAATAATAGCATGCGTTTCCATCACGTGACTGTGAAGGAAGAAAGAGAGAAACATTCAAGGAGAGATATTTGTAATATAACTGAAACTGAATGAACTTTTTGAATGGCAAGTTAGTCATACTAAACTATACAACTAATTTTGTTTAGACAACTATAGCTTTTACCTTATCTGAAATAATTCCAGCAATCCTGGTAGCCTCAAAACTAAATCGAGAAATTTACATTGGTCCAACAGACACAGCAACAGATATTATACTGATTTGTCACAAAACCGGTCGAGGCTGATACAAAATTCCACATTTCAGGATGTTCATTGTCCCTGAAGTCATCAAAGGTTATGTTCTCTTGGGGTTCATTATCAGGCTCCAGGCTCCGTTTTAATAATCTGCGCACACGTGGGCGTACAACTTGATTTTCAAGTTGAACGGGAGAGGAGGATAAGGCGCACAAGGCGAAGTATTTTTATTCATGTTACAACACAAGCGTGAACGGTCCTTTAGATAAACTGTGTTCTATAACACTTGGGGTCCCCACACCGGGCAGCAGTATTCTAAAAGGGGGCGCACGTGAGTGAGGTATGCGAGGCGGAGTTCGGGAAGTGTGAAACCAAGTCTACGTATTGACACTTAGGTTATCAGTGTGGAATGGCCCCTGCGCACTACGCTTTCGACGTGGCCTTTGAATGAGCAGTCATTGCTGAAAGTTACTCCCAGAATTGTAAGCAAGGGCTTTCTAAAAATGTTATGTTTCCACGAGTATTACAGTAGATGAAAATTTAAAGTGGAAGATAAGTTTTCTTCGGCTTTAGAATACGCCTCGTCGGCTAGAATCCCTTTTGATTGATTGATTATTTGTCGCCAGGTCGTTCTTTCAATCGTTTTTTATTTTTATTTTAGTGGTGCAAGTTTGACGACGACGTCGTTTCAAAGTGTACCAAGCAAGAGGCGGTGGACAACAATTACGGAGGTCCAGACGAAGACTCGCCCCTGACAGCTAAGATGTGTACAAATGCATACATGCTAGTCTATATCAGAGACAGCGAGCTGAAGACAGTATTACAGGAAGTGCCGGAGGCTGATATTCCTGAGGAGGTGAGTGAAGCCGGTGTAATATTTACCTCAGCCTGTTATGTGACGGCACATCTCTATATATAGCGCCGAGCGCGTTTACATTTATAAACCGTTCAAGGGACAATCAGTTCCGTTAGAAAATGCAAAATATAGACTTTTCGTGTGACGTCTCACATAATCGGCTGAGGATTAGTCGACACCAGTCATGGACACTAGCTCAATTTTGGGGTACTGATACCCTATATGAGGGGTACTACCAATTTGGGGAGTACTACCCAAATATGGGGGAGTACTTCCCACATGTGGGATATCACTACCCCCTATATGGGGTACCAGCCTAACTTTCCACTAAGTTTCTCACTTTTGGCACTTGTCTTGGCTAAACGACAAGCAGCCGTGGTTCCTCACTTTCACAGGGTATAGCTATGAATCTTACCTGTCTTTTGGTATACTATTGTCCAGATTGTGACGTAGTTTTGGAAGACAGGGTCTTGTTGTGTCCAAATGTTTTGGAAGTATTTTTTGTATTTTGAGTATTTGAAGTCTTTTTGGTATTTTTGGGATCCCAAAACGTAAGTGGAGGGATACCTATGACATCGCAAAAGTTGTCCGTCCGTCCGTTTGTCCGTCTGTACGCACGATAACTCTCGAAGGAATTGAGATATTTTGATGAAACTTGGTGGGAGGATCCTTTGGGTCAAAGTACAAGTCAAGTTCGAAGATGGGCTCTGTAGCCCTATATTTGAGGGTGGGGGATGGTTTCAGATTAAGGGGCAAAAAAAAATATTTTTGAAATCTATTGAGATAGTCAATTTAGGAGTAAGGAGAAATGCTGAATCCGAATATGAAAGTTATTTTCTCATCGGACAAGTAGTTCACCCGGAAGCCGGCGAAAACCGGATACAAAATTTGTCGACCCCCGCTACCCCTTTTCTCAAATTAGTAGCCTATAGCTCTGCGCGGGATCAGTATAGCTCTGCGCAGAGCTGACGTAAGAGAGAGAGAGCTAGTGCGATCAAGGTCGAAGGGGTTGGTATAATGGAAAAGAGTACGTGGTTGCGGGCTATATAACAGTTGGAAAATTTATAGGGGTTGACAACTTCAGTACTAGGGTACACACTAAAACCAAAAATAGGCCGATCTCAATTGTGAGACAAGTAGGGGACTTCTAATGGTCGCTTGGTCTGATAATAGGCTGTTAGACCATAATCATCTTCGGCAATGAGGGATTAGCAGTTTTGTCTAGTTGGTGTACCTACAGTTTGTTTTCTGTGCTTTATGTGGTACGAACAATTTGGTAACACGTCTATCACGAGGACATGGAGTCGTAAGTAAGAATCGATTGCTAGAATCTTTGGTGGTGAGGGGTTGCCAACTTTTGCTAGTTGATATACCTTTTATTTTTTTGCCAGTGTACCTCATGATAAGAACGATACGGTACCATGTCTATCACGGGGAGATGGACTTTTAAGTAAGAATCGGTTGCTAGAAGGGCTTCGCGAGGGGCTTGAAACTTTAAACTTTGATCTGTTTCTAAATATTACAAGTAAAGAGTATTGATCTATCAACATCATTTAGTAGATTTTTGGGATCCCATCGACACCTTTGGTCTTGTTGTTTTGGACATTTCGTGACAGGGTCTGCCTTTTAAAAGCTTCCAAAACCACGTCACAATCTGGACAATAGTATACCAAAAGATAGGTAGGATTCATACCTATACCCTGTGAAAGTGAGGAACCACGGCTGCTTGTCCTTTAGCCAAGGCAAGTGCCAAAAGTGAGAAACTTAGTGGAAAGTTAGGCTGGTACCCCATATAGGGGGTAGTGGTACCCCACATGTGGGGAGTACTCCCCCATATTTGGGTAGTACTCCCCAAATTGGTAGTACCCCTCATATGGGGTATCAGTACCCCAAAATTGAGCTAGTGTCCGTGACTGGTCGACACCGTGAAGCCTAGATTCTGCTGGGGAGGATTTTGTCTTCGTTTTTTCGCCCCGATTTGCATTTTGGCGGACTAATACGGAGCCGTGTAACGAAAAAGTTCGCTTTGATCTAGTCTTTTCGATTTTTCAGCGAAGGCTTCAGTCTTCCTTCAGCGAAACAAAAATTATGTGACAAAATTAAAAAGGCTCCCAGCGGGCTGGTAAACCTATTGGAGCGCCGCGCGACCAAGAGGAAGACGTTCGAAAAACACATGTAGCACCACGGCAGCCATCATTGCATTGTCACTTTAATGGGATCTGGTTCAGCTTTACATAACTAGGACGATTTTCCATGTCGACTTGATTTCTAATTGAATCGTTATAGAAGATACTGCCTTTGTTCCAGTCTTCTAAGATGATAGATAGATAAGATTTAATTGCACAAAAAAGCCATAAGGCCATGGGAACAAAATAAACAAAAGAAAAATACAACGATCTAAACATTAACCTACTCTAAGCATAATTTTCGGTGTTGAAAGCGACCCTGAGGAATCTTGCCAGCCTCCTCACATCATCAAAGTGACGGCTACCAATCATACTACACATCCATTTCTGATGTCTGACTACTCTGAGTGTTCATGCTTCTTGTCATTCAGCTTTTTGTAAATTAATCGGGGGCCTACGTCTCGGAAAGAACCAAATGGAAAGAAAGACGTTAACCAATCAAATCAAAACGACAATACGATCTTGAGCCTCATAGGCGATAGTAGGTTATTTGAACAGTTTAAATTTGAACAGTGCAGTTTTCGGCTAAATGGTTGAATGAAAATCCGAAATACCTAGTTTTCACGGGCACTTCATTAGCTACCCTGGCTAACTGGTAGTTGACTTTAGCCACAGCAAGTGCGTAAGAATGTCACTGTTCAAAGTCAACAAACGTTCGAATAAACGTACCTCTACTGTACATAACAGTGCAGTTTTTCAAAAATGTGTTTTCTCGTGATTCAGAGTTAAAGTTTAACCGAAAAGGGCTGGGATAGGACAATCTAGTTACCCATCACTCATTCACAAGTTGGCTTGAAGACCCGCTAAAAATGCGTTACTTTGTTGTTCTGCTATTCACGAATAATCGATTTTCAAATAGTGGAATTTCCTTGTGACTTGTAGTACTCTATGCGCTTGCAGTTTTGTTGTATGCCTTACGAGAAAGATTTATGATTTTTTTTTCGTTCAGGCACTAAGCAGTCTTCACCAATCTCACCACTGACCACTGAAAAGCCGCGTTTGTGTTGAGATTAAAATTTCCCGCGTCATAGTAGAATTTACGCTGTGGGGACGGCCGCAGATGTTCTGAACGTCATAACTAGAGCAGATAGAGGAAAATAGAAAAATCCCTTTGCAGAATCCAAATAATTCAGTGTATTCAATTAAATGACACAAAAATAAGTCGGATTTTCAGTTAAACTTTAAAAGAAGATATCGTTCCTAAATTGCTCTTGAAAATTTTTCTTGAAAACATTTCTTCAAAATTTTCAGCCGCATTACGCGTTAAGCCGCTTTCACATTGACACGTTGAGCCATTCACACTGAGCTATGCAACCTCTGCGTCGCACTTGCGGGGGACGCAGCGCAGAGCTGATGCAGACAAATAAAACGCAATGCAAGAATTCTACTCTTGCGTTGTGTCGACGCGTACGCATCCGATTTTCCAGTGAAAAAAAGAAGCTTAGAAGAGAAACTGGAAAAGAACCTACTAGTAAGAAACGAAAATTCAGCAGAATGAACCAAGAAAGGAAAAGCGTAAAAATACCCATCCACCGTGAAAGCTTCTCATTTTCCAGTGAAAAAAAGAAGTAAGAAACTGGAGAAAAACCTACTAATGATGAAAGAAACGAAAATTCTGCAGAATGAACCAAGAAAGGAAAAGCGTAAAAATACCAATCCACCGTGAAAGCTTCTCGCCGGTGTGAAAGATGCGCTACGCAACTTGTACGCAGCGCAAGATCCTATCGCAACGACGCGTCAGAGTGAAACCGGGTTTATGTTGTAGATGTAGAAACGAGTTCTAAGAGCTGTATCCCTGTTTTAGCTCGTCGAACGGTTGAACGAAGAGCGTCGCCAAGATGCAGTGAGGAGGAAGGAGAGGAACGAGGCCCATCTGTACATGAATGTCAATGTCCTCTTTGAGGATGAATTCAACGGGTATCAGGGTTTCGATCTGTATGACCCGGAGAGGCTAAACCCAAGGATCTTCAGAGTGCTTAAAACGAGCACAGTGGAGCAGACTATCAAGCTCATTGCAGAAACTTTGGTAAGTGAAACTTTCCTTTGTGATGACCGGGTGGAATAAAAAAGATAAATATAGCCTACAGAAGACTTTTTCTGTAGGATATATTATTATTATTATTATCTTTAAAGTTTAACCGAAAAGGGCTAGGATAGGACAATCTAGTTACCCACCACTTATTCACTTAAATTGGCTTGAAGACCCGCTGAAAATGAGTTACTTCGTTGTTCCGCTATTCACGAATAACCGATTTTCAAATAGTGGAATTTCCGTGTAATTTGTGGTGCCTCTATGCGCTTGTATTTTTGCGGTATGCCTTACGAGAAAGATTTATCAATTTTTTGTTTGTTCAGGCACTAACCAATCTCACCACTGCCCACTGAAAAGCCGCATTTGTGTTGAGTTAAAAATTTCCCGCGTCATAGTAGAATTTACGCTGTGGGGACGGCTGGAGATATTCTGAGCCTCATAACCAGAGCAGATAGTGGAAAATCAAAAAACCCTTTGCAGAATCCAAATAATTCAGTATATCCAATTAAATGACACACAAATGAGTTGGCTTTTCAGTTAAACTTTAAAGGACCCCTCGCACTATTTACTGTCTATATTCTGATATTCTAAAACTGTTGAATACTCTTAAACCAGACTATGCTTTTAATAGATTAATTACCCACGGCTTTGGCTATCTTAAGCGTTTCTCCAGGTCGATTGAATTCTAGCAAAAACATGGAAAGATTCGGAAAATCGGTTTAGTTTATCTGACGAGGAGCTTGTCGTGGACAATCGCTGGGGAGCAGGAGACAAATCGAAATTAGCGAAACAGTGTAAAAAAACAGTGAGGTATCGTTAGGGGGGTTACAATGTATGATGGAGTGAATACGGAAGTAGGATGCGTTGGTATTACAGATACGACGGGTCCTTTAAAACCGAAACTATATCTCACAAAAGTAATAGTTTTTTGTAGGCTTTAACCTCTCATTTATGTCTTTTTTGTACTTTTTGGTCCGAACTGTGGGCAAAACCCTCCCGAAATAAATTCCGCGGGCAACCCCCCCCCCCCCGAAATAAATTCCTGGATACGGGCCTGGTTTTTATGGCACTTGCAGCTCCGCTCAAGTGCCATATACCGATCGCTTTTCGGTCGGTCGGTCGGGCGGTCTGTCGGTCGGTCGGTCGTGCGGTCCACTGTTTTCGAGTTAGGGTACTTCCAGATGTGCTAGGACGATGAAACTTGGCAGGCATATCAGGGACCCGATATAACTAACCTGGAAATAATCAGTTTCACGATCCGACCATCTGGGGGGGAGTGGTGGGCCCGGGAATCCTGAAAATTAAGCAGTTTTTGTCACACTTTTTCGAGTTGGGGTACTTCCAGATGTGCTAGGACGATGAAACTTGGTAGGCATATCAGGGACCCGATATAACTAACCTGGAAATAATCAAATTCACTATCCGACCATCTGGAGGGGATTGGTGGGCCGGGGAATCCGGAAAATAAAGTAGTTTTATCAAACTTTTTCGAGTTGGGGTATTTCCAGATGTGCTAGGACGATGAAACTTGGAAGGAGCATCAGGGACCCGATCCGAATAAACTGGAAATAATCAGTTTCCCAATTCGACCACCTGGGGGGGGGGGGTGGAGGGCTGGGGAATCCGGAAAATTCGAGTAGTGTGTAACTTTCGAACGGGTGATCGGAGTGGAATGAAACTTAATAACTGAATAAATGGCATACCTCTGATGTCCCATTTGAAGTCTGGACCGGACTCGACAGCTATGGGGGAGTTGGGGGGGGGAGACCGGAAATCTCGAGAAACGGTTAGAATGGAGGGATCGCGGTGAAACTTGCTGGGAAGAACAAGCATCTGCTCCAGATAAATCGTTTATACATTTGGACTGGATCCGGACACTGGGGGGGGGGTAGAGGGGAGTTCCTCGGAATTCCGGTAGTGGCGGTTTGGGGGATTTTCACGACGAAACTTGGGAGGCGTATCAGGGACCCGATCAAACTGACTTATAAATAAAAATTTACATGATCCGATAGTCGTGGGGGGAGTAGCGGGAGGGGGAATCCGGAATATTGAGTCGTGCGTAATTTTGGAACGGTTGATCGGATTTGAGTGAAATTTGAGAATTGAACAGAGGACATGTCTCTGGTGATCTTTGTCATGTCTTGATCTTTGTACACAACCGGATTGATTCCGGTGACTGTGGGGAGTTTGAGGGGGGGCCGGAATTCCGGCGATCGCGATTTAAGGTACTTCCATTAGTGCTAGGACGATGAAACTTGGCTGGAATATTAAAGATTCGGCAATATTAGCTTAGAAACCGCCACTTTCTAAATCCGACCATTCCTTAAAGTACCATCTTGACTGCAAATTCAGAAAGATACTTTTAAGCATAATTTACATTTTCATGGTCTCCATGAGCCCATTATCATTTTTGACTCAGGGGTTTTGCTTACAAATGAAGTTCTATCTCCCTTAAAGAGCGCTATCACCGTCTATCACCGTTAAAGTGCCCGTTTTAAACGAAAAGTGTACAAAAATACTTTTGACCAAACGGTATATATCGATGATCCCTAAAGGCCTGTGATCGTTTTTGTCTCAATAGTTTTTCTTACAGATGAATTTCTACGCCTTTAGAGTGCGCATCATTACAGCCAAGTTCACAAAAAAAAAATACTTTTTATGGCACTTTATGGCCAAGTGCCATATACCGATCCGTTTTACGTCGGTCGGTCGGTCGGTCTGTCGGTCGGTCCGCTGATCGCGAGTTAGGGTACTTGCAGATGTGCCAGGATGACGAAACTTGGCAGGTATATCAGGGACCCGCCCGAACTAACTTGGAAACAGTCAGTTCCCCGATCCGACCACCATGGGGGGAGTGGAGGAAGGGGGAATCCGGAATATTGACATATTTATAACTTCTGAACGGGGAATCGGATCTTGATGAAACTTGATATTTGGAAAGACCTCGTGTCTCAGATGTCACACTTCAAGTCTGGAATGGATCCAGTGACTTTGGGGGGAGTTGGATGGGGGAACTGGAAATTGTGTGACATGCTCAGAATGGACGGATCGGTATGAAACTTGGTGGGAAGAACAAGCACAAGCCCCAGATCAATAGTTGACAAGACCAGACCGGAACCGAGTACTGTGGGGGGAGTTGGAGGGAGGCTTCCGGAATTCCGGTGATCCCGACTTAAGATGCTTCTGCATGTGCTAGGACGATGAAACTTGGCAGGCATATCAGGGACTTCGAACAGTCGCTTCTCCAATATGACCATCGTGGGGGAAGTGGAGGGAGGGGGAATCCGGAATCTTGAGGTTGTCCAACTTCTGAACGGGTGATCAGATCTTACTGAAACTTGATATTTGGAAATAACATATGTTTCAGATGTCCCATTTCAAGTGCGGACAGGATCCGACCAATTTGGAAAGTCGGGGGGGGGGGGGTAAATTTTGTGACACTCTTAGAACATAGCGATTGGGATGACAATTGGTGGGAAGAACAAGAACATCAGTAACAGAACCGGAACGGATTCGGTCACTCGGGGGGGGGGGAGCTGGCAGGGGGTCCAGAATTCCGGTGCGCAATTTAAGGTACTTCAAGATGTGCTAGGACGACGAAACTTGGCTTGAACAGTAGAGACTTGACAAGATTGGCTTAGAAATTGTCACTTCTCTGATCCGATCATCCCTTAAAGTACCCATCTTAACCCCAAAGTACAAAAAATACTTTTAAGCAAAACCTACATTTTCATGATCCCCATGAGCCCATGATCATTTTGCCTCAAGGGTTTTGCTTAGAAATGAGTTTCTAGCACCCTTAAAGTGCGCATCTTAACCGGAAAGTTAAATAAATACTTTTCACCAAACCATATATATTCATGATCCTAAAGGGCCCAGGATCATTTTTGCCACTAGGGTTTTGATTACAAATGACATTCTAGCGCCCTTAAAGTGCACATCATCACAGCCAGGTGCAAAAAAAAAACTTTTTTACATAACGATACATTCTCTTGATTTCCAAGGGTCCGTCTTCACTCTTATCTCAAGGGTTTTTCTTACAAATGTTCACAAAAAACCCACGAATTGACGAATTCCTACTTTCATACTTTTACCAAGCCTTGCAAGTGCCATATGAGCTTACAGCTCTTGTTATTACTGGGTTACGCACGAAAGATTGAAAGTGGGTGAGTGGAGCACGAACTAAGAGTGCCTATGCATTAGATAATGAGCGAGGAGCGGTTCATGAAGATTGAAAAGCTAGTAAGGTCGTTAATAATTACTGATATGTAAAATAAGTAGGCCATTGGCCTATACAGAATTCGTCCAAAACTCTTTTACCATAATTTTTGTCAGCGTACAAATTGCTCAGGGAATTCTTGACAGCGGTGATGGAGTCACTCCAAACTATTTCAGATGGAAGTGGGCCGTCCAACAGTCCATCATTTTTTTTTTTGAATGGCCATATCAACCAATGTCCACTGTAAATTTATTTATTTCTGTTATGGTTTTAAATTTATTTATTTCTGTTATGGTTTGGGAAAAGTGTCTCAAATTTTTTCCACAAGCTCGTTTTTCCAACTTTAGCGGCTTTTGAGCCTGAAGAGGACCCTTGCCAAGAAGGGCCGAAATATAGCTCTAATAAAGTTGAGCTGACGTTTGTGTTGCATTTTGTCTTGTCTTCTAGAAATACCCGGTGGACCAGATACGTCTCTGGCCTATACAGCTAAGGAACAACAACACCGTGCGCCCGCGGGCGTTAGACCAAAACGAGTATCCGAAGACGGTCTTTGACGTCTCAGACCAAGGACCGAGTTGGTTCGTTCTCTGCGAGGTAGCAGCGCCGGACTCGAAGACGGGACTTCAGCCCTTCAACCCTCAAACGGATGTCCTGCTCTTTTTCAAATACTACGACCCCAAGATACGGAGGCTGCACTATGTAGGCCATATCTGCATTCCTCTGTCAGCTAATCTCCGTAAGTGTGTTTTTGCAATGTACACCCCCCCCCCCCAGGGGCTTTTTCCGGTAATAGTGCAATGATGGGGGGGGGGAAACAGATTTGTGCTGGATCCAATGTACGATATCTTGTTCATTTTCCAGGTAGTAGGTATCGTTATTTCAGAGCTCTTTGGTTGTTGTCAATGTATCGGCTGTTCAACATTTTGTCAGCTTGGGAATGTGGAAGGAACCACCAATCCGCAAATGCTACCGGATCCGGAAAATCCAGAATTAACCGCCCGTTTGGGTTCCATCGAAATCTTTGGTCTTGTTTTTATCATGATGTGCTAGTTGTTTTGTGCCTGATCTTACATGTAATTATGTACATGTACACAATTATGTAAATACAGACTCACTGACGTTGAACCACTTATCAGCCGAGTCCGGCTTTGGTTTGGAGAATTACAAATAATAACAGTGATATAATTGCAGAAAAAGGCTTTCGCCTGTATAAATGATTGATTGACTGAGATGTTTTTTTCAGATTTATTTTGATTTTTGTTTCTGATTTAGTTTCAATACTTCCCACTCTGAACGAGCGAGTTGGGTTAGCAACCGGCACGGAGCTGTTACTCTTCGAAGAAATTCGACCATCTCTGATTGAGCGAATCGATGATCTGGACCGACCAATCGAAAGCGTCCTAGAGGAACTGATGGATGGTGACATCATCGTGTTTCAGAAGAAGGACCCAGAGGAGCTGCAGATGGAGTTAGGAGTTTGTAGGGACTATTACAGGTTAGTTCTCCTATATAATATGTATTATACACGGAAGTCCAAGAATAAGCAAATACTAACTTCAGATTTTGAAGTACAAAGCAAGTACTGCTACAAAATTAAAACACCTCAAACGAAAAGGGACCTATGTCGTCCTCCCCAGTTCCAAGAAGCACCTAGATGGGACTGGGGTGGGTCCAAACACTAACAGATTTTTAGTAGTCCCAAAAGATCTGCTGTTGAGCAGCCCGTTTAACCAATTTTCGTCACCTGTTTTCCATGGAGCAACTCCGATACTGCATGCACTCTGCGCTGACGTGGGAATATGTGCAGGATTACAAATAGGAAGAGTAGGCACCTGCCTATGAGCCTCACTCGCAGCAACATTTCGGAATAATCTTGATCTGATTTTGAAAGAAATTGTAATTAAGCTTTTTTAAATCTTTTATTTCGGTGCAAATTACACCGATAGACCATACCTTTTCGAAAGTCGTTATCTTTCAACCAAAAAGTTACTTTGTTATATTAACTTTCTTCTTTATATTATTATCTTCTGTTTATTACCGTAATCCAAAATTGGTCGCACTAATGATTTTGTAGAGAGGACTAAGCATTGTTTCGTCTTCAGATGTGAAGTTGCGTCAAAGAGTCCTCTAACGTGGGATGCCCTTTATTACGCTTTTGTTATCATTCTCGAAACTCAGGTCACTATCGATAATGATGCCAGGTTTCTTTCAGCGGAACTCTTCTTTAGTTGAAACCTGTCTATTGACTTAGGAGAGCTGAAAAAGTCTGCTTTCGTGAGAGAGAGAGTAGAATTTAATTTAAAGGACCCCTCTTGCTTATTCTGCCTTTCAATTCAATTCAATTCACTTTATTTTTCCAAAAAATTCTTCCTTAAGAAAAATAGCATCGGAAATGTCACATAGTCACACATATACACTAATGTGCAAATGTAATACCTAGCTCCCATACAGAATTATAAGCTTCTAAAATCCCCACCTTTCTCCATTATTTCGTTTTGTGTCTACGAATTTTCAGCGCTTTTTTGGCTTTGCCGAGTTTTGCCCGTCACACAACGAAACGTTTGCGGAGATCTTCAATATCCGCTGACAACTCTTACACATATAAGGATCTGAGAAGCTTCTTTTATTACTTCTTTTATTTGCATAGTTTTCCCACTTTTGAACCACGGCGCGTTCAGTTTTCAAACGTTTTGCTCCCAGCCGCCGCGTCGGAGGGCAGGAAGGCTGGACATAATCGACAAGCGCTAACAAGAAAATCGCTAATTTCAGGTGGAAATTGTAATGGTATTTTCGAAAAAGTTTTTTGTGATCCATTTCATACAGAAAAGATCATTTCTAGTAAGAGTTGTGCTTTAAAAATGGCTTTCACAGCAATAATGCCGAATTTGCATTTCATGTCAACATAGTCATTAACAAAAGCGTCGTCAATTCAACATTTTCAACAGATATACAGAGACAAAATATGTATACAATTCAAATCACAGCCAAGGTTATCTGATTTCCAGTGAAAGAACAAAAAACTACTTCCCAAAGACTACCACCACGTGACTTTTTTCTTAAAGGGTTTCGGTTAATTCTCATCGAAATTTCTAAGCACGGAAGGAGGCCTAACTTAGCAAGTCTCTCATAGGCAAATCACGCAGCTGTTGACCTTTTTTTTTTATTGCAGAGAGCTGTTTTATCGTGTTGACGTAACGTTCTGTGACAAAAACAACCCGAATGACGCTGGATTCACGATAGAGCTGAGTCAACGATACAACTACGACCAGATGGCTCGTGCCGTCGCTGAATACTTAGACACGGACCCGTACCTGCTTCAGTTTTTCAAATGCCAGAGGTAGGAATCAATTGGTACAGTCAAGAACAAAAAAAGCCAATACAGGAGTGTTGCATGAAGCCGCCACCCTAAACTCCTATTTTGGGGAAATGACTTATAGAAACAGAGTAAAAGTTGAGATAAAATTCAGTGGAGTATCCTGAAAGGAAGCTCAAAACCTTCTCTTTCTGCTGGTACCTTAGTTTACCTGTAATTGTTCAAGGCTAAGCTGGAAAACACGAAAGAATACAGGCACCCAAGTGATCACGAAGCCGCCCATTTTGCTAAAAATTGTATTTTGCTACACGAGGAATGCTAGAGGCCAGCCGTTTGGTCAGAGAGGTTCCTTGACCTATTGCAGATAACAAAATTTAGTGTTTTCTTAGAATTTGCATGATTTTTCTGGGGGTGGCAGCTTCATGATCCAGGGTGGCAGGATCATGTACCATGGCCAATTGAAATCATATCTGGCTCAAAACATGCCTAATAATAATAAACAAGCAGCTAAATGAGTTAAGTGGTTAAAGTTTCTAAGATTTATTATTTTAGTGGCTTTTCTAGGGGGTGGGCGGCTTCATGGTACGGGCAGCT
This sequence comes from Branchinecta lindahli, assembly GCA_023053555.1. Classification (NCBI taxonomy): domain Eukaryota; kingdom Metazoa; phylum Arthropoda; class Branchiopoda; order Anostraca; family Branchinectidae; genus Branchinecta; species Branchinecta lindahli. Next base: position 4,330,852 of record JAKZAO010000008.1, on the reverse strand, counting down.
TCATGCAACACTCCTGTAGAACCTCAGTTTGTGGTTCCATTCACCGATTATGAATACCCCGACAAAACTGAGCTGAGCTAGAGTTACTTGCTGAGCTTTGGGCTGACGACCGTCTACTTCCCTCTTCGCCGCTGCGCATTTCAGAGGAAAAGACAGTACCAGGCGTGCATGACCCGCTCTGCAGCGCGTCACGTGTGACATCATAATGGTAGACAACCAATAGAGGAGGGTTTTCGCGAGCTGGAAAGCGAAGTCGGAATCACTTTCCAATGGTTTTCGCGCTACTTCGGAAAGTTGCCGAACTTTCCACGCCAGTTTCGCTCTTTGGAAACCGAAGTAGCTTTCCCGGAAAGTGATTCCACGAGGTTAGTGGAAAGCTCCGTAGAAAGTTGAATGTTTCGGCGGGAATTTCAAAGGTTTGGGAAAAAACAGTGCAAGTATCACTAATAAATAAAGAAAAACGGCAAGCGTTATTAAGCTGACTTCGATGGAATATATGAGAATCAAAGAACCGTTAAGTGAACCATATTTATTTGAAAAGTTTGTAATTCAACATTTTGCCGGCGATAAAGTTATTCCAGGAATCGCTTTCCCACAATCGCCGGAAAGTGATTCCGAGATCTCGCAAAAACCCTCCTTTAGGACCCGACATTTCTTCTCCGGGGCTCTACTGCGACATAGCTGTTTGTAGAGGTAACGAATTGTGATGTTCCGCGTAGCTGAAAGCCTCCGCTCGTTTGCATCGGACAGGGCATGGGAAATATATTCGACGCCGCGTGGTCGTATTACAGAGATAGGGAGACGGAGATTCTTGTGCTTATATGTTCTCGGTACAGTAGAGGCATGCCTCTTTGAACGTTAGTTAACTTTAGACACCAAAGTATTAAGTATTAAGGGCTCCGAAATACCTGAATGGATTTTTTGGGGTCTTCCTTTTACCATTTAGCCTAAACTTACACTGTTGAAAGTTAACTAACGTTCGAAGAAACATACCTCTACTGTGTCTTTATGGTAATAATAATAATTATAACATATTGCAAAATAATAAGGCCACGAAGTCTCTACAAAATTTTCTAAAACACGTAGGGTCGTACATTTGGGTACTTTTAGTAAGATTTATAAACATTTCGTCAGTATCTTTGTTGAGCTGGCTCAGTGGGCTTCGCCGTTTCTTCGGGCAGTTGGTTCCAGTGAAGAGGCACGCGATTTCTGAAGCTCCACCAACCAGTGTCTCTGTAGTACCTCTACCCGGTGAATCTGAGGCTATGGCCACGCAATTTGTTGAAATTGGCATTGAGGATGTCGTCAGCTTAGACGTTTTCATACATACCGTGGCATAGCTTGTTTTTCTCAGTGAGGTCCCCCCCCCCCTGTGGAAACGGTATGCCAGCATACTAGTCTTTCAAGCCTTTGCTGGTATGGGTGGTGTCTTAGTTTAGGCGGGAAGTTCGTGAGCCGCCGCTGTACAGTCTCGAGGGCATCAATGTTCCTGTTGTAAAAGGGTCGAAGCCCATATTCGAGAATGTGCCTTACCGGCGAGGTGTACAGTATAATAAGCATATGAATCTTATTGGGCCAACTCTTCTACAACTCAACAAAAGGTAGAATTTGTGTGGGAAGTAGTTGAAATTTTGTCAGGCAATTAATTTCAAACGCCAGAGGTAGGACAATTATTTATAATAATAATAATATAATGCAAAAATAAGGCACATGGCCTCTACAAATATTGGTACAGTAGAGGTGTGCTTGGACGGTAGTTAACTCTGAACAGTGCCATTTTGTTCACTTTCTGTGACAAAAGTCAAATACCTGTCGGCCAGAGTAGCATTAAGGGCTCTGAAAACCACCTGAATGAGTGTTTTGGATCTTAGTTTTACTTTTTAGCACAAAAATTTGCTGCTCGAACTTAACCAACGTCCAAAGAAACATACCTCTACTGTGTATAGTGGTAGTCTTATTGGGCCAACTCTTCGACCACGGGTGAGCTAGAATTAATGTGGGAAGCAGTTGGATTTTGCCAGAAAAAAAAGCGATCAGAGTTTAAAAAGTGCGCCTTCGTCGCTTAGGTTAATTTTGTCTTGGGCACAGTGTTCAGAACCTGCAATCGGGGCTTCGTGTAGGTCGCGTGCCCCAGAAACCTGCAAATGTATACACAGAATGGATACAAAATATATCATTATTTGATATTGGAATGTTAACTGATTATTCTTATTTTTAAAAGTTCTAGCATGAACATCGTTAAGCTGATCTCTATACTTGGCCACTGAAGAGGTCCGTGTGATAACGTTTACCAAGAACAAATAATCTGATAGAACCTCCGTCTCCCTATCTCTGTGATACGACCATGCAGGGTCGAATATATTCTGACACCCTACCCGATGCACACGAGCGGAGGAGGAGCTACGCAGAACATCATAATGTTATCTCTACAAACAGCTGTATCGCGGTATAACTCCGCAGAAGAATCCGAACGCCGTCTGAGTCGTCCTTTACAGCTGATAGGTTGTTTGCCATACTGACGTCACGTAGACGCGCTGTAGAGTGGGCTCTCCATGCCTGCAAGGCATGGTTTTACTCGTATGAGCAACGGCTTAGAGGGAAGTAGACGGGTATCAACTCAATCATCACAGCATGTACCTAGCTCCGCTCAGTTTTATCGGGGTATCAGTAGTCGCCGCATGGGACCAAAGACGGAGTTTCTATCAGATAATCTGCTACTCGTAACTCTATAGGCTCGGTTTCGTGACAAGCAGAGTCCTGCTTCAGAAACGATAAAACCGAGACGGCTCCGATTCCGTGAAAAAGGGCGTCCCGAGACAAGTCCAGAGTCCGAGTCTACCAGCTCTGCGCACAGATTAGAGGTGCAGAGCCTGCCAGATGTTCGTGCGTCGCTCTCCGAACTACTCACATGCATTCTTTTTCAGTTACAGAGAAGGACCCGGGCACGCGCTCAGGTGTACTTTCGAGGGAACTTTGAAAGACGTGCTGGTCACCTTCAAACCTCGCCAAGCCAAGCGGCTGTTTTATCAGCATCTGACCATCCCTATCAATGAACTGGAGAATAAGAAGCAAATCAAAGTAAGTAGTACAGTTTTCATACCTACCGTATGCTATTTTGCCGACTCTAACGCTTGTCTTGGTCCACTCTCTCTGAGGATCCTTTACTTACCACTGTTTCCGGCATTTTTAGCTGTATAGATTTTGCACCTTACTCAACGAAAATCGATCCGAGTCCATTGGTAATATTGGCCAATTAGATGCTCCGGCTTTGCCTCGAAGGTGCGAAGCCCACCAGTAGGATCCGAGATTTGTTTTGGTTGCTTGGAACCTTCTCGATCTCATCTCTGATTGAACCTTCTCCTGTACCGCGATGATAATTATCAAGAAAGGGTCGGGCTTCCAGTTATTTGCAGGTTTAGAATGGTACCAAACGCTGATAGCTATTCAGTATTTTAAGTAGAAAATTCTACAGCACACTACGTTAAAGTTTAACCGAAAAGGGTTTACAAACAACAGTCGAGTTACCCATCATTTATTCACTCAAATAGGCTTGAAGACCCGATGAAAATAAGTTACTTCGTTGCTCCACTATAGTCTTATAATCGACTTTTTCCTCCTTTATTCTACCAGGGACCCATAAATTTCCTTTACAGGGGGCTTGTTGTTTCCTATGCTTCTATGTTGCTGTGTTGACCGAACCAGTCTTACTTTCCAAAAATCCCACTTGGGTCGAATCTGCATTCTTGTTTGCCTCATTGGACTTGCGCGCCAAGGAGACTCCTCCCGCAAGGCGCCAGCAGCCAATCCTAAATTTTGTCTATCTGGTCTTGAACGTGGTTGGACCTTGAGTATTTCTCGAACTATCTTCCGTGCGGTCAAAATAGCATCAGAAATCTCTTATTGACAAGCCCCTTGTAAAGGAAATTTATGGGTCCCCGATTCTACGTAAGTACAAGTCACGGACTTTAAGCTCAAGTGCCACTTGAGTACATTCGTTACCAGTTACTTAATACTTAAGTACAATTTTGAAACACTTGCAACTCGTTGGCCACTTGTTGGTCAATCCGGTCAATATTTTACCGTTTTGCTAAATACATATTACGCCCCCCCCCCCCCTGGGCGAGAAACTCGAAAATTGCCAGTCGTTACCAAATGAGTGACCCACTAACAGCAGCGGAGAAACATATAGAGCCTGTTCCACCCTTCTAATAATAGTAGCTATTAGTTACTATTTTCGTTCCAGCCTCGTGAAAAGTTACTACGCTGACCGTTCCAGCCTTCTCGAAATAGTAACTTATACTAACTATTTGCTTAACACGCTCGAAAGCGTAGTAAGCGTGGTAACTACGAATCTTTTTGACGCGATTGGTCCGATTAGCCCGTGGTACGGTATTTTGCTGAAAATGGGAAAATTTGTTCCAGCCTCGACGCCAAGAAGCCAGAATCCGTGACGCCATGCATAGTAACTACGATTAAGTAGGGTGGAACACGCTCATAGCCAAAATATTGATCACGACTGGAAAACCTTAGTTTTAGGGTGGTACAAGTGTACACATGTGGTAAAAGTATTTCCTTATTTCCAGTGCACGGTAGTCGGCCCCAAATATAAGGACGAGAAGGAGATCTTGGTGTACCCGAACAAGAACGCCTCGATAGGCGAAATGTTAGAGGAAGCCAAACGGCAGGTTCCCCTTTCTGAGAATGGAACCGGTGATCTGCGGCTTTTGGAAATTAGCAGCTTCAAAATCATAGGGATTCTACCCCCTGAAAGACCTGTAGAAGATATTACAGTCAACTCAGGACGTAGCTATAGGTGAGTAGAACCCGTTTTAAACCCTGCCCTTTCAGAAGTTTCGCGATCTTGAATACGGAAAAACTGTGTTATGAACCTTTAAAGGATCCGTACCAGTAACTGTGTCCATTTATTATTTTTCTCACCTCCCGTTGCATCAGTCACGCTTCTCATTTTCACAGAATTTCTTTGTTTCGCTGTTAGAAGTTTGATAACAGATAACGCAAGGATGCACAGTTTCAGCAGATATCACTTAGGATGTTGTTTTTCAAACGTTACGCATTGAAACGTTATGCAGACAAGAAGAGCTGAAACATCGCCGAAAAACATCTGCCGACTTTTTTGTCGCTCTTCCTGAGAATGCTTGTTATGCGTAATGTTTAATGCATAATGCTTTCAGAATAACAAAAGGTATACAACATCCCAAGGGTTATCTGTTGAAACTACGCATCCTTGTATTATCTCTTATGAATCTCTTGGATTGATTGATTCATTTCATAGCTGCCTTTGTTTCACCTTTATTCTCTACGTAGACGACCGTGCCATTGTCCTAATATTCTAGTGCTGTTTTTGTGTTCAGTTGTTAATGCCTTGTCTCGTTTAGTGTTCATCAAACAGTTTGCGAAGTCCCATTTTTGTATGCCATTTTTGCATGTTCGGCACTTTCATTGACCCATTGCAGTTTTTATGTAATAAAATTTGACCGTACCTCGTACACAGATAAATAGTAATCAATCAATCAGTCAATAAATCAATCATATATTTGTAGCCTACCAAATTATCCATTGGATAGAATACGCTGACGACAAGATTATCATACACTACACGACATAAGAAACAATTAAAATAATTATATACAATAGGTTTGTCAAATTAATTAAAGCAAACTATGGTAGAATGAAACACAAAAATGCACTATCAAATTTTCATAATATCGTCTGTAGGCCTATCGATTATTTCTTCGTGTTTTTAGAGCGTCGTTGTAGGGTTGAATAAAATAAGGTGCAAACGAGTAGATAGATATCGCTTTTATTCTTCTCGGACGATCATGGCAAATTCAAATTTGCCGAAATCGTCGACATATACAGTTCAGTTCAGTTTTATTTATAAAAATAATAAGCACCATTAACTCATTATGACCCCACCATAAGGCCTAACATAAGGCCTGGCAATGGGCGGGGCTTAAAATACAAAAGTAAGACACTAATAAAGATTAAAAATTTTCGCGAAAGACGGTACAAACGTACCGTACATGGTCACATTTTACCTGTTGGAGTTTTGGGAGTGCCACTGAGGCCGCTCTTGCAAAAGACTAGATAGATACAGGAGGGGTACCCAACCTCGAACTTGGCCTAAAAAGGTTAAGAGGAAAGATCAGTGCAGTCCTAACAGGGTCCTAACTGTCAAGAAAGACACCCTGAATGACCTAGGGAAAATTTACGAGTGTATAGAAGTTCGCTTGTAGTATTTTCAGGCCAAGTTCGAGGACATGTAAGTTTGAGGCTGGATCCTGTAGATACTACATTTGATAGATAGATAGATAGATACAAAACATTAGATAGATCGATAGATACCTTTTCCTTGGAGAATAAATCTGAGTAGGTTCGTCTGTGGAGTCGACCATTCCAGTCAAGGCTTTTTGGGATCCCAAAACGTTAGTGACGGATACCTATGACATCGCAAAAGTTGTCCGTCTGTCCGTCCGTCCGTCCGTCCGTCTGTCCGTCTGTCAGCACGATAACTCTCGAAGGGAATGAGATATTTTGATGAAACTTGGTGTGAGGATTCTTTGGGTCAAGAGTAAGGTCGAGTTCGTAGATGGGCTCTGTAGCCCTAAGTTTAGGGGTGGGGGAGGGGGTTTAAATTAAGGGGCAAACAAAATATTTTGAAACAGCCAATGTGATAGTCGATTATGGGGTAAGAAGACATGCTGAACACGATGGTGAAAACCATTTTCTCGCCGGACAAGTTGTTCGCCCGGAATCCGGCCAAAACCGGAAGGTTTGTTAAAAGTAAAAGTTTTATTTGAAGTTGATTAGATGTTCGATTTAGGGGTAAGAAGACATGCTGAACATAATGGTGAAAACCATTTTCTCGCCGGACAAGTAGTTAGCCCGGAATCCGGCCGAAACCGGAAAATTTGTTAAAAGCAAAAGTTTTATTTGAAGTTGATTAGATGTTCGGTTCAATAGTAAGAAGACATGCCGAACACGATGGTGAAAACCATTTTCGCGCCGGACAAGTAGTTCGCCCGGAATCCGGCCGAAATCGAAAAATTTGTTAAAAGTAAAATTTTTATTTGAAGTTGATTAGATGACAGATTTGTTGATTAGATGACAGATTTAAGGGTAAGAAGAGACGCTGAATCTGTAGGCCTATATGACATTCATTTTTTACCCGGACATATAGTTCGTCCGGAATCCGGTTGAAACCGGATTTTTTTTTTTAAGTTAAAGTTTTATTTGAAGTTGATAAGGAGATACGCTGAATTCGTTTCTGAATTATCTTTTTTTGGCTGGACAAGTAGATCGCTCGGAATTCGGTCGAAACCGGAAATTTGGCAGAAGTAAAGCAGGAAGTTTCGATCAGTAGGCTATCGTTAAAATAGATATGGCTTAGACAGGTATATCTGAACTTAATTTTCTCAGATGATTAGCCTGGAGAAGACTGGATTTGGCGAAGACCAGACCTAGTTGTCTGGGTCAAATATTAAATTTTTGGGATCCCATCGAAACCTTTGGTCTTGTTTCTTTAAAAGCCAAGTCAATGCTTTAGTATAATTAGACTCAGTTGCTTATTAAATAGCTTATATACTTCTTCTTGTAGAATTGAGGAAATTCCAAAGGAGGAGATGGACCTTTCCAACGATGAAATGTTGGTGCCAGTTGCTCATTTTAGCAAAGAAGTATTTTCGACCTTCGGGATCCCATTCTTCCTCAGAGTGAAGGAGCAGGAGCTGTACTCGGACATACGGGCTCGGATACAGAAGAAGTTGGACATTCCCGATAAAGAATTCGAGAAAGTGAGTCACACTTCCCCTCTCTCCTTAAAGCTTAACAGAAAGGGCAGCTAAATTTGTTCACCCGGGACTGAACGGGACATAACGTTCAGAGTGTGCGCCGCTTGCAGGACAATCGAAAATTCACCCAGATGCGGCGACTTTGAATTTCAGCAGAGGCCTGAATTTCGACGGTTGTGCTTAAGCTCATAGAAGTTACGCCTTGTAGAAAGCGGGGAAATGATATTAAGATATGTCTTGCAAGCAATCAGACATTTTTATTTGATTTTTCTGCATTGGCTTACATTTGGTAAAAATTGGTAAATATTTCAAGTAATTGGTAAATATTTCAAGTGTAAAGCAACAAGCTCATACAGGTACCACAAACCTGAAAGAGTGTTTTCATTATCTGAAATGTATTATCTTTGGGTAACAGACAAAAGAATTAACGCATTTTTTGTCGACTGATAGGCCTACTGAAGTGAATAAGTGATGTGTAACTAAGACTGTGGGATCTCAACCCTATTCGGTTAGACTTCAAAGCACAAGTCGCGGTAGATACGGTTTCTGTTCCAGTTTTCGAACAAAATGCATCAGATCCGAAACATATGCGTCTGAATCGTATCTGGAGTCGGGACATGGCGGGGGAAGGAGAGCTAGAGGGGAGTTGACATGTGTAGGGACCAAACAAATGGAGAGATATAGTGATGTAATTTGGACGGTACAAAGGTGGTGGGTGGTGCCGTTTATGGGTCTAGATGTGCCGTTTGATATCTGGACGGGATACACCCTTTTTGTTGGCAGGCGGAAGGGGGTCCTTGAGATTTTAAGTTCTCAGACTCTAATGAAACTTGATGTCTGGTAGGAATGCCCAAGAAGTAGAATTTATGTGTCCGAGTCGGATCTGAGTTGCAGTGTCAGAAGTTTCATAGCAGATAACACAAGGATGCGCAGTTTCAACAAATAACACTTGGCATGTTATCTTTTATGATTTTCTTAACAATATGCATTAAACGTTATGCATAACAAGCGGAGCCAGGAACAGGCGAAAAATCGCCGAAAGCATCTGCTGACTTTTCCGAGATCATAACGACAAACAAAAGAAAATCAGCAGATGTTTTTTTTTCGGCGGTGCTGCCCTTCTTGTATGCATACGTTTTAATGAGTTTTTGACGGGTTATAGATGAATTGAATTGAATTGAGTACCGCTTGAAAACCATAAGAGCTAACATCCTAAGTGTTATCTGTTGAAACCGCACATCCTTTTGTTATTTGATATGAAACTTCTTACAGTGCGGAGGGGGACTAGAATTTTTCCGGAATTGCTTCGGTCACAGGTTCGTTTCAGCTGACGTATCTGTTTAACGCAGTCAAATAGCGAAACAGTGAAACATGATAGGTAGTATGAGCAAATGCTCTAGATTATGAACATTATTTGTCCGAATCGGATCCGACCTCGGATCGGGTATTTGAAAGGGGGGGGGGGGTCGGAATTGTTCAGAATTTGATGTGATGGGAGGTATGAGAGAATGCTGTGATGCGCCAGAATACATAGACCTGCAGTTTATTGATCCAGATTTTTATCAGTGCACTGTGGGGGGGGGGGCTCTCGGAAGAGCCATCCAGTCTCAACGTCGCGAACCTTAGCTGACGTACATACAACTGTCCTTATAGTTGCCATATGAGCTTTCAGCTCTTGTTCTACTGAAGGAATATAACTAAACACATCCTGGCAGAGTTTTATTTAAACATTGCTGATGATGGTAATGAACATTGGGCTGTAAAACCTCAAACAGATGATTGAAGTGAATAGGCGCCGACAGATATTTAGCTACTTGTTTTACTTTTTACTCATATACCAGTTTTGTTACCTACCCGATAGGCGTACTACCGAGTCGTGCTACGAGATGTCCCAGAGTCGTGGTTTGGAAACTAGTGACTTGGATGGGGATGATCTGGATAGATCCAGACAATTGCTAGAGTGCTTCCGATCTAATGCGGTAACTCAACTGGCAATCGTAAGACCATCATAACCATGCTCGTCCAGACCCGGTGTGCTCTCATTGGCTAAGTTTCGCCAAAAATGGCTGTTACGCTATGTTACGATGGCTTCATAGGTCACGATTGTCAGTGGAGACCCCACTTAGCTCCTTGTACGTAAAGTTTACGCCATTTCTTCTCTGATAGTATAAAATGGCTGTGATCGTACTTGGCCGCGCCCGATTCGTTGGCGAAGAAGCCGATCAGCGTGTCGAACTGGCTGACTTCAAGTCTCCGAGTGGCCAGGGTAAGTTATTGTTTATCTTGACATTTTTAGCAAAGTAAAGTATAGCCTAGTTGTTACCCATAAAATGTTTTGCCACATAGGTAGTGGAGTAGGAAGAGAATCAGCGAAACAAGGAGAAGACGTACAACCAACTACAGTCGATCACGAAGTCTAATCATGTGCCGACAGACGTAAGCTAGAATTCCGACTTTCTCCGTATTGAAGGTTCATGTCATGAATTAAAAAACTTGAAATTGAAGTCATGCAGCCGTGATAAAATATCAATCAGTAGCTTAACCCTTCGGTCACCGTGACCAGTTAGACAAATCGTCCATCTATGTGGAATTTTGTGAATCTTAGTGGTCTAATGACAATATGTGCGTTTTTTCAGATACCATGGTATCTGTTACCACAGTAAATGGATCTGCAGTTAGTCGTTTTGCAGTTACCATGGTATCTGATATACGGTTGCAGTGCAAAAACGACTGTTGCCGACATTGCACTTTTCGAAGTCATCCCAAAAGAAAAACTGTTATCCAGTTACATCACTGTGCTAAATTTCTTTCTCTCCAGTTTGACAAAATTATATGAAAGTGCGATGACTTTTTAGATACCACGATCACCAAGGCCGGATGGGACTTAAGTCAAAGTCAAGTCAAAGATCAGTTACCGCGTTCGGACGTTAGTATCTGAATATCAGATATCACGGTAATTGACCAGATACCACGATAACTGCAAAAACGCATTTTGACCGTGGTACCGCGGTAACTGCGAAAACAACTTCAGACCATGGTATCAGATACCATGGTATCTGTATGTATGAGTGTAGTTTGTAAGTAAATTTAGTTACACGAAAGGCTTATCATCCATGGAATCCTTTCATAACCATAGATTTTCGGGAAGGCATTGGGTAGCACAACGACCAGTCAGAACGTTTCAAAATGCCTGCGAGTTCATGTTCGACGAGCACGCTTAATACCAGTTAGATGGTGCTCCGCGCACATCATTTGGCCTATACCACACTGTCAAAGTTAACGAGCACGCTTAATACCAGTTAGATGGTGCTCCGCGCACATCATTTGGCCTATACCACACTGTCAAAGTTTAAAAACAGATAACACATGTTTGATCATGCTTGTGTTAAACATTATGGGAATATATCTGTTAGGACTCTTTTTACTGCCATGTTTCGAGACAGAACTTCTGTTATGACCCTATGAATTCAATATATTGTCATTACATTCAACACAAGGATGCGCAACACGCTTTTTCTTTTATCAGACCATAGACGGTGCTGTTCAATTCATTATCATAAGTTAATGAACCGAAAAAAAGCTTTTAAATGAAATGGTTGTACAGAACTCTTGACGTCATGGAGGCTCGCAACTTCTTTCTCCTTAAAGGACACGTGAATGAAGAGTAGTTAAATCGATCAAAGTTTATTTCACGAGAGCTGTCAACTTAATGAGCCCCCAGCTAGGCGAGTCACCCATATTTATACTTGCGCGCTGCGCGGAATGAATGACTTCAAGAGCAAATAGAAATAGGGTGGGTTGCCAAGCTGAGGGAAGTAGTGTAGGTTTACAAAAATGCATGAAAATGTAATAAATAACATAAATCATCACAATCATCCCTATCTGTATGACTTCCGTCAACATTGCCTGCAGAATACCCAGTCCAAATACGAAATAGTGTTTCCAAGCTATGATTTTTGCTCCATTTTGCATCTGTCCCTATTTTAGTACCGAACAGTTTTAGAAATGAACAAGTATCTCCAATCAACCCTTCTTCTGGAATATTTTTTAACCAGTTAAGCCCAAACGTATATCTAGAAGAAATTCTAATACGATCCGGCCAGCGCTGTACAAAATTTGAATGAATTGCGCTTTTTGGGATCCCAAAACGTTAGTGACGGATACCTATGACATCGCAAAAGTTGTCCGTCTTTGCGCACGATAACTCTCGAAGGCATTGAGATATTTTGATGAAACTTGGTGGGAGGATCCTTCGGGTCAAAGTACAAGTCAATTCGAAGATGGGCTCTGTAGCCCTATATTTGAGGGTGGGGGAGGGGTTTCAAATTAAGGGGTAAAAAAAATATTTTTTGAAAGCTATTTAGATAGTTGATTTAGGGGTAAGGAGACACGCTGAATCCGAATATGAAAGTTATTTTCTCGCCGGACAAGTAGTTCGCCCGGAATCCGGTTAAAACCGGAAAGTTTGTTAAAAGTAAAAGTGTTATTTGAAGTTGATTAGATGTTTGATTTAGGGGTAAAAAGACATGCTGAACACGATGGTGAAAACCATTTTCTTGCCGGACAAGTAGTTCGCCCGGAATCCGGCGAAAACCGGAAAATTTGATAAAAGCTGAATTTGTATTTGAAGTTGATTAGATGTTCGGTTTAGGGGTAAGAAAACATGCTGAACACGATGGTGAAAACCCTTTTCTCGCCGGACAAATAGTTCGTCCGGAATACGGCCAAAACCAGAAAATTTGTTAAAAGCAAAATTTTTATTTGAAGTTGATTAGATGATAGATTTAAAGCTAAGAAAAGACGCTGAATCTGTATATGACAATCATTTTTTAACCGGACATATAGTTCGTCCGGAATCCGGTTGAAACCGGATTTTTTTTTTTTAGAAGTTAAAGTTTTATTTGAAGTTGATTAGATGTTTTTTATAGGGATAAGGAGATACGCTGAGTTTGTTTCTGAACTATCTTTTGTTTTTGCTGGGCAAGTAGTTTGCTCTGAATTCGGCCGAAACCGGAAATTTGGCAGAAGTAAACCAGGAAGTTTCGATCAGTAGCCTATCGTCAAAATAGATATGGCTTATACCGGTATATCTGAACTTGGTTTTCTCAGATGATTAGCCTGGCGAAGACAGGATCTGGCGAAGACAAGACCTATAGTTGTCTGGTCAAATATTAAATTTTTGGGATCCCATCGAAAACTTTGGTCTTGTTGTCTTGGAGTCTGGATGTGCAAACCTCCAGAAACGAACATCCCTATTTTGAAAACGGCACGGTCGGGAGAAGAATGCTCTCCGCGGCCATGTCTGTAAATACATTCTCCATGGTGTGTTCAAGTATGGTTTCATTGTTCAGGTGTCATTTAAGTCTAACCGAATAGGGCTGAGATCCGACAGTCTAGTTCCACGTCGCTTATTCACTTAAATAGGCCCGAAAACCCATTAAAATGCGTTACTTCGTTTGTCCGCTATCCACAGATAATCAGTTTGATTGAAGGAACTTGTTTCCGATTTATGGTGCATCTGTGTGCTTGTCCCTCTTTGCTTGAAATATTAAGCAATTACAAAGGTAAGCGATTGCCGAAAAGTAACGCATATTACAAAAAGACATATCATTTTCCTATTCCTTCAGAGGAGCTGTTTCATCCAGTTTTCCGTAACACTTGGAAATGCCGGCTTTTATTGAAATCTCAAATTCTCCGCCTCCTGATGAATTTTGGGGTTGTCGTGGAAGCAGCGCACACTTTGATCGTTATTACTAGACCACCAGGTGAAAAAATACAAAATCCCTTAGACGAGTCAAAATATTTCTGTTCAAATATCAGATTTAAAAATAAGCTGCGCTTTCAGTTGAACTTTAAGGACTGTACTTAACACATCTCCAAGTAAAGTTTGAAGGCGTTCTTCCACGATCCCACAAGTAGTATGTGGCTCGGTCGTGGCTCGAATAGAGTGTTTCCGTGGTCATTTGTGTGGCCGGCAAGTGTGTTTCCACTTGTTTCAAGTTGTGGGTCGAATGTGTGGCACACGTTAGTGTTTCCGTGGAAAACACTGAGAAGTGAGTGGCACACAAAATGCCGCGGAAAAACCGCTTCAGTTCAACGTTGATAATGTTGATGAACATTAATGGAGTGGTAGGGATTAAACCGAATGTCAATATTTCTGTTTAATCTCAGTTGTGCGTGTTGTGTGTTTTGTATCATTGTCTTCTTTGTGACGCGTCCAAACTATCTTATTATGATATTGGCAAGAAATAAATTGATTGATTGATTGAAATAAATTGATTGATTGATTGAAATAAATTGATTGATTGATTGATTGAATGGTGGTGTTAGACTGGAATATGGATAATTGTGTCCCTTTATTCATTTGTGTGTTCTATCTCTTAGGCAACATACCATCTCGGCCGTGGCTTGGCTTGGAGCACATCAACAAGTCCCAAAAGAGGTCGCGATATTCCTTCATGGAGAAGGCGATTAAGATTTACAATTGACTTTGCATCTCAACTGGTTGACTATTTAGATTTCTGTAAGCTCGTGTTTTTAGCAGTCGGATTAAACATTTTCGGTCTTGACAAAGGAAAACGAAATATAAGCCGCCCTAAGCGGGATTCGAACCTGCGAACTGCGCGGGTCGGAGCTTGTGATGCTAATGCTGGACGTTGTGACCTAATTTAATTCGATGTTCGCTAAGGTTTGTTTGTCGTTATATCAGTTTCAGGAACCTGAGGTGTGTCGCCAAAACTTTCACTGTGATTTTTTTTTACTATTTTCGGGGGGGGGGCAAATTTCGCTTGTCGTTAAATGTACCCCGGTCTTTTTAAGTAGTTTGATGAAATGAGGGGGGGGGGCTTTATTCCACGTCCACCGTTGAATGTTTGAAAATTTCAGTTCCTGGCTTGCGCTCTATTGAGCAGTCTAAAGCTGATTTTTTGAACATACTCAAGTTGGAAGATGGCTTTCCAGTCGATTGCAGAGTTTGTCATTTTAATCCTGAACGTGTTAACTTAGTAGCACGTTAATATAAAGTGCGGGGGGAGGGGAATGTTTTGGGTTTATCAGTTTATGATTGATGTGGAACGTGTTCGGTTTAGCCATGGTAGCGGTATAACAACCAACCGGAATCCGGCTGGTTTCGGCCAACCGGGATCCGGCTGGGGCTCATTTCGGACAACAGGAACTGGGCTGGGCGGATTAATCTTTTCTTCGGGCGTGTGTGCGAGACGAGGGGCCGAACGTGCGTTCGGCCGAACACGGCCTCTATTGGCTTATCACAGTGTAACCTAATTTTAGGTCCTATGTATTTCACGTTCAGTTTCTGTCTTTAGTTCTGTAAATTTGACAAATAAATTTTTTTTCTAATAAGAAGTACATTTTTAGTGGGATGAGTAGAGTTAGTAGATGAAAGACGTCATAATAAATTGGCAAACCAGAGCTAAATTGTCAGTTTTTCTCTAGAAGGTGTCGCTAGATATTTCGGAGCGGTCATGCAGACCTCATCTTTTCTCTGGCACTTGCCTTCCGGCCAAGTGCCATATACCGATCACTTTTCTCGGTCGGTCTGTCAGGCCACTGTTCTCGAGTTCGGGCACTTCCAGAAGTGGTAGGACGATGAAACTTGGCAGGCATATTAGGGACCCGACCAAACTAAAATAGTCACTTGCCCGATCTGACCATCGTGGGGGGAGGGGAGTCGGAATCCGCAATTTTCCGATGAATGTAGGGAGGAGCCGGAGGGGCGAACCGGAAATCATGTGACACTCTTAAAGTGGAGCGATCGGGATGAAACTTGGTGGGAGGAACAAGCCCTAGGTACATCATTGACAGAGCCGGACCGGATTCGTGCACTGCGGGGGAGTTGGAGGGGGGTTCCGGAATTCCGGTTATACGGAGTTAAGGTACTTCCAGGTGGGCTAGGACAATGAAACTTGGCAGGCAAATCGGGGACCCCACCAGATTAACCTGGAAATAGTCAATTTCCCGATCCGACCATCGTGGGTGAGTGGAGGGAGGGGGAATCCGGAATCTTGAGGTATGTATAACTTCCGAACGGGTGATCGGATCATAATGAAACTTGATATGTAGAAAGACACATGTCTTGGATGTCCCGTTTCAAGTCCGAACCGGATCCGGTGAAGGTGGGGGGGTCGGAGGGGGAACCGGAACACGCTTGGAGTGGAGCGATCGGAATGAAACTTGGTGGGAAGAACAAGCCCTATGTACATCAGTGACAGAACCGGACCGGATTCGGGCACTGTGGGGGAGTTAGAGGGAGGGGTCCGGAATTCCGGTGATCGCAAGTTGAGGTACTTCCAGACGGGCTAGGACGATGAAACTTGGCTTGAAAATTAGAGACTTAACATGATTGGCTTAGAAATAGTCAGATTCCTGATACGACCATCGTGGGGGGAGAGGAGGGAGGGAGAATCCTGAATCTGGAGGTAAGTGTAACTTTTGAACGGGTGATCGGATCTTAATGAAACTTGACACTTGGAAAGACCTCATGTCTCAAATGACCAGACCCGATGAATGGGGGGGTGGAGGGGAGAACCGGAAATCTTGTGACACGCATAGAGTGGAGCGATTGGGATGAAACTTGGTTGGAAGATCAAGCACAAGCCCTAGATACATCAGTGACAGAACCGGACCGGGTTAGGGCACTGTGGGGGGAGTTAGAGGGGGTCCGGAATTCCGGTGATCGCGAATCAAGGTACTTCCAGATGTGCTAGGACGATGAAACTTGGCTTGGAAATTAGACACTTGACAAAATTGTCAGTTCCTAGATCTTACCATCCCTGAAAGTACCCATAATCATTTTTGCCTCAAGGGTTTTGCTAACAACTGGTTTCCTTAAAGTACAAAACAAAACTATTGAGTAAAATATACATTTTCGTGCTCCCGATGAGTTCATCATCATTTTTGCTTCATGAGTTCTGCCTACAAAGGATCACAACAAACCCACGAATTCCTACTGTCATCCTCTCACCCAGCCTTGGAAGTGCCATTTGAGCTTCCAGCTCTTGTTTGTTCTCCATTTCTTAATTTCTAAGCCATATGGTACAGACCAGAAAATTAACGCAAATTTGGGAAAGATTATTTGGTCCGAGTCGATAGTTCAGAAAGCTTTCTACGCAGTGTCAGTGTGATGGCTGAAGGGCTGTAGCGATCAAGAAGATCCATGGACAAAAGAAAAGAAGATATTTAAAAAAAAACTTAAGATAACTCGCACTACATAGCGTGTCTGCTAAGATGTTCTGAGATAGTTGACCACCTTAAAACTTAGCTGCCGTTGCAGAAAATTACAAAACGCTTTGGGTAAATATTCCTTCATCCCAAGCTGACCGTGAACCTTATTTGACAGCGCAAAACGGAAGCGTCAGCTGAAATTTTATTAGATCTATATTTCGGCCCTTCTTGGCAAGGGTGCTCTTCAGGCTCAAAGCCGCTCAAGTTGGAAAACCAAGTATACGAAACCAACAGAAGGCCAAGAATGGCCGAAATAAAGCTCTAATAAAATTTTAGCTGACGCATACGTTTTGCACTGTAAAATATAACGCTTTGGCTGTTTTTAGCCTCTTTTTATGTCCCTTGCCTTGGATGACAATCTTGGTAAAATCTGCATGGCAGATTGGCAGGTCTTTGGACCCAATAAGCAACTCGGGCTTAAGAAGACTTAAGTGGTTCCTCCACTGGCAATCGTAAGTCCGTCGTAACCGTGCTCGTCCGGACCCGGCATGCTCTCATTGGCTGAAAACCGCCAAAATGGCCGCTTACGACAGGTTACGATCGCTTCCGACAGCTTACGATTGCCAGTGGAGTACCCGCTACGACTCCACTGCCATCTACAACTAGAATTATAGTGCAACAAATCTCTACTAATAATTTGTTAGCACAGATAGCGTTTCCAGAGCCAAAAATAGCGCGTTGATTTGAACTAGCCAACAAATGCGGCACAAATCTGTTCAGTGGTAAAGTTCCTGGAACAAGTTGGACGCTGTAGGCTGACTGAGATCAAATGAGGTAGAGTCGTTATCACCTTTCCTGTTGTATAAAGTGATTATTACAAGAATATAGAGAGAGGACCAGACTCAGAGTGACCGTGTACAGTACAGTACAGCCAACAGGGCTAACACCTGAGAACCCCCTTGGAACTTTTCTTTAAAGCTTTAACTTGCTGTTCTTTTTGGATCGTTCTTCAAGAAACAGTAAAATAATCCCTTTCAAAACCTTTTCTGTGATTAATCCTACCCCTTGTAATCTCATAGCCGGCATTCAAAGGATGATGTTGGCCTCCCCTGTGGACAGTTTCAGCCGTCGGCATTTTGAACCAAGACGATATTAGCCTCCCCTGTGACCATTTTGAACTGTTGGCATTTGGAAACTGTCGGCATTTTTGAGCTGCCAGCATTTCAGACGATTTCGATTTCGGGTGTTCCACATCTGAATTGTGGGCATTTTGAGTCGTGGGCATTTTGAGCCGTGGGCATTTTAATTGTGGGCATTTTGATCGTGGGCATTTTGAAATGTGGCCATTTTGATCGTGGGCATTCTGAGCGTGGGCATTGTGAGAGTGGGCAAAAAGATCGTGGTGATTTTGGGAACCACCCCAGTACAGTAGAGGTGTGCTTATGTGAACAGTTACTTTAATATGAACACTGCAGTTTTGGGCTAAATGGTAGATTGAAGATCTAAAATACCTGTACAGGTGTTTTCACCTGCCCTTCTTACCTACTTTGGCTAACTGATAGTTAGCTTTAGACACAGCAAGTGCATGAAAATGGCAAAATCCGAAGTCAACAAACGTTCACATAAGCATACCTCTACTGTACAGGAGGGGTACCTTACCTCGTTTTTACGCAACCTCAATTTTGCCGGGAAAATGCTGAAATGAACTTTCCATGCTATCCTGACCAGATCCTGACAGTCAAGAAGCAAATTCTGATTTGTATTTTCAGCAGTTATGTCCCAAAATATTACAGTTATTTAATATTTGTCTTTTCTTTGTTTTGAACCTGGTTTAAAAAGGGATTTTCTGGTTATTAGCTATATTACCTCTATCTATTTCATCACTTTGCAAGCAATCTGACCTCATGTAAAAGAGGGTGAAACTGTTTGAAAATAAAAATATATTTAACTAGAAATATTGAAGTAATATTTATTTTCCCAGCATGTAAACAATTCTATTAGCTTCACTCTAGTATTTTTGTCATGTTTTTATGGCACTTGCAGCTTCGCTCAAGTGCCATAGGCCTATACACCGATCACTTTTCCGTCGGTCGGTCGGTCCGGTGATCGCGAGTTAGGGTACTTGCAGATGTGCTAGGACCATGAAACTTGGCAGGCATATCAGGGACCCGACCAAACTAACTTGCAAATAGTCACTTCCCCGATCCGACCACCGTGGAGGGAGTAGAGGGCGGGGGAATCCTGAGAATTTAGTAGTTTTTGTAAAACCCCTACCCCATTCTTCACACTAGTAGCTCTGCGCGTGGCGTGACGTCACTCTTTGCATCGGATCAATCTGTTAACATCGGAAAGAGCTAGTGCATTCGAGGGTCAAAGGGGTTTGTATATGTGGTTCAGTGCGGGGGAATATGGAAAATTTAGTGTTGTGTAACTTTCGAACGGGTGATCGGATTGGGACGAAACTTAATACCTGAATGAATGACATATCTCTGATGTTCCATTTGAAGTCCGAACCGGATTCGACATCTATGGGGGAGTTGGGGGGGGGGAAGACCGGAAATCTCGAGAAACGGTTATAATGGAGGGATCGGAGTAAAACTTGCTGGGAAGAACAAGAATCTGCTCCAGATAAATCGTTTACACGTTTGGACTAGACCCGGACACTTGGGGAGGTGGAGGGGAGTTTCCCGAAATTCTGGTGATGACGGTTTTTGGGATTTTCACGACGAAACTTGGGAGGCGTATCAGGGACCCGATTAAACTGACTTGTAAATAAAAATTCACTCGATCCGATAGTCGTGGGGGGATCGGAGGGAGGGGGAATCCGGAATATTTAGCCATGCGTAACTTTGGAACGGGTGATCGGATTCGAGTGAAATTTAATAACTGAACAGAGGGCGTGCCTGTGGTGATCTTTTTCATGTCCGGACCGGATCCGACAACGGGGGGGGGGAGAATACGTGACCGGATTGGACTGGAGAGATCGGTATAGAACTTTGTGGGAATAACAAACAAGTCCAAAACCGAACCGGATTGGCTCCGGCGACTGTGGGGGGAGTTTGAGGGTCGGGTCCGGAGTTCCGGTGATCGCGAGTTAAGGTACTTCCTGACGTGCTAGGACGATAAAATTTGGCTGGAATATTAGAAATTCGACAAGATTGGCTGAGAAATCGCCACTTTTCAAATCCGACCATTCCTTAAAGTACCAATCATGACCGCAAATTAAGAAAAATACTTTTAAGCAAAATATGCATTTCCATGATCCACATGAGCCCATGATCATGTTTGCCTCAAGGGTTTTGATTACATATGAAGTTCTAGCTCCCTTAAAGTGTGCATCTTAACCGCAAGGTCGAAAAGTACTTTTTATCAGACGATAGGCCTACATCTCAACCCATGATCATTTGTGCCACAAGGTTTTTGCAAAAAAAAAAAAAATCTAGCACCCTTAAAGTGCGCATTTTACCCGCATTAGTGGAAAAAAAATACTTTTGATCAGCTTTTGATCATACGTATATATCAATGATCCCTAAGAGCCTGCTATCGTTTTTGCCTGAAGGGTCTTCCTTACAGATGAATTTCTAGTGCCTTTAAAGTGCGCATCATTATAGCCAAGTTCTACGATAAAATACTTTTTCTCTAGCTCCCTTAAAGTGCGCATCTGAACCGCACAGTCGAAAATTACTTTTGATCAAATAATACATCTCAACCCATGCAAGTGCCATATGAGCTTACAGCTCTTGTTTGGTTCCTTTTTAAGCCAGATAGATTTCACTAAAGAAATATTTCTCTGGAAATTTGAAATTTTGTCTGAGGTTGGGTACATGTACAGTAGAGGTATGCTTATGTGAACGTCTGTTGACTTCAGACTTTGCCATGCACTTGCTGTGTCTAAAGCTAACTACCAGTTAGCCAAAGTAGGTAAGAAGGGCAGCTGAAAACACCACAGGTATTTTGGATCTCCAGTCTACCATTTAGCCCGAAACTGCAGTGTTCACATTAAAGTAACTGTTCACATAAGCATACCTCTACTGTACATAGTCCAGTAGAGGTATGCTTCTGTGAACGTTTGTTCACCATTTTTATGCACTTGCTGTGTCTAAAGCTAACTATCAGTTAGCCAAAGTAGGTAAGAAGGGCGGCTGAAAACACCTGTAGGCTACAGGTATTTTGGATCTTCAGTCTACCATTCATTTAGCCAAAAAAACTACAGTGTTCACATTTAAGTAACTGTTCACATAAGCATACCTCTACTGTAAAGTAGATTGTATTCAATACTACCAGGGACCCAAAAGTTTCCTGTAATGACTCGCCATTCAGGGGGCTTGTCATTTTCCTATGCTTCTATGTTGCTATGTTTCCCGAGCCTCACCTAGTTTCCAAAAATTCCACTTGGGTCGAATCAGCGTTCTTGCTCAGATAGAGCCGATCCCAGGCCTCCCTGGACGTGAGACCAAAGAGACTCCTCCCTCAAGGCAATATTTTTATCCCCGTGGGTATTTCTCAAACTATCTGATGCTCGGTCAAGAGCGCATCAGAAATCTCTTATTGACAAGTTCCCTGAATGGCGAGTCATGACAGAAAATTTATGGGTCCCTGATACTACCCATGATCACATAAAGTGAGCGCCGCAGGCGAGATTGTTTTTTAAGTTAGCTTTTTGCTGCAAAATTTAACTATTTCCATCCATATTCCAGCTTTTAATTTTTCGATATCCTAATCCTAAAACTGGCTTAAAACTCCAGTCAAACGACACGCCCTTCCACAAAATAGATCATATTACGAAAAGCGCCGCAGTCGGAATTTTCGAAACATTTATGATTAGATCTTCTTTTTGGGATCCAAGATAAAAGTAAGGACTATCGATGAAATCATAGATCTTCACTCGACCTCTTCCGAGTTTCGAGGTTCGTGGTAACTCGAATCGTGCAGGCAATTATACCGAATCCCAGTTATTATACCAAAAAAGTTTAGACCGATAGCATGTTCGGGATTCTGTATAACTACCGTATCTCGGTTATTGTACCGAATTGTTTTGGTATCGAAAGACTACCGAATAATATTTGTATCGGTATAATTTCGTCGAAACTGGAACAAAAGTCGGGATTCGTGGTAGGCAATTATCCAATCCTGAAGATTATACCGAATAAATGACCGAATACCAATTATGATACCGAATGATTCTGGACCGATAGGGCTAGGCCTACCTTATTCGGGATGCTGTGTAACTACCACCTCTCCATAGCCTAAATATACCGAATAGTTCTGGCATCGAAAAACTACGAAATAATTTCTGTAAATTCTCTCCCCGGATTCGTGATAACTACCGAATAGGCCTACTGGCAATTAGACCGAATCCCGATCATTTATGGATTTGTACCGATAGCCTATTTGGGATTCTGCTTAACTACCGAATCCCCGTAATGTACCGAATAGTTCTGCTATCGAAAAAATATCGAACAACTTTAGTAAAATTTTGGGCCTTCGACCCAAAATTCTACCGAATCTCAAAAAGGGGGGGGGTGCTGCACCCCCCCCCTTGTGACGCCCTTGGATTTAGGTGTAAAACTATGTTTTGACTCATCTGAACTTTATCTTCTCAAAAAAAGAAAATTCGGTAAAGCTAAATGTGAAGTCGAATAGAGCTTTGATACCTGGGATAAGGGCTGAAATTGGCTGAATCCATTACCTGTTCATGGTTTCTCGTCGGACAAGGAGCTCGTCGAGAATCCGGAAAAATACGGGAATTTTGAGAAGTAAACGTTTTGTCTGAAATCAGTTTTACTGTCGTAAGAGGAGTATCGTAAGAAACAAACTGGATCAGTAGGCTACATTTTTTTTTCTTGACAGATTGATTTTTTTTTTATTGCACACCGAAAGCCCAAAAGGCCATGGTACAAAAAGTGAAGTGCAAAGCAAATAGTAACTATATAATGAAAACAATTTTTGACTTTCAAAAGAAAAAGTAAGTACGTAATTAAAACATTCGACGGGAATCCGGCAAAACTCTTAATGTAATCTCGGTAGTCCTGCTCATTTCTTTATCAATTAGTTTAGAATCTCGATAGTGGGTAAGTTTACATGTTGATTCGATCAATCTCCTTTGTTTTCCCTGTTTTGTTGTACAGATGGAATCCCGCAAAAACGTGAATTTTGGCAGGCATCGTGTTATGGCTTTATTGGATGTTTTTCGGTCGATCGAAAACGGAAATATTATCAGTTCTAAGAGATGTCTTTTTGTTTCTTCTGTGTAATTTGTTTCTTTCGTAAATGTCTTTGTCCAGCTATTCGTGTCGATATTCGGTTAAAAGAATAAATCCATACATCTGCTTTGTAACACTACCAGGTAGACTAAATGGCACGATTAGTTTCTGATGTAAAACGTTAAATGTCGGAAAGGATAAAATCCTGTGTATAATGATAAAGGGCAGGGTGGAT
Organism: Branchinecta lindahli; assembly: GCA_023053555.1. Classification (NCBI taxonomy): domain Eukaryota; kingdom Metazoa; phylum Arthropoda; class Branchiopoda; order Anostraca; family Branchinectidae; genus Branchinecta; species Branchinecta lindahli. The sequence goes on along the minus strand of JAKZAO010000008.1, from coordinate 4,307,423 downwards.
CATAAGCTTTTCGACTAGCACTATTCCGGTTGAAGTCTGAGCTACGTCGAAAGTAAGGATAGGAAAGAATAACCTAGTTAAAGTAGGCTTACAGATCTGGCAAAGATCCAAAATTTACAAGACTCGATACTCTGGGTGAAGAATTTCAATAAATACTTCCTTTGGGAAGTATTCATCCAATTTCATCCCATCCAATTCTTTGGTCTTGTTGCTGAAAGATTGAATTTCTAAAGCACGGTTCAATGTTTAAACAACTGTAGTAGGCTACATAAAGTACTGATCGCCCATTCTTTCCGGATTGTCCGATTCGATTTTTGTAGCATCTATCCGGTTCCTCCTAACGACATTTGACTGATGTCTAATGAATGTACTGCTCCTTAAAGGAGTTGCATCATAAGCGTTCTAGCACTTGCAACGTCTAGAACCCCCCCCCCCCAACCAAGACCCAAGATGAAGACACGACTCGATCCGACCTCTGGGTCATCTAGTGGCGCGGGTCGGAAGTGACCGACATGGGGAGGCTGGGGTCATAGTTTGACTATGGATCTAACAAATTGTTTTTGGGATCCCAAAAAGTTAGTGACGGATACCTATGACATCGCAAAAGTTGTCTGTCTGTCCGTCCGTCCGGCTGTCTGTGAGCATGATAACTCTCGAAGGGAATGAGATATTTTGATGAAACTTGGTGTGAGCATTCTTTGGGTCAAGAGTAAGGTCGAGTTCGTAGATGGGTCCTGTAGCCCTACATTTAGGGGTGGGGGAGGGGGTTCAAATTAAGGGACAAGCAAACTATTTTTAAACAGCTAATGTGATAGTCGATTATAGGGTAAGAAGACATGCTGAACACGAATATGAAAACCATGTTTGCGCCGGACAAGTAGTTCGCCCGGAATCCGGCCGGAACCGGAAAGTTTGTTAAAAGTAAAAGTTTTATTTGAAGTTGATTAGATGTTTGATTTTGGGGTAAGAAGCCATGCTGAACACGAATATGAAAACCATTTTCTCTCCGGACAATTAGTTCGCCCGGAATCCGGCCAAAACCGGAAAGTTTGTTAGAAGTTAAAGTTTTATCTGAAGTTGATTAGATGTTTGATGTAGTGGTAAGAAGGCATGCTGAACAAGAATACGAACACCATTTTATCGCCGGACAAGTAGTTCGCCCGGAATCCGGCCATAACGGGAAAATTTGTTAAAAGTAAAAGTTTTATTTGAAGTTGATTAGACGATAGATTTAAGGGTAAGAGGAGATGCAGAATCCGTATATGACAATCACTCTTTAGCCGGAAATATAGTTCGTCCGGAATTCGGCTGAAACCGGAAAATTTGTTAGAAGTTAAATTTGTATTTGAAGTTGATTAGATGTTGGATATAGGGGTAAGGAGATACGCTGAATCCGTTTTTGAGCTTTAGTTTTTGCCGGACAAGTAGTTCTTGAATTTTGCCAAAACCGCAAAATTCACAGAAGTAAGCTAGGATCGTTTCGATCGGCTTATAGAGGTAAACGCACATGCTGAATCCATATCTTAGCTTGGATTTCTTAAAGGACACCTGCATGAAGAGTACCAAACCAAGTACCATCCCTATCTGTATGACTTCCGTTAACATTGCCTGCAGAAAACCCAATCCAAATACGAAATAGTGTTTCCAAGCTATGATTTTTGCTCCATTTTGCATCTGTCCTTATTTCACTACCGAACAATATTAGAAATGAACAAATGTCTCCAATCAACCCTTTTTCTGGAATATTTTTTAACCAGTTAAGCCCAAACGTATATCTAGAAGAAATTCCAATACGATCCGGCCAGCGCTGTACAAGATTTGAATGAATTGCGCTTTTTGTCTTGGAGTCTGCATGTGCAAACCTCCAGAAACAAACATCCCTGTTTTGAAAACGTCACGCTCAGGAGAAGAATGCTCTCCGTGGCCTTGCCTGTAAATGCATTCTCCATGGTGTGTTCAAGTATGGTTTCATTGTTCAGGCGTCCTTTAATGATTAGCTGTTTGGCCTGGCGAAGACTGGATCTGGCGAAGACAAAACCTAATTGTCTGGATCAAATATTGAATTTTTGGGAGCCCATCGGAACCTTTGGTCTTGTTATTGTAGCAGGTACATGGAAAATGTGTAGAAAAATCAAATTAATAATTTGCATTATCCATTTCTTTGAGTATTTTTTTTCTTTTTTTTCTTGTTAATTCCCGTAAGTCCAAAGAATTTAGGATGTAAACCAGATCACAATGAACAAACGCCGTAAATTATACTAAATTCTCGGCCCACATGAATCAAATACTTTAAAATACAGTCCCATTCAGATTACGGCCTCACCAGATAAAATGACTAGCATGGGGTCACCCAGTTACATCTTAGCAACATGTAGATCATGGATTTTGCACATTTAGTCAGCAGCTCATTATCATGATTCAGCAAGTACGGAGTGGTGTCAGCGTAGTTATGCCTATGTGTGCCTCCTAAACCCATTTCCAAAACCTGTCTTAACATTCGCTTTCACTTCTCTAAATGGTAGGATGCGCTATGCATAAAGATTTTAACTAATGAATGCGGTACAGATGGCAAGAAATCGCCGGATTTGCTATGGAAATGGCAATGTGTCAAATTGCGTGTGCGCAAACTTAAAAAAATCACATGCAAATCGTTGAATTAAAGGCAGAACAGTAGCATAAGGTAGAAGAAGTAAACAGTAGAGACAGTCATTCCAAATCACTGACTGGCAAAGAGACGAGGAGACTTTGGAAAGGGATCTTTGATGAACTGACAATGGAGGCTCAAGAGGCTAAGATGGAAATCAGTAAGGAAAAGATGTCATGAGAGTGAACTTCCTCAAGAAACACATCGACAACGTAGAAACAGAAGTTGAGCTCAAATCAATGGGCGCAAATCAGTGGAGCAAAATAGCAGGACTGCTAAGATCGTTCGCGAACTTGACACGCCTCCGTTTTTCCAGACAGGCCCTAACAAACATCCTGAAAACACATATTCTACCCGCCCTGGAATACGGTTGTCAAGTCTGGCATGCGGATAGAAAACATTTCAATTCAGTTCAATTTATTTCATCACCAATTACGGACTAGCCGAATAGCAGGTTGTGACGTCAGACATAAATTCAGAAACGGGCTTGCCGCATCATTCTTGGGCAAGCCTGCAGTTCGTGCGAGGAGAGTCTCCAGAAACTCGGCCTCAAAACCCTATCCCAACGCAGACACGAGTCAGTCATGAGGTTTGGACAGCAATTCCTTTTTGGGATCCCAAAACGTAAGTGGAGAGATACCTATGACATCGCAAAAGTTGTCCGTCTTCCTTCCGTCCGTCTGTCCGTCCGTCCGTCTGTCAGTCTGTCCGCACGATAACTCTCGAAGGGAATGAGATATTTTGATGAAACTGGTGGGAGGATTCTTTGGGTCAAAGTAAAGGTCGAGTTCGTAGATGGGCTCTGTAGCCTTACATTTAAGCGTGGGGGAGGGGGTTCAAATTAAGGGACAAACAAAATATTCTTAAAGTTTAACTGAAAAGCCAACTTATTTGTGTGTCATTTAATTAGATACACTGAATTATTTGGATTCTGCAAAGTGATTTTTGGATTTTCCACTATCTGCTCTAGTTATGAGGCTCATAATATCTCCGGCCGTCCCCACAGCGTAAATTCTACTATGACACGGGAAATTTTAATCTCAACACAAATGCGGCTTTTCAGTGGGCAGTGGTGAGATTGGTGAAGATTGTTTAGTGCCTGAACAAAAAAAAAATGATAAATCTTTCTCGTAAAGCATACAACAAAAATTCAGTACTACAAATCATAAGGAAATTCCACTATTTGAAAATCCATTATTCGTGAACAGTGGAACAACGAAGTAACGCATTTTCGGCGGGTCTTCAAGCCAATTTAAGTGAATAAGTGATGGATAACTAGGTTGTCCTATCCTAGCCCTTTTCGGTTAAACTTTAAACAGCTAATGAGATAGTCGATTATGGGGTAAGAAGACATGCTGAGCACGAATATGAAAACCATTTTCTCACCGGACAAGTAGTTCGCCAGAATCCGGCCAAAATTTTAGATAGTCGATTTTGGGGTAAGAAGACGTGCTGAGCACGAATATGAAGACCATTTTTCACCGGACAAGTAGTTCGCCCGGAATCCGGCCAAAACCGGAGAGTTTGTTAAAAGTAAAAGTTTTATTTGAAGTTGATTAGATGTTCGGTTTAGGTGCAAGAAGGCATGCTGAACACTTCTGTGAAAATAATTTTCTACCCGGACAAGTACTTCGCCCGGAATCCGGCCCAAACCGGAAAATGTGTTAAAAGCAAAAGTTGAATTTGTAGTTGATTCGATGTCCGATTTAGGGGTAAGAAGAGATGCTGAATCCGTACATGAATCATTTTTTAGCCGGACATATAGTTCGTCCGGAATCCAGCTGAAACCGGAAAATAGGCTATAAGTTAAATTCAAAAAAGGGCCCTCATGATTATTAATGGGGGGGGGGGGTAAAGTGCCTTACAGTTACTTACTAAAAAGGTTCAAGCTGGCTACCCTGGAAGAGAGACGAACCCACCTGTGCATCGATTTCGGTGTAAAAACCCTCTCTGTTCCCCGACTACGCAATATTCTCCCTCCCCCCTATTCTCCTATTCGTATTAGACCCCAGCGAGAGAAATCAAAGAAAATCCCCAAACTAGCACCTGTGGCCCCTACCCATGAAAGATATAGAAGGAGTTTTGTTCCAGCATTTGTTGAGTTGTACAATAACCGATAAGTAGGTCTTTGTTAGTGTTTTTGTATATTTTACGACAAGATTTTAGACTAAGAGTGTTATTTTATTTATTTTTGTATGACGAAAAGGTCAAATTTGGCGGTATCGCTGTGACAGCTACTTTTGAAAAAATAAAATTCTATTCTATTCTATATGTTGGCTATAGGGGTAAGGAGATACGCTGGGTTCGTTTGTGAGCTTTATTTTTTCGCCAGACAAGTAGTTCCGGAGTTTCGCCGAAACCGGAAGGCAGGATCGTTTCGATCGGCTGATAGGGGTAAACACACATGCTGAATCCATATCTGAATTTGATTTTCTTAGATGATTAGCTATTTGGCCTTACTCTGTTTCTAAATTTTAAGAGTAAAAATGTTGCAAGAAGTCTGGCGAAGACAGGATCTGGCGAAGACAAAACCTAATTGTATGTATCAAATATTGGATTTTTGGGATCCCTTCGGAACCTTTGCTCTTGTTTCACAACGATACAGAATTATCTTACCTGATTCGTAGTGCCAAGAATTATTGACGATCCTGCGACAAGGAGAAAAGCTGTTCGGAAAGTTGTCCTGAAACAACCAGCACCGAATTCAAACCAGCGTTACCTGTCATCATTCGCACCCTATTTCGTCGAATCCTTCAGTTGTACATGGTTAATTGTCTTTAGTGCCTTAATTTGATATTGACATTGCCAATGCTAAACGGATTGATTGATTGAAGGGAACAAGGGGTTGCCCGCTCTCAAAATCGGTGTACACCGGGCAGGCCCGTATCCAGGAATTTTTTTTTTTTGGGGGGGGGGGGGGGGGGGGGTTGCCCGCGGATATTTTTTTCTTTTTTTTGGGGGGGGGGGGTTGCCCACGGGTTGGACCAAAAAGTACAAAAAATACATAGATCAGAGGTTAAAGCCCACAAAAAACCATTACTTTTGTGGGTTTCGGGGGGGGGGGGGTCGAACCCCCTAACCCCCCCTGGATACGGCCTTGACACCGGGTGGCGCGCGTGGCGGAATGGTGGCGCGCAGCGGAAGGGTGGCGCGCGTGGCGGATGAGTGGCGCGCGTGGCGGATGGGTGGCGCAACATGGTGTACACCAAGTGGTGGAGAGTGGGCAGCCCCTCGGAAGGGAATGGAGGTCAGATAACTTCTTTCCCAACTGAGAGGTGAGATAACCTAAAGGGAGATACAGTGACTGCAGAGTCAACAGATGCCTTCAAACATCGTCGTTTGAAGTCGAGGGACAAGCCATGCCCGTGGAAGTATGACTGGGAGGCCCCAGCATCTTCCCCCAAAACCCAACCAATTGGACGTATCAACAATCATCACGATATGTGATCAATAGGATGGAAAATCCTTAGTTCACTCCAAGCTGTGATTTAAGGTAATTTAAGGTGCGAATTTGGCTCGGATTTTAAATCTTCTGCCAGAACGCCTTAGGCCTAGCCAATCCCTCGCAGTTTTTCGGGCAAGAACTTCGAAATGACTACATTGTGAAGACGTGTGATCACTCTTCATTATTTCTTTCAGGGCTGCTATTTCGAAGTTATGACCTCGGCGAACAGTGACTCGGAAGTTTATGTAATTCATCCACAAAACCTGACGTTGGAATGATCTGGTGGAATCTGAGAGGTCCTGAACGAGGTCCTGAACGCCCCCACATGGAAGCTTCTAATGATACTCCTAGGCCTAGAAAGGAGATAATTGAAGTACAGTATAGGTGTGCCTCTTTGAACTAGTTAACTTGAAAGGCACACCTCACACTATTCACTGTTTATGTTCCAACATTCCAAAATATTTGAATACTGTAAAACTAGGCTCTGCTTTAAAGTTTAACCGAAAAGCCAATTTATTTTTGTATCATTTAACTGACCACATTGCATTATTTTGATTGTGTCCAGGGATTTCTTTTTATTTCCACTATTTGCTCTAGTATTATGTTCAGAACATCTACGGCCGTCCTCACAACGCAAAGTTCTACTAAGTCGCAGAAAAACTGAATCTCAATACTAACGCGGCTTTTCAGTGGTCAGTGATCAGCTCGAGGAAGGGGGCTCACTACGTGAACACTCATTTTTCGTAAATCGTTTTCGTCAAGCATACAACACAGACACAAGCAGATAGAGATACTTCAAATCACAAGGAAATTCCACTATTTGAAAATCGGTTATTCGTGAATAGCTAAAGAACGAAGTAACGCATTTTCATCGGGTCTTCAAGCCTCTTTAAGTGAATAAGTCATGGGTACCTAGATTGTGCTATTACATTCCTTTTCGGTTAAACTTTAAACAAATTATACACGGCTTTGGCTGTTCTAAGCCTTTTCCCAGGCCCAGTGGCTTCTCTTAAGAACTCGATAAAATTCGGATAACCGGTTTTACGCATCAATAACATGATACGCAAACACTAGTCGGGAGCATAATGCGCATGGAATATAGTGATATATTCATAAATATTCCTTCAACCCAAGCTGACTGCGAATCATATTTGACAGTGCAAAAACGGATACGTCAGCTAAATTTTATTCGAGCTATATTTCGGCCCTTCTTGGCAAGGGTCCTCTTCAGGCTCAAAACCGCTCAAGTTGGAAAAACGAAACTTGTGATAACAAAACTGAAGATTCTAGCTTAGTGTTAAATATCTAAATTGGTGAACTTCCTTTTGGAGAGTAGCTTGGAGTTAAAATGGTTGCTGAGATTTCATTTTGGACGCGGCTGCTGTTTTTGCTGCTCTAATGGGTCGTTGATCGGGTAGAGATTTTTCTGTATTTGGGTTGACTTTGGTTTTGTTATGGACAAGAGCTTGGGGCCTGAATTTCCTTTCGCTGATGACGCCGTTCCATGTCTCTGGTAGTGAGTATTCGCCTGTGTCTCGGTTGATCCCAGAACGGTTTTTCTTGATCTCAACGGCTTCTCTTATGGTTTGATGCAGTCCAGTGCAAGTTGCAAGAATTTGCGCTTTTTCAAAATGTACGAGATGGGATGGGTTTCCGAAAACGTGTTCTGCCAGTGCCGATTTAAAGTTGTAATTTGGGCGGTGTCCATTGGAAAGGGCGTGGTCGATCTCCTGTTCATGTTCCGAGAGCCTCTTTTCGAAAGTCCTCTCTGTCCTACCGACATAGCGCTTCCCACAGTCGCAGGGTATAGAATAGATACCTCGTTGGTTCTGGTTTGGGACTGGGTCTTTGGCGGTGTTTAGGTAGGACAGTAGGGTGTTCTGAGTCCGGTGAAATGTTTCGATGTTGTAGTTTTTTAGATTCCTGGACAGTTTTTCAGTGACCCCTTGAATGTACGGGAGGTAGACACGGGCATTCTTTTCTTCTGGTTTGTCAGTGCTAGGAGTGCTAGTGTTGCTTTTGGAGGCCTGATGGATCTTCAATCTTCTTCGAATGATTTTTTCGACTAGTTGGATGGGGTATTTGTTGCCGTAAAGCACGTCCCGAATGTGACTCAGCTCAGCGTCTAGGAGGGTTTCATCGGAAATTTTGATAGCTCTGTCGACTAGGGAAATGATAACTGCGCGTTTCACGTTTTCTGGTTGGTATGAATCGTAAGGCAGATACCGGTCGTTGTGAGTGGGTTTCCTATAAACTGAGCAAATGAAATTTGTTTTTCCGTTGGCAATCAACACGTCTAAATACGGAAGCTTCAAGTCGTCATTCTCATATTCGGTGGTGAACTGGATTGTCGGTTGGACTTGATTTAGGGCGTCGACAAAAGATACTATGTCAGTCTTTTGACAAATTTCATTTGCTCAGTTTATAGGAAACCCACTCACAACGACCGGTATCTGCCTTACGATTCATACCAACCAGAAAACGTGAAACGCGCAGTTATCATTTCCCTAGTCGACAGAGCTATCAAAATTTCCGATGAAACCCTCCTAGACGCTGAGCTGAGTCACATTCGGGACGTGCTTTACGGCAACAAATACCCCATCCAACTAGTCGAAAATCATTCGAAGAAGATTGAAGATCCATCAGGCCTCCAAAAGCAACACTAGCACTCCTAGCACTGACAAACCAGAAGAAAAGAATGCCCGTGTCTACCTCCCGTACATTCAAGGGGTCACTGAAAAACTGTCCAGGAATCTAAAAAACTACAACATCGAAACATTTCACCGGACTCAGAACACCCTACTGTCCTACCTAAACACCGCCAAAGACCCAGTCCCAAACCAGAACCAACGAGGTATCTATTCTATACCCTGCGACTGTGGGAAGCGCTATGTCGGTAGGACAGAGAGGACTTTCGAAAAGAGGCTCTCGGAACATGAACAGGAGATCGACCACGCCCTTTCCAATGGACACCGCCCAAATTACAACTTTAAATCGGCACTGGCAGAACACGTTTTCGGAAACCCATCCCATCTCGTACATTTTGAAAAAGCGCAAATTCTTGCAACTTGCACTGGACTGCATCAAACCATAAGAGAAGCCGTTGAGATCAAGAAAAACCGTTCTGGGATCAACCGAGACACAGGCGAATACTCACTACCAGAGACATGGAACGGCGTCATCAGCGAAAGGAAATTCAGGCCCCAAGCTCTTGTCCATAACAAAACCAAAGTCAACCCAAATACAGAAAAATCTCTACCCGATCAACGACCCATTAGAGCAGCAAAAACAGCAGCCGCGTCCAAAATGAAATCTCAGCAACCATTTTAACTCCAAGCTACTCTCCAAAAGGAAGTTCACCAATTTAGATATTTAACACTAAGCTAGAATCTTCAGTTTTGTTATCACAAGTTTCGTTTTTCCAACTTGAGCGGTTTTGAGCCTGAAGAGGACCCTTGCCAAGAAGGGCCGAAATATAGCTCGAATAAAATTTAGCTGACGTATCCGTTTTTGCACTGTCAAAAAGATATATTCATATAATATATAAAACGGATTCGTCAGCTGTAGTTCTTATGTAGCGATATTTCGTGAATCGCGGTTAGATTAGTGAGGTATCGTTAGCGGGTTTAATATGTAACTTTTAACACTTGGGCCTCCGGGTTTAAGAATTGACGAATGCAATTACGGAAGTAGGCTGCATTGGCATTACAGGTAGCCTGCGACGAGTCCTTTAAGTAGCACCATCCACTTGCTAGGTTTAATCTATTTAAATTTATCTGTATATTTTAGTGTATTAGTTATGCATTTTCTTAATATTTAATAATACTTATGTTAATAGTCAGTAATATATTTAATAATACGTTCAGTAATTTACAATACTTTTATTAATTGTCAGTAATAGGTAGGTAGGTAGGTAGCTGTAGGTAGGTAAGTTTTATTTTTATCCAAAATATAAACATAAAATAAAAATGACACACCTAATAATTATTGCAGCAAAAAGAAAGTCCTAAGGACTTGTGCTGCAAATTCCTGTTACTATTTATATCTTAGAAGTAAATATCTAAACATAACAACTCATGATTATCCACCTAGCCTATCTTATATATGAAAAACAACAACACAAAAACATGAACACTATACAACAAAAGATTCTTATTAATTATTCTTTACCGGTTTCACCCCCCCCCCCCACCCCGAAAAACTGCGAAAAAAACATCAAAGACCTCCCGCCCTTCAACATCTATTAGTTAAATGGAATGATTTCAATTTATTTTTAAACCCGTATAAAGTAACAGACTCCCTGATGCTAGCCGGCAGATTATTCCAAATAGAAGGCCCCAGATTATGAATCATATATGATGATCTGACTGTTTTTCTTTTTTCATGACTTAAAAGTTGTGAATTTCTTGTAGCGTAATTATGGTGCTCCTGATTCATGGAAAAATAATCATGGAAATACTCAGGGCATATATGTTTCATGCTTTGGAACACAAAAATTGATGCTTGGTAGTCCCGAATCTGACCAACATTTAGAACATTGCACCGGGAAAAGCTAGCAATAGTTTTGGATTCAACCTGCTCTTTTATGTCTGCAATCAATCGAATGCTTTTATTTTGCAAAATCTGGATCCTTTTATAATTAGAGAAAAAATTGCTGGCCCAATGAACGCAACCGTAATCAATATAAGGATGAACAAGGGAAAAATAAATGATTTTTAAAATATATTTAATAATACCTTCAGTTCTACATTGACTGGATCAAACGGATACGTCAGCTAATTTTATTCTAGCTATATTTCGGCTTTTCTTGGCAATGGTCCTTTTTAGGCCCTATTGTAGGAAATTATGATAGGATGTGATATGCAAAAAACCAACTGGCCATAGCAACAACACAAAGGAAAAACATATATGAAGAAAAATAAACAAAAAGAAAGTCCAAAATATAACTTAATAACACTTGCGAGTAATCCTCTCGAGGCTTCGCTGCTAACCGGGCACACTCCGACAAAATTGTCGTTACTATAAAGTACTTCTCGTCTTCGGCGAAGAACAAACTAAATTATATGTTATAACACAAGAACAACAAGGAACGATGCCGACTCGACAAAACTATCACACGACCATAAGAACGATGCCATAAGAACGACAAACAGTACGATGACATGCAACTAGAAACAAAATAAAGAATTTTAAAATGTGCGTGTTTTGGTTTTGTGTCTATGTAAAATTCTGCGATTTTCTACAGTTATTTAGTGTATATTAGTCGGTGATATTATAGGCTACAATTATTTGCCCGAGGAAGCGCTTTAGCTTCCACTTAGAGTAATGATGTGTTTATAAGTACTCCCTCAGACTACTGTGAATCATATTTGATGTGTCAAATATGATTGTTTATGTCTTTTTCAGAATAATCACCTAGGAATAAATACTCCATTTTTGGACTGCGGACTCACCCTACTTGATTCGATATAACAAAAAGCTAATTTTGGTGGCCTTTTGACGACCTGTTGAATATTATTTACCTATTCTTATTTGTTTTTAATTAACTGTAAATTTGTTTTTTCCACACTTTCAAAATTCCCGCCGGTACCCATTGGAAAGTGGTTCCGACTTTGCTTTCCAGCTCGCGAAAACTCTCCTTGGACCAACAAAAAAAATATTTTGGTGGTCTTCAGTTAACTAACCTGTTAAATATTAATCATCCCCTAAATGTTAGCCGCTCTCAGGAATCTAGCGCTATAAACCGAAACCCCTAATTTCTTTCCGCTTTTGCGATTCTGTGTGAAATTAATTTTAATCAGGCTACGTTTTTGTGCCATTACAAACGAACATTAACGATGTTTAGTACTGGTTTGATTCCCCCCCTACGGGTATAAAAGTTATTTTAGATTTTGCCATTTTTAATGCTTGTCCCGACTGTAAAAAATCACCGCTTGATACCCAAGTGTCCGTTATAGAATCTGTAAGATAAAACCAACATAATTACCTGACTGTCTTAGTAATTAAAGAAATTCTACCATGTGGAAAAATAAAGGCTTTTGTGAGAAAGACCAACTTTCGGACCGAGTTCATTCACTTTGAAGTAAAAAATTTGTCAGCACTCGACGCGCCTGTATTTTCTGGCGGTGCTTGTAATTGCGCAAAACGCAGCGCTGGTATATACCCGAAGGCCCTGTCCAAAAATGGCTCCACCTTTTAGTTTCAGTTCAGCTTTGTCCGTGATCGTTTAAGGATATGTACCATAATTTGGATACTTTTGGATTTCTTTGAAGCTGGGGAGTTTTGAATCCTTGTAAAGGCCTAGAATAGGCCCCGTTATCTGCTCATATGATACCAAGAGGTAATTTTTTAACCATCATTTTTTATGTTTATCGATGAGTTTAAATTTTGTATATTCTGTAAATAAATAGAAAAATACAAATTTAAGAATAGTAATTTATTTCTGACCCATCATACAAAGAAAATGTGGAGTATGAGTACTTAAAAAATAATTATACGGAAAAACACAATAAATAAGAACCCTCTTCTAACCATTGAAGTAAATTATAATACATTTTTTTTTATCATCTTTCGAACTGAAAGGAATGAAGTTGAATAAGGAAATACTTCACAATCCCCAAAACCATTTATGTCAAACTGATGCACTGAAATGAACCAAAAATGTAGAAGAATACGATATTTCATGGAAATCCAGCAACTATAGATTTGAATTAAAAAAAAAAAATCTTGCTTGATAATCAACTTTTAGCTTATGTAAATAAAACAACATAGTTGAACGTGTTTAACAACATTTGTGAAATGAGTCTCGGTCGTGAAAACCAAGGTACTTTACGCAAAATCGTTTTTCTAACGCGTACTGCGAAGGTACGCGTGCCATAGGAGTTCAAAGGTTCTCGTAAGTCGGTTGATCGAAGTACAAACAAATATCAGCCAAATGATGTCAGGACAGATCTGATAGATCATACAAAATTTGAATTTCCAGTTATAAGGGACAGGAGTGGAGCAGAATTCTAAGCACCCATTCTCTTTCAATAAATAATATTAGCTATTTCACCACGCAGAGAAGGAACAGAAGAATTAAAAAATACATGTATACGTAAAACGTTATTTGAAATTTGTTGAAGGTACATTACAATTTTGTGAGTTGGCAAAGAGGGAGTGAACAATTTTGAGTGCCAAAACTGTCTCCTCCTGAAGACAAGACAAACCTTTAAACCAGGGCCGTAAAGGGGGGTAGGGGGTTCAAACCCCCCGAAACAGAGAAAATAATCGTTTTTATAGGCTTTAACCTCTGATTTGTGTCTTTTTTGTACTTTTTGGTCCGACCTGTAGGACCCCCCCCCCCGAAATAAATTCCTGGATACGGGCCTGCTGGAAACAGTGGCGCGAAGTAAATCAAACAGTGCTTCCTTTAGTACCTGGCATCATTGGTGATTTGATTTGGGAATTTACTATAAACGTAAATGACCTTTTTTTTAAGGGAAATGAAAATTCTGGGTTGGCAAAGTTGTTTCCTCCGTAAGAGTAGATAAACCTTGTAACAGTGAAGCCAATGAAATCAAAGAGTGCTTCCTTAGTATACGGTACCTGGCTTTATTGGTGATTTGCTATTTCGGGTCGTAGGAGTAAAACTGCCAAACAGAAACTCAAAATGTTTCTTTACATGGAGGTTAGGGGTAGTTGTCCGACAGCTGGTCGGCGTGAGCGTGAGGTGGCACACGAAGATAATTGCTGGTGAGGGTGGGACATATGTTTCCGGGTAGGGGTTGTTTAAATACTTCCAGCAATCGAAGCTTTAAATAGCCAATAATTACAGAAGGATTGACAAAGCGACTGAATAAATAGTGGTCCGTCTTATAGCTTTTTTCGTCATTTGTTATTGTCTGTTATATGGTGCAACGTTTAATTCTAATCATATAGGTCAATCCTTTCAGTCCTGTAGTCAGTCCTCCTTTGGCCACAAGATCCATTTTCGAGATGGCATCAGCTGAATGGATTAATTATTTTATGTTCGTTGCACTGTAAACAAAAACTCTCCGCTTTCAGATAACTTAATCTGTTGTATTTTGCATTCTAGCTTTAATCCTCCATCTGATGTTAACTCTTCGAACTCGGACTAAAAATCTCCGAATTCGGAGATGCACAGTTACTAAAGTCCGATATAGGAGAAACTTTTCAGTGTGGGAGGGGATTTCCAGGCGAGGGTGGATTTGTTATGTCAATCGAGGATGAATGTTTCGGGGTAGTAAAGGATATGGCGAGGTTCGTTCGTGTTTCAGCAATGAAGCATCGAGTATGCTGGAAGGCAGACGGGTGATGTCAGAAGCTGTGGGTTCAGTTCTTCATGTCCGGAAACAGAAACTTTGCCGGAATGTACTGACTGACTATTCAGTGCTTTAGAAGCCTAATAGTAAAGGTGTGTTTATTTGGACGTATCCTTACAGGGTTCGATCACCGAAAAAAAACACTAAAACTTGAAATTTGTTATTGAAAAATACTTGCCGAAAACGGTTGTTCCATTTCCACTCCTGCTTCTTCTTTCAAATTTTGAATATTTTCCTAAGCGGCGTTTGATATTTCACCAAGTAGATGGCGTTCAAACTAAACAGCAGAGCCCAATGAAAGAACAAATATACGGTATTTAATAAAAAATAAAAGTAGGATTCCAACTCAGTGCTTATGCCAGCAGAAAGCTAAAATAGTTGGTTTTTAACTGATATCAAGTTCCTTTCCAATCGGATTTGATAAGGAAGGAACAAAACAAAGGTAGTGACACAGTTAGTTAATTGGCAGTTCAGATAAGCATACTCAACTATACTCTAATCATCCTACTATTTTCTACACGTTGTGGTGATATCAGATATAACAGATTGCGAGGGGCAGGGGCAAGGCCGTATCCAGGGGGGGGGTAGGGGGTTCTACCCCCCCCCCCCCCTCCTACCCCCCCTCCCCCCGAAACCCACAAAAATAATAGTTTGTAGTACTAGGCTTTAGCCTCTGATCTATGTCTTTTTTGTACTTTTTGGTCCGACCCCCCCCCCCCGAAATAAATTCCGTGGGCAAACCCCCCCGAAATAAATTCCTGGATACGGGCCTGAGCAGGGGGTATAACTGCATTGAGTCGTATAGGTTTATAACACAGCTGCAAGCACGCTTGTCAGGATTCTTCACGGAAATGGAATGAAATTGAGCAGTGTTGACGAAAAATGGCTGATTTTAAGAAAAACGACTTTAAAAAAAAAAATCGACTATTTTTACGAAAAACTGACTGTTCTTCATTGTTTTGAAGAAAAACGACTATTTCTAAGAAAAATATCGACTGTTTTTGCAAAAAATCGTGGCGCTTCGCGCCGACTCGGCTATTCTTACCAACTGGCCGACAATATTGGGGGGCGTCCCCCCTCCCCTCCCCAGTAGTGACGCTTCTGATCGATACTGATACTGCGGAATGATTCCAAATACTCTCAGTTTTCTGCTCTTCATCTGTAGCCTATGATGTTGACTGTATTGTTGTAGCTAAAAAGAAGGGTTCAAGGGAAAACACAGAAGAGTCACGTCAAAAACCCGTCTTTCGTAAGCACAAGCCACAAGCCATTATGAGTCAGAAAATGTCTAAACAAGTATGGTATACTCCTGGCATCTCGTAGAAACAAAGCGCAAGACCGGCTTTGAGATGAGACCTTGAAAAAGATGACGTAACGACACCCACACCTGACTGTTGAGGGTGCTGGGACCCAGAGGCTCATAAGGTCCATTCAAAGCTGTCTGATGTTTTTCATGGCGGGAGGGGAAGGGGCAAGGGATTGGCTGAAAACTGAAACACACTGATTAGAACGTCGCTGATTCCTGCACGAACCTACACATTTTACTGCTTGAATTTCAAGAGTAGGAATGTTTAACTTTTGTTATGTTTCGTTAAGTTTAAAAAAAAATATGAGTAGATTGATGGTAATTAATAAAATTCGCTTAATAGTTTGTAAAGTATGGTAGTTAAAGTATAGGATGGTAGGTAGTATCATCTAGGGAGCATCAAGTTGGTTTCAACTCTTGTCCAGAGGCTCGTAATCTTCACGGAAATCTGTCTGGTACCGTAAGCGGCGGGGGGGGGGGAGGGATTGACATATTATTATATTTGAATGACAGCAGAGGATTCTACGTCTTAGGACATCGGACATATCGTGTGATGGGGAGACTATTAAGTAAGAGAATCCTCTATTTGCAAAAGGGGTTGTGTTTTGCAACTCAAAAACCCGCCCCCTTATATCCTTACTGTCACTCTTGATCAGATCATGACGGATCTTGGTAGTTTGCGGGGGGCCAGCCGAATGTTTACCCCGGGGTAGGGGTTTATTGGCTGTAAATTAGCCTAAACCCATTGGGTAATGGTGGGTTACGTCTTGTTGCGTGTTAAGTGTCAACTTAAGAAGGCACAAATCTTAAAAGGTCGGAAGTTTGTCACAATTTGTTCCGCTTAACGATGGAGGGGTTGGTGGTAAATAAGGTAATTGCCCGAATGATAAGTGATGGCTAAATCTTCTCGGGCGTAATATTGCATTTGTCGTAAAATGGGAATCAAAGGAGATTTGTTCTGGGTTTATTGGCACATCAGATTGGGGGGGGGGGGGGGATAAAGTCGTGCAATCACGCAGATGATCTTCATCAGTGTTGTCAATCTGAGTGTGGGCTTAGTGTTTGTTAGTGCATGAGCTTAAGAATATCCACTATCCTGGTAATATACTTTACAGTTTACTATAGGGATTAACGCTTGTGTTACCAGTGTGAGTGTGGGTTTGGATGTGTTACGCATGAGCTTAAGAGTATCCAGTATCCTGGTATACACTTTATACTTTTACTGTACATGAGAGGCTACCCACTCTCGAGTTTAGCGCACAGAAAGTGCCCGGTGCCCGCACCGGCTAACACCAGTCGGCACGGGTTACCACAGGTCAGAGCATTAAGATCAGCATGTTTAGAAGCGTTTGAAAGACGAATCGCCTGATTTACAACCGGCACCGTTTATTTTGGCCGGTGTCGGGAAAGGGTGTGCAGTGGGCAGTGGGTAACCCTTCGACTATACATTGTATAGATTTATACACTTCCCTTGCAGGGATTGGTACTTTGTAAATCTGCTTTTGCAAGTTTGTTTACTTGTAAGTCTTAGGCCTAATAAACGTATCAGTTCTAACCTCAACTCAACGAAACAATAGCAACATAATCGGTTGCATTGGTGGTTGCATCAAGGGCTCTTGATGTTTTCTTCCTATATTATTGACGGGGGCCTTCAAATACCATGATCTGGTTGTTCTCCCGCCCTAATTTCTCGTTTTGTATGGAAAGATCGAATTTATTTATTTGAGTCATATACCGGCCGAATAGGGCCATAATACATAACGAAATAAACTATAACACTTAACACACTAAGTTGGGGCGGACCCACAAAACACCAACTCCGTATGAGCAGGGACCCATAAATTTCCTTTACAGGGGGCTTGTCATTTCCTGTGCTTCTATGTTGCTATGTTGACCGATCCAAATCTAGTTTCCAAAAATCCCCGCTTGGGTCGAATCGGCATTCTTGTTTTCCTCATTGGACGTGCACGCCAAAGAGACTCATCCCTCAAGGCGCCAGCAGCCAATCCCAAATTTTGTCTATCTGGCCTTGGACGTGATTGGACCGTGGGTATTTCTCGAACTATCTTCCGACCGGTCAACATAGCATCAGAAATCTCTTATTGACAAGTCCCCTGAATGATGAGGCATTACAGGAAATTTGTTGGTCCCTGGTATGAGTTTGAGATATCTGAATGTGCAGCCGAGAAAGAAGAGCCAGAAGAGGGTCCAGTTTGTACTTATACAAGGAATTTTAAAGTTGACCTTTCCTAAACTGTCTTGACTCTTCCGAAACTTGTAGCCGAACTCTATATGGCGGGCGAATTCGGGGTTATGTCTCAAGAATACGAGTCCCTATTTGCCTGCACCACAAGCTAGAAAACTGAACCTGCAAAAAAAAAAGAAGAAAATTATAGCAGCAAAAAAGCAGCCGTGTCCAAATGACATTCCAGTACCAGCTTTAACTCTCAGCAATTCCTCCGAAGTAACCCACCAGAATCAGTTCATTACCAGAATCAGATATTATTCAAATATAAATGTTTATATTTGCGAGAATTTGCGAGAGTCTTCATTGATTTTATCGCAGGTTCAGTTTTAAAGCCTAAGCTAGAGTACTCTAGCCCAGTCTCTCAGTTTTTTTTTTCGTTACTTATGTCTTGTTTGATAATTGAAGTAGCCTAATGTTTTTTTCCTTTCCAGAGAGGATGAAAATAGCCCTTGGGACATTAGTATGGATATCCTTAACTACTCATGTAAGTGCCTTGTTGTTTATATTCCCACCATCCTTCCCGCATACACGTGCTAGGCTAGGCCATGACATGAAATGTGTTCAACATAATCTTCTTTTTTCAGTTGGATTTGTGCACCCAACCGTTTGGCATTTTCTCTCTTTGGAAATCCGTATTTGGAATAACAGTATGGATATCCTTAGTATGGTATATCCTCGGGTATATCCTTAGTGGCTCCTTATCTGCTTTAAGCGAGTAACATTACAAAACTTTGTTTAGTGTTGAGTTTTACATAAACGTTAGACTGAAAGGCTCATAACACCATTTTTCTAAAACATTAACAGATAGTGCAATGTTTCTTCTGTGTTGGAATTGTTCATCATTGTGTTAGATTTTACGAACTCACATCATCTACAGACAGTGCCGTATCCAGGGAGGTGGATAGGGGGTTCGACCCCCCCCCCTAAACCCACAAAAGTAATATTTTTGTAGGCTTTAACCTCTGATCTATGGCTTTTTGTACTTTTTGGTCCGACCCATGGCCCCGCCCTCGAAATCACATGGGCCATACCAATAAATTCCGCGGGCAACCCCCCCCCCCCGAAAGAAATTCCTGGATACGGGCCTGTGTGCAGACCTTTCTTTATGTGCCAACGTCGTTCACAGTGTGGGGACGATCTTTTGGTATAAAATATGGTTTCCGTCAGTCTGGTCATTGGTAGAGAATAAAAGTGCTTCACCTTGTGGAGTCCTTAAAAGGAATCTTCACGTTATACGATCAAAAGAAATCCCATCTCAGCCCTCTGTCATGCTGTTTCTGCATTCGAAATCGTGCCTCTCACATGTTTTGCTGATATCCGTAAAAAAAGGATGCCCCGAAAAGACAGACAATAGAATTTGAACGTTGATTTTTTTTTCGGGAGTCGGGAAAACAATTTAACCAGATTTGCCTTCAGCATCGAAATATATTTCGATGCTGAAGGCAATTCTGTATACCCTGGTAGGTCTGAGTAATCTAAGGCTAATTTGTGACCTTTTAAGTAGGTCTGCAGTAATAATAATACTAGCAAGAACGACGAATTTATACATCCTGATTAATTCTTGTATTGCGTAGCATAATCCCTTCCAATAAACACTCCGATCGTCAAACCTTCCACTTTTACCATTGGTTAGTTAGTAATCTTAATAAAACTGTTTATTAAATTTTTTTTTTTTATACACTGTCCGTTCAGGCTTTGCAGTGCATTGTTACGTTTATTCATAACTCATTATATAATCAAGAAACGTTTGTCGAGTTTTGGGATTAAAAGAAAATAGAACGAAAAAACACAGAAGAGATTCACTACAAAAATAAAGAAAGTTAAGCACGTTATACGATACTTGAATAGTTTTCATAAATTTATTCAGTCATTCATTCATATAAAACCATGTAAGTATATTCGAGCCCGCTGTGTTTAACCTTAAGCCCTGAGTCCGTGAAATCCGAGCCCAGCGAATTAATTTACGCCAAATTATTTGCCAGCAAAACTGCTTTTTAGTTTCTAACCCCTAGCTTGAAGGTGAACAACCTGCCCTTTTCTTAGACCCTATAAATTATATCTGCAGGGTGTTTTTTGTGTGGATCTTTACCCTTTTAAATTATACCATTGTTATGTCGTTCCGGCAGTAGTTTTGGATAATCCCAAGTCCGTTAAAGCTGCTTGTTGTATTTTCTATTTAATTGATCGGTCGCAAATACTGAAATTGTCATTTAGGTCAGTTCAGTCATTTTGAATGGTTTTATTGGCGCTGATAAAAAAGACGGATATGACACTACTACGGTAATGTCTAGACGATGTTAAAGTTTAACTGAAAAGCCAACTTATTATTGTGTCATTTAGTTGAATACACTGAATTATTTGGATTCTGCAAAGTGATTTTTTTGTTTTCCACTATCTGTTCTAGTTATGACGTTCAGAATATCAGCGGCCGTCCCCACAGCGAAAATTCTACTATGACGCGGGAAATTTTTATCTTAACACAAACAAGGCTTTTCAGTGGGCAGTGGCGATATGGGTGAAGATTGCTCAGTGCCTGAACAAAAAAAAATCATAAATCTTTTTTGTAAGCATACAACAAATTAGAGGTACCACAAATCACACGGAAATTCCACTATTTGAAAATCGATTATTCCTGAATAGCGGAACAACCAAGTAACGCATTTTCAGCGGGTCTTCAAGCCGATTTAAGTGAATAAGTGATGGGTAACTAGATTGTCCTATCCCAGTCCTTTTCGGTTAAACTTTAAGCAAAGTCAACGGATGTTGACTGCTGCGTCGATAAATCGTTAAAAAAACAGAATTTCGGGGGTTTTCTTGATCAGCTAATAACCCCTCTCAGATTTTAAGTGATGGATAAATAAAGTTTCGAATATTTCGGTTGCACATCCGGAAAATTACGTATTCTAAAACAATACCTACAGAAGAGCGATGTGGACACGACAAACCATCAGCTGACATGGCTGACATAACGTGCAAGTAAAATCAGAAGACCGATGTGGATTCGAAGATATTAAAATGTGCAAAGTGTGCTCGTTAAAAAAAAAAAATTCTGTGTATATTTAACAATTCTGTGATTTCTCTGCAATTATTGTGTGTACAATTCGGTGGCTTTCTTACTTACTTCCCGAGAAAGCGCAGAAGCTGACCTTGGGTTTTATAAATTGTCTGTTTGCCACTAATACTGCTAGGCGTATACCCCATTATCGCTAGGACTAACCTACTGTTTGTAGACTTACTGAATTCAAAACTAACAAATCTTGTTTGTTTTATGTAGAGTGTCCTTGTGCTCGAGGGGGGGGGGGGCAGCAAATATTGATTGACAAATTCCGTTTCTTGTATTCCAAAGAAAGGGATTGAGTTCCGAGATTAAGACGTTGATTGCTATTTCTCTTGCATTCAGGGTATGGAGAAGTGCCAGATGAAACCAGATGGAGACACTTAAGGCTATCGAAGTTTGTACGCCTCATTCAAGTTGCTTCCGTCTCCTAATATGTTTTAATTTTCCCAGCCAAAAACACTGTTGGCTATTGCAATATTGTTGGCCACCACAACTGTACAATACAAGTTCTTATTGCCTAAACAGTATAAGAAAGAATGATATTTTTGGTTCGAAGTCGGATCAGTTTTCTTTGTCCCGGGGCCCCTAAACCATGTGGCCGGTGCCTACTTAACCATATTTACTCAGGCTAACTGTTACCACGATTCCGAAGGGGGACTCTTGTTAACAAAGCGGCGCGCGTTTGATATAGGAACCCCCCTACAGTTCGGGTTTACTGATGGTTTTCATCTGTTGACAGATACTAGCCCCCACCCGTGGTCGTCAGAACAAATAATGATAAGTGCTTATCCATGTCATATTATTTCCCGCCCTGGCCCATAGGCTTCAGAGAATAAATTCATTTATTCCTATACTTCAGGAGTGTATGCCTCATTATTTTTTAACAATAATACTAGCAAGTTAGTTTTTACCCACCTCACGGCAAAGTTTGAAGGTAGTGAAATAAAGGACAAAGAGAACGAAAAATAAAGACAACTGAAAACAGTAGTGCATTAACAGTAACAACAGACTAAACAAGAAAAGAATAAGTAGGCTATAGGATAGCCATACAAATGAATGATGCCGAGGTACCGAGTTAACACTTAATTCGTAATTCTTCGATTTATTGGTTACTTTCATCGAAAGAATTATACTTTATTATGAGAAATATACTTTATATTATTAGAATATCGTAATATACAGAGACTAATTGGTTTTAAGCAGAGACAGCGTATTTTGAGGCAGTTTTTAAGAATGACTAAAATTAACTTCAATGTTAGGATTTTGCTCCCGAATTTCTTGCCACTTGGTTCAGCAGTATAATAATTTGCTAATACCATACCAGACAGTCAGGTCTTCTATACCATTCCCGAACCGGATTTGAAAAATGAAATCTGCATCCATTCGCTTTCGTCCACGAAACCGAACCCATCCTCCATATATGGTTGGGAGATTCACCCAAAACGCAACTTATTAGCCAGATACTGCATTCCGCACGGCGACGGATATCCCGATTTAATTATTAGGCTGAGAAATATGGGAGGTTATAGGTGCTAGTTGAAGGACTCGACGGTTTGGATGGGTGGTCTCGGTCTGCTATGGTCTATACTCGGTCTCTACTAAAGTATTCTCCTAGAAACTTTTATCTCTTTTTGTTGTATCGTATTTCACTCTACACTGATAACCGACAATGGCTTATGGAGCACGATTGAGATATTTTTCGAAACAAGTAGTCTAGCGCGTCTCACTTTTTTATTTATTTTTATATTGCTTTAAAATGTGGGAAACTGCTTATAACACGGCTAAAGATTTCAAGACCCAAACTCTTGGATATTTGGAAAAAATGAACAAGGTCAAGCAACAACAGAAGGGAAGTAAATATAACAAGAAGAAAAGTAAGGACAAGAAACAAACAGATCACGATAAAGAGCAAGAAGTACAATACTAGAAACTAAATGCGTGTTCTCGCCGTTCCCCGAGGAGTCCTCGGGGAATCGAAGGGAACGGCGAGAATAGAGGGACTCACTCCACGCGGACTCCGCGTACAGAAAACAGCGAGAACACGGGGAATGCTTCTAAAACGGATTTAGTTCCTAATAAAAATAAGCAGCTGACAAAATTAGTCTGGATCCACTTTATTTGTGGTTTTGTTTATTGTGATCATTTTTAATTAATTTTACATTGCACCAACACCAGCAAAAATTGATTCCCCTCCAAAACTGAAACTACTGAAAGGGAGTCCTTTTTGATGATGGTGATGATAATCGGAGCGTTCCCCTTCCGTGGGGACTCGCGAGAATACGGGGAGTGAGTCCCCGGGACAAACAAAAACGCGGAGACTCCTCAAGTGGAGTCCTCGGGGAACGGCGAGAATACGCCTTAGATGAATCATCATGGACAGCTCATTAATAGGATTCGCGCTCTGTAAATAGTTTTGGAACATCGTAACAAACAAACATTCTAAAAAAACACACACACACAGCCAAATCTTTCCTGTATTTCTCACGCAAATATTTTGTAATTAGAATAAGGATGAGGCAAATGAGCTAATCTGTTAAGGCATGAGATTTTAAACACTTTATATGAAAAGGAAAGCAGACTAATGCGTATCATATTAAATAAAATGTAACAATAAATACAATAATAGTAATATTTTTTTGTAACCCTATGCACATGAACAATGTGAATGCACCGCGTTATCTTGACATTATGTGCTGAAATAATGTCATGTGCAGAGTTCACTGCTTTTGTTCGTACAATTTTGTTCTTCGTCACTGCCCACGCACTTGTCCTTGACTCCGCTTTGAATTTTCATAGTCTGAGTCGATGGTTATGAGAATATGATGAGAGGCTGGCACTTAAGCTGAAAAGAACATCAATCAGGAAGTATGCGGTGATGTCACTATGTTCGGTCATTCGAAAACTTTCATGGGTTTTATTGCCTTAGGTTTTTGGCGGATCTTCAGGTGTTTTCAAAGGTGAAGTGGTTGATCATCCTTCTTAGAACAAGGGGCGGCGATGTCATTCAATGACCTGAAACCAGTACCGGACCTGAAAACCAATGACCCGAAACCTTGATTGGCCCGTTGGCAGTTGAAATTCTGGAGCCCCCTCGTGGAGGGATAAAACTGAACAAGTGGTGTGCAGGTCGGATGCTAGATGGGGCGAGAGATGGGGATGGCTATCACCGCTGTACATTACACGCACGCAGCATGCACCGAAATAATTTAAGAAAAGTTGATTGCGACTTTCCTTCAAGATCGAATAACGGATTATCAGGGTAGCCTACTAAGTTGTGCAGCCTGAAGAGGACCCTTGCTAAGAATGGCCGAATATATTTGAGCCCTCTAATCTGTTTAATACCATCAGACGTGGTCGGTGAGCTTGGGCTGAAAAAATATTTAAAAGGCGAAAGCTTTGTCGAGATTAAATGTGATGTGATAAAAACTATGGATATTTTGTGTTGCGCAGGAATCTTGAGAGTCCATTTTGGGCCCTGTTTTGCAAGGAAGCGCATGTAAACAAACATGTGTAAACCGTAAACCTATAAATTTAAATATAGACCTATATTTCTTTTAGCAGATTATTTCGTTCAGTAGCAGTCAGTCGTGCCGAAGTTTATCTCACCTAGTAGCCTAATGATGTAAATGCTTAATCGTCGGTCCTAAGCATTTAATTATCCCAGCCTGTCAGGTATGCAGTTTTGTGAGCCATGAAATCTACCAGTCAAGCCTGAATTATCCCAACGATCTTTTCCGGGGGTGAAAAAAGAGGGAGGAAGTGATAAAAAATGAAGGAAATGGCGAATGAATTGAATTGTTTCTTTATCAATGCAGTAGACAGGATGCTCGAGTCTGGGCTCTGGGGTAAGGCGCGGTGTAAATTGTGATTTTTAGCTTTGTAGACTTGGATTAAAAATTTAGGGAGATAAGTTAATATTTTCAGTAGAGATGTCTCCCTGATATCGTCCCTTCATGTCGGGTCCTTGTGTTGGTTTCAGAAGGGTCCCTCGAAACATACTAATTATTTTAATTACTTTAAAACAGCTTTAAACGCTATTTGGAGATTTGTCTCTACTTTATAAAAAAAAATCACAATTAAGAATTTTGGTAGTCGCAGTTTTTTCGTCTAGTTGTTGTTCGTGTTTAGTCTACAGTCTTGTTTCAGGTCGAACGTTTTGGGACTTGTAACAGTAAACCAATTCTGTATTTATACTCCTACTTCATAAAAAAGAAAACCCAGGCCCAACGATTTCCTTGAATATCGCTTCACTATGGAAGAGTCTTTGAGTCAGCATTTTTTTTCTTAAAAACTGTATTTTTGCAATTTTCTGTGTTTGCAGTGCTAGTGTTATTTTGTTTGAATATTTGGGACATGTAATACTAAAACTTTCCTGTTCATATATTCCGATTTCTACTTCTTAAAAAAAAAAATACCCAGGTCCTATGATTTTTTGAATTATCACTTCACAGTTGGAGAGTTTCGAAGTCGCAATTTTGTCTGCTATTTTGTGTAGGCTATTTACAATTCTAGTGTGAATGTTGAAATTCGAAATACTTTAAAACCTATTACTATTCATACTTTCTAAAATTAAAGAAACGCCCAGGCCCCATGATTTCTTGGTTATTTTTTTCCATAAATATTCCTTCAGTCCAAGCTGACTGCGAATCATTGTTGACACTGCAAAACGGATACGTCAGCTACGTTCTATTAGCTATATTTCGGCCCATCTTGGCAAGAGTCTTATTCAGGCTCAAGCTGGAAAATGAACTCGTGAAAAAACAACTAAAGATTTTTGCTTAAAGGAACAGAAAACGTGACTCAAACTTGACTCGGGGAGCTAGCTGACATATCAAGAATGTACCTGAGTCGATATTGAGAGGAAGAAAAATTCTCGTTACGACCATTGCAGTTTCCGAGAATTCGACTTTTGAGTTAGTAGAAAAAAAAGCAAAAGGTTTGTGTGCCGGGAGTAGGAATCGAACGCACGACTGACTACCCTCCCGATACACGGCAAAAGGCGAACTTTTACATTGCATAAGTGCATAATTTGCTTTCTACAGAGTGAGGAGTTTGTTCTTTTTTTTGTTTTTGTTGTTGTTGTTGTAGTTAGTTATGGCTTTGTTGGCTGAAATGAAGATTAATAATAATAATAATAATTACAGTGCATAAGGGGCAAGGGCCTGCCAGCTAGCTTTGGGAACACTAAGGAGGGGGTTGAGATAACAAAGCAGGAGGGTCTTGTCGACAATAAGTCCCTGTATATTTATCTAAACCCCCCAGGTCGGTTTGATGGCCGAAAGTTGCGTAGTCAAGTTTTCTGTGCCTTTAAGTATCCGAGTTTGTGAATTTCTTCGTGAAAATCTCTTTGAGTTGGAATATACCTCTAATATAATGTAGCTGACGTATCCGTTTTGCAGTGTCAACTATTTTTTTTCCAACCAATTGAACGAAACGCGCATTATCGTTCGTTTACGTCAGTAGAATGATGCAGTTGCTTGGACAAGAAATGTAAGAGAACTGGATTCCCCACGACTATGAGGCGGCGGCGAAGGTCAATAGCACCCAATGGTTCATCCTACTCTTGCAGGATGATGTGGCCGACTTGGTAATACAGGAGGAATTTATGACCAAACGATGCAATGTTTTTCATAAATTAAACGTAATTACAGTCATCATGATTGATGATTGGTTGGTTATTTCTTCGCTGTCTCAGAATGGGTGTCGTTTGTCTGCATCCTGACCTTCTCACTGGACACCTATTTATTGATTCTCGCATTCGACCCCCCCCCCCACACACACACATTATCTTTGCATCACGACTGGGCATATTCTTGTCCAGTAGAGGTGTGTTACTTTGAACGTCGTCTAACTTTTGAACGATGTAGAAGAATATGATGAAATTAACATCTAGGAAAGGCTAATGCACAGTCGTGAGCGCAAACAGTAATTTAAGTAAGATAAAATCAGATTAAGGCCAATACTTTTTTTTTAATTTTTTTTTGCCCAGTCGATTTGCATCCTCAAATGACAGAATTATGGCGTCAGAAGTGTTATAACAGGTTTGCATTACTTTACTAATCGTCCGAAGTATCCAAACAAAAGAAACCGAACTTTCGGAAATTAGCAGCGAACGACATTAAATGAATCTGATCTCATTATTTGTGTCAGAACAATCTTGAAAGACTTGGCTCATAGCAGATATCAAGTTCTTAATTTTTCATTCCCTTTTGATTATTTTAGAGCGAAAAGCAAAACCTGTCCGAAATTAAGAGGAGGGTTTGAAAAAGCATACCTCTCTTGTAATGTAACACGACCATGGACATTATATAAGATAAGATAAGATAAGATAAAGATTTATTCCACTAAAAGCACAGAGGCCAAGGAAAAAAAAAATAAAAAATAAAGAACAAAAACCAAATAAGTGATAACTATTTTACATATTCCTTTACAGGAACCTTTCTCTGTGGTTCATCGAAACCGAAAGGAATCTTCCCAACTTTTCAGTATCACCAAATAATTTACTTCCCGTTACTTTTACCAACCAATCCTCCCCCCAATAACTAACACCAAAAATTTCCCCACGAAGATCTGAAAGCTCAGGGCATACACACATTAAGTGAAAAATATTTTCATCGAATTGCCCGCACATTGGGCAAAAATAAGGACCAGACAACACTCTTACCTTACCCAAATATCTTCTACGCATTCCTAATGGTAGACAATCACCCCGTAAACTCATTAACAACCTCAAATGATCTGCTGGAAGCCCCACCTTAAAATAAATTTCCTCTCCCCATGTCTCTTTGGCCCTCGCGTACAACCACAATGAACCAGAATCAGCCACCGCACACTGCCACAATTGTATTTCCTGGTCGTGTAACCTAACCTCCACCTCCTTAGCAATACTCACACCATATCCTGCTCTACGTCCCTTTCCTTCACACCAAAAATGAGACAAACCGCTACTATCCAAAACATTTTTTACCTGTTTTGACCACGATTCCTTTGCACCATCCTGAAGGGATTCCAAATATGCAGCCTTTAGCGGTCTTACTCTCGGCAACGCTATTATTTTTTCCCAAAACCGTATCATACTAACAAGACGCCTACTCCTTAATGAAAATAAACCTAAATATCCTCTTATCACTAATGTGTTGATCTTACTACTAAGGCCTAGAACTCTTTTGAAATAGCCTAATTGCACTTGTTCTAGCTTAATACCCGGACTATACCCCCAAATTTCCGCGGCGTAATGCATTACTGGAACTAACTTGGACGAAAACACCTGTTTATGCATTCTTAAATTATTTATCTCTCTCAACTCGCTTTTCAACAACATATTCAGGCACCTCTTCCCCTTCGCTAAACTAGAATCAACATGTTTCCCGTATTTCCCCTTTGACGACAAATTAAATCCCAAATAAATAATCTTCTTTATATTCAATTTCTTCTCCTTGAAACTTTATTTTAATATTATCTGATTTCCCCCCTTTCCTAAAACACATTACTGCCGTTTTACTAACATTTAATGTCAACTCTTTCTTTTTCAAAAAATCGGCCGTAATATCCATCAAAACCTGCAAATCTTCTTTTGAATCAGCGAGAAGTGCCACGTCGTCTGCGAACAATAATAAACACAACTTAACTATATCAACGGATAACATGGGTGCCATTCTCACATTCATATACTCTTGCCAATCATTTATGTACAAAGAAAATAACTTTGGAGAAAGACTACATCCTTGCTTTAATCCAATTTTTGACAAAAACTCCCTAGAATGTTTCCCTGCAACTGTCCGGTCGCAGACACCGACCGCGGGTCGATGTATATCAAGTCAGCAACCCCTCGTCTGCAAGGGTCTATCTGTGATCGTTGTGGGGGGGGGGACTGAGTTGGCGTCTATAGTGGTAGATACAATTTGGTGTATAAGGCGTAGCGCTGGAGGCGATCATGCGGGATTTTTTACCTTCGTTGGAGCAGATAGACACAACACAGATTGAAGTATAATGATATCTTTAATTTATCTTATTTTTATTACCTTATTTTTACCTTATTTCTTTAAGTTATCAAATAATTGTGCACTCGTCATTCAAACCTTAATCGTGGTGACGTATACCTTATTTGTGTACACATTTAGGTGTCACTGCCGAGGGAGTTGTGACTTGCAGATCAGTACATAACAGTGTTACGATCATCCGTTATACGTCTTTCGGTTTCTGAAATATATTTTCGTTTCTCTAATTATTTAATTTTCAGGTGCTTGCTCAATACGCAGACTCCGGGTTCGGAATTCGACGGGAGTTATTTTTCCTCCACCTCGAAGACGGCCTTTTTGGATGTCAAGTGAACGAGTCGACGGACGTGTTACAGTTGTTTGAAATCAGTAAACTTTGTGATGGAGTTCCTAACTGCTTTATGGGTTCGGATGAACTCAGACGGGACCTGAAATGTACAGGTAAGGACTTCCGAATATTTTCTTCCTTAAAGGTCAACTGAAGGGTTAAACTAGTGCCTCGTTACCCTAATATATCTCTGGATCCGGCGAGAGAATACAAATATCTTTGTTTATGGCTCTTTTTACCCCTGTTCTAATTTTCTTCTCTTATTCCTTAAGAGTTGAGAGGTCCTGAAAATACATATGGGCTTAGGCAAAGACCAAAAGGAAGGGTAGTAAAATGGTATGTGCATCCTTCCCACTGGAAGCGCAGGTATTTTCGGGATGCTTTCCGAATAGGGATGTGGAGGAAAGCATCCTCCAAGTCCGTATTTGCCCCAAAGGGAAATCCCTTGCATCCCTTGCATCAATCCCTTGGTCTGATGGATTTGGGAGTTTCCATACGGAACTTGATCTTTTTTACAAACTCGTTCAACGGGCTCAAATTGAAAATGAGACGCCACCCCCCCCCCCCCCCCCGACTTCTTTCGAATGATGAAAATTTGGGAATAAAATCCCGGAGATTTGGGGGGCTAGAGAATTCAAACGAGATGATTTGGTTCCTCCTTGCTTGGAAAGATACGCAACTACTGTTGAGTTGTCCGTTAAAGGAACAGAAAACTTGACTCAAACTTGGCTCAGGGAGCTAGCTGACATACCAAGAATGTACCCTGAGTCGATATTGAGAGTTAGAAAAATTCTTGTTACGACCATTGCAGTTTCCGAGAGTTCGACTTTTGAGTTAGTAGGAAAAAAAAAGAGAAGAAAGCAAAAGGTTTGTGTGCCGGGAGTAGGACTCGAACCCACGATCTTTGCCTTAATGGCCTTTTGTAACAAAGTAATATAATGTATCTCATTTATGTTGATAACACAGAAAATCGCGAACTTTTACAGTGCATGAGTGCGTAACTACAGCGCATAAGGGGCAAGGCCCTGCCAGCTAGCTCTGGGAACAATAAGGAGGGGTTTCGAGATAACAAAGATGGGGGGTCCTGTCGACAATAAGTCCCTGTACATTTATCTAAGCCCCCCAGGCCGGTTTGATAGCCGAAAGTTGCCTAGTCAAGTTTACTGTTCCTTTAAGGAGCCTGGTTTTTTTCTGGACAAATATCGATGCTCGGAGCCTTGTGTTGCAACGTTGACCTCATTGACGAAATTATTATTTCCAGGAGACTGCCCTTTGACAACCGGTAAGAGGTGTCAGAACGGAGCATGTCTTGATCATCAGTGTATTTGTAACGATGGATTCGGAGGCCGTGGATGTGAAATTCCTGGTAAGTGTTTGAAAAGCCGTCGAGCCCGATAACAAAATGGGTCGCCTGTCACCACCGTGACGAACTTGTAGTAGAAATTACGCGTGGGCAAATTGACGTCAGCCTACGGATGGGCAAAGTGTCGGGAAAAGTGAGTGGAATGACAGTAGGACGATTGACGGGCTCTCTACAAAAATACCTCAGCACTTTCCGCTGATTCAAAAAGCCTCCGAGTCCGATTACAAGATGGGTCGCCGTCACTACTGTGACGAACTTATAGGAGAAATCACGTGTGGGCAAAATGACGTGTGAAAGGTGGGTCAGCCTACGGATGGGCGAAGTGTCGGGAAAAGTGAGTGGAATGACAGTGGGACGATTGACGGCCTCTCTACAAAATACCTCAGCCCTTTCCGCTGACTGAAATAGCCTTCGAGTCCGATAACAAAATGGGTCGCCTGTCACCACTGTGACGAACTTGTAGGAGAAATTACGTTTGGGCAAAATGACGTGTGAAAGGTGGGTCAGCTTACGGATGGGCGAAGTGTTGGGAAAAGTGGGTGACATGACCGGTGGGATAATTGACGGTTTCTCTACAAAATACCTCAGCCCCTTCCGCCGACTCCCGACATAGGCTGCGCAAACGATTGACAAATCGTAATCGCTATCCGTTGTGTGTGAAAATTGTCCGATACTTGACTGTGAAACTCTTCTGTATCTAAACAAAGTCAAAGTGACCCGTCTTACCTATATTACAGCTTCACTCTGTACGTCCCCAGTCGTTTCATATGTTCTCATTTCCAGGATTTCGAGCTTCCTATGCCACTTTTATAAACTCTAACGACCCTACGCTTATTTTGGATTTTCCGTGTTTGGCTCTTTTCGAGGCGGATCAGGCTCCCGCTTGCTGCTTCCGAGAAGCACGTCGGTCACAAATACCAGTTATTCAATAATTACCAGTTATGCAATGGTTTCTGTGTTTCTCATAGAAACCGAGGGGTCGCGCGAGGCTGGAAATAGGTGGGACGGGTTTGTAATCTCTGAGAAACTGAGCAAAGTTTCGAATCAGTCAGGTATGTAAGAAAATTGGAATACACTGTATATCCTGCAAATTTTAAGGAATTACCATGAATTAAATAAATTACCTTAAAAATTAAAAGCGACAAGGCTGTGTAGCCTATTGACGTCACCGGTGCTTACGTTCTTGAAGTTGACGCTGGGGGGAGGAAAGCAGCTTGGCGAAATGTAAGTTACCGAACAGAATACTCTTGGTCCGGGTAAAAAAAAAAAAAATCTGCTACTTTTAGCGTCAGTGAACTGATATGCGTGCTAAAACCTCATTCAAAAATACTTCCAAACTCTTTTTTCCTCACTATAAAACATGACACACTGGTGGCACGCCTTCCATGATGGTGTTGCACGCAAATGTAATAAATTGGCAATCATTTGCAGTTTCTTTATTTTTCAAATTCTGAACGCCGTGAGCTTGTTCAAGTCGAAGGTTGAAAACGGCATATTCCCCCACGCTACCGCTTTCGTTAAACATTTTGTGGAAACCGCCCTTCCCTCTAATGAGCATAAAAGAAGCAATAGGTCAATTGCTGGTGATGCTTTGAAACTAGTTATTGAGGATTGTCTTCCACTAACATAATTAGGGGCAGTCCCCCCCCATAAGCTTCCTGGGTTTCCGCTACACGATCCTTGTTTTTTCACAATTCCAGTTGGAATTCTTTCTTTGTATTCTACGGTATTTCTTTGTACGTGAAAAATAATAATACGATGCAATATGATGCACGAAGAGCCTCTACAAAGTTCGCCTAAAACACAGTTCACCAACCATTTTTTCGACGTTGCAGTTCATCAGAGATATTAATAAAGATATCAACCTGTAAATACTTCATCCTTATGAGTAGCCTATTTCAAATGTCTTCTTTTAGTTTATTTTCTTTCTTGCACGAAAGTAGTTAGGATCGGAATATTCAGTGCATGAGATCATTTCTCGCCTTGACCTGTGAGCAGAGGCTCCATTGGGGGGGGGGGACCCCTGGGAAAAAAAAATCGTAGTATCAAAGCATCGTAGCTGACGTATCCGTGTTATGCATTGTTTCAGTGTATGTCTCCCAGTCAGCTTGAGCTCAAGAAGTATGTAACCCCTTTCGAAGGGACACCAAAGCTACCCTTGTAAAATCACAAAATCTGCGAGAAAAAGAGTGTTTTGCAAAGTTGTGGCAGGCAATTGCGAAAAGTGGATCTAAGAAGGTCTCTCACCAAATTGACCATTCTAGGCCGAACTAATGACCCGAAACAATGCCGCTGCCCCCCAAAGGTTTTCGCGAAATGACACTGCTGACCGCGGGTCACAATAGAGGGCGGGTTGGTATTATAAATAAGCAAATGTGAATATATATGAAACAAATATGAATAAAGCAAATATTAATTTATGTGAAGCAAAGCTGCAGAGTGGATAAGATTAGGAAGTCGAGGTTTGGATACGGACTTCAATCGACTTTTTCTTTCTTTTCTAGATGAAAACGAATGCAAGTATCGGCCGTGTGATGTTTTCGCACATTGCAAAAACACTCTTGGAGGATTCTACTGCAACTGCCTTCCCGGGTATACAGGAGACGGCTTCCAGTGTACAGGTAATTCTTTTTGTTAAATTCTTCTTCCTGAAGACAGGATCCCTGTTCTGGTGTAATTCTTCGAGGATAAATATTCCTTTAGCCCAAGCTGACTGCGAATCATATTTGACAGTGAATATTTATCCTCGAAGTACGGAACTGCAATAGCTCAAAAATGCCGCCACTGTCAAATATGTAATTCTTCTTCTTCTTCCTTGATAAGTATCGATGTTCGTACCCTTTCTCGTCCAGTAGGTTATGTCTTCCCCCCGTCACGTATGGACTTGTTAGGGGCTCACTTTGAGGTGAGCTATGTCATAAAATTCAGATTCCGCTATGTTCAGCATAAATTGTCGTTTGTTGTTTTTTGTTGTTCGGGGGCACACAAGGTAATGTTTTTGTTAATTGTTTTTTTTTTGTTTTTTTTTTTGGTATCGCTGTATGGTCTCATTCTCCGTTCTCCATTTTTTCTCTTCAATATTTTTTTTTTTTTAATTTAGCATAGCCTTGCAAGCCCCGCTTTTGCTGTGCTACTGAAAAAAAATAATATTTATTTTTAATATAACTGTTCTACTACTAAATTACGACAAGGCTGAAATTCAGCGTTAACCGTCATCGTAGGATATGTAGGCTAGTTTTGCAAACAGTATTGCTGGTCAATGGTTAACATGGATTTATTGCTGAGTCGACTAACAGTTTCATCAGTAGTATAAAATAGTTTTAATTCCGCTCTGTACAACCATTTCTTGGTGTAAAGTCTTTGGAACTCAGGCGTGCTTTAGAATTGCAAGAAGAAATAGATTGTAGTAGGTTGCAGGTGGAGTCCAGCGCGTTCGAAAACACAATGCTAAGATTTCGCGCAAAATTCAGCCTTTTGCGACAACGTTTCGCCACACAAAACAGAATTTTTGAGTTTCCAAGGCTAGAAGTTGCTCTACCCTTTTCTGAAAGAAAAAATTGTAATCCTTGAATAGTCTATAACAAGTATCTTCTGAATAAACGTCATTCAATCTGATTGGACTAAATGACATGAAGTTTGAAGTATCCCCCGCAATACGATCGTCGCCTGCGGAATCATCTTGACAGACAAGCTCAGTTTCCTCTTGCGTCAGCGTTGCGGGACGGACGTTCATGCGACTCTGTCGTACGTCGGAAAGTCAAAGCTGTAAAATACAAAAGACCGGCCCAGATCCAAGGCGAACGGTGAGCAAAAAAGTCGCAACGCAAGTTTTGGCACTACCAGTAATAATAATAATATAATTGCAATAATAAGGCTTCCGCCTCTATAAATTTCTCGGGACACTCTACACACTAAATTGAATTTCAGCCATGTGGTAGTGGACACCTGCTTTGAATTGGTTGATATTTTCGGAATTCACAACACTTTCTGGGAGATTGTTCCAATATTCTACTATTCGGTTTCTAAAGCTCCATTTTCCAATGTCTTTTCGGAATTTCTTGCCACTCAGTTTCAAGTCGTGTCCTCTGAGACCGTTGTCATTGAAAGTGAGGACATCATCAGGCCTTATGTTATCATAATAACTATGGCAAATTTTAAAAGTTTCAGTATTTTATAGTTTCAACAGTAGCTCTATCTTGAAATATGCCTTCAAAACGTTTGTTGTGTTGTTTGTGTTGCCTAATGGAGCTTCCAGAACTTCTTCTCTATGCTCCATGCTCCCTTCTCTATGCTCCCTTTAGTACGTTTGACAATGGCATATCTTCTTCTTCCTCCCACACGAACTGCACGCCGGCCGTTCAACTTGCAAACACTTCGTCTTCCCATGGTTAACGACAGAGCGGATGTTTGAATTTCAATTTTGAATTTTGCTTAAAGCGGCAATTTGAGCCGTCAAGGTTATTTTTGTGAGACTGAAAAATATGGACTTTTAATTTCAGTTTCTGAACTCCGTGGTCGACCCGCTGATACGGAAGGTTTTGCACGTCGTCTTTTCAGAACGAGATGGCGATTTAAAAAAAAAATATTTTTCTCGAAATTGCATGTTTATTATTTTTATTTTTTGGGGCTCACTCCACTTATACCACCCACTGAAGATTGCTCTTTTTTCTTTTTATTGTTGAAATACCGATTCATGTTTTTGTGTTTTGTTTGGGACCAAGAGGAGTATTTATTTATTTATTATTACATTTGGCGTTCAAGGACACCTGAACAATGAAACCATACTTGAACACACCATGGAGAATGCATTTACAGACATGGCCACGGAGAGCGTTCTTCTCCTGAGCGTGACGTTTTCAAAATAGGGATGTTCGTTTCTGGTGGTTTGCACATGCAGAATCCAAGACAAAAAGCGCAATTCATTCAAATCTTGTACAGCGCTGGCCAGATCGTATTGGGATTTCTTCTAGATATACGTTTGGGCTTAACTGGTTAAAAAATCTTCCAGAAGAAGGGTTGATTGAAGACATTTGTTTATTTCTAAAATTGTTCGGTACTGAAATATTGACAGATGCAAAATGGAGATAGAAATCATAGCTTGGAAACACTATTTCGTATTTGATTTGGGTTTTCTGCAGGCAATGTTAACGTAAGTCATACAGTTAGGGATGATACTTGGTACTCTTCATTTATTGCCCAGTAGTCGAGCTTGTATCCCCATTGGTGCAAGTCGAAGAAATTGATACAAACTGACTTTTCTTTTAAAATAAAACTGAAAACAGCCATGCGGGTTGGGGTCTTGTATTGCGTTCACCCGAAACAAAAAGTTGGAACAGATTACTATTTTTTTTTCCAAACACTAACGTAATACGAGCGTCGGCGGGGCCATTGCTTTTCAGTTGGAGAGGAACCTCGGAGGGGCCATCCGACCTTGACAGAACAAACATTAACGAACGAACATTAGAAAAGTATCCGATTTTTTTGGCCAACCACAAACGCGATAACGATTCAGTTACTTCTGTCTGTTTCTCTCAAACCGTTTCTGTTAAAGATTAAACTGGAAGCGAGCCGCAGTCAATCTCCCGCCAGGTTCGAGCGAACGATCGCAGAAGTACTCTTTTTGAGACACTGCCTCTTTGCAGGTTCGCGGAAAAGCGCCTATATTGGATGTATAAAATTCAAATAGATTCAGCTTCCGATGTTTGTTCAACCATAAACGCAAAGATTCAGTTTGTTTCCTGTTTCTCTTAAAATGTTTCGGTTAAAACGAGCAGTATCTCATCACCGATCGTCGTGATCTCGTTTCCTCTAACAAATATTGTTGGATGTCTAGTGGATACATAGAATTATCTTTCATCTCATTGATTTCTTTATCCTTTTTTCAAAAGTTTTTCTGTGCCTAAATGTCGGAATTGATTCCTGTTTTTTCTCCAAGTATAAACGCAATACGATCCAGTTTCTTTCCTGTTCCTTAAAAAAAATCCGGTTTTCTCATCACCGATCATTGCGATCTCATCGTTCTTTACTTGTCCTTTTTTCAAAAGTTTTGTGTACCTAAATATTGGCATTTCGAAACCGTTTTTTTTTCTTTCCAGCCATAGACACAATACGATTTAGTTTGTTTCCTGTTTCTCTTGAAATTTTTCGGTTAAAACGAGAAGTAGGCCGTCATCTCATCATCGATCATCTTGATCGCTTTATCGCCAGCCGTCACTCCTTATTCGGCCTATATCCGCTTTTCGAGATAGCAGTTGCGCTTTCGTCGGTTACAAGATGCTAGCCGCGGGCAAGGGCAAGCTAAATCGATGACTCAGTTGGCTGTAACGAATTTTGCGGTTAAATTTCCAGAACGTTGCTTCGAAAAAGGTTTCAATTGGAATGTGGCTCGAGAATTGCAGAACTACTATTTTAATTTTTAAGTCCCCCTGCTAGGACAGCTTCTGTTAAAAAAAAAAAGAAAAAAAAAGTTCGGCGTAGTGATGAATGAATGTTGATTTGGATTTAAATTACTTTTAGAAATACTGTTTTTTAGATATTCTGTCAACGGGCTTAAATATTCCTGGGCAACTTTTCTTATTACACTTTTTTAAGCTGGTTGATAGTTCAGGTGAAACGAAGTAAAGCTAGTAGTTTGTAAGCTAAAAATGACTAATAAGTAAGGTATAATAGGTTATCATTTTATAAAACAAAAAGTGGTAACCTACGCTTTTATGCCAGCCTCACTTGCATAAAAGCGCAAGACAAAGGCATACAGTAAATGTTGTTATTATATCATTTTGTTATATTTTTTTTTATAAACTGATATATTTGTTACTAGAATTTAACGTGAGCTCTAAGCCCTTCCATTCCATAGCATAGGCCCAAGTTCCTGCAGAGTGATGGCATGCCATCTATTTTTTTATTTGTTTATTGAGACAATGGGCCTCTCGCAGCCAGAGTTTTTGTCCCACCCCATAATAAATAAAATAAAAGTGGTATGTGTGGAGGACTATCGCTGGCTCTTTAGGTTTCGCAGTTTTGACCTCAAATATTTATTTGATAGATATTGACGAGTGCCAGGACCCGGGCATTGCAGACACATGCGTAGAAAATGCCGAGTGTTTGAACCTCCCTGGGTTTTACATGTGCAAATGCAAAGATGGCTACGAAGGAGACGGAGACATCAAATGCGTTGGTAAGAATTATTTATTTATTATGAATTTATTCCCAATAAATCCAATGGGCCATGGCTGGATTTGTGTTTAGGTACAAGCTGTTTTCAAGTAGCTCTTTAAACACTTCAGTAAATTTGGACCACCTTGTTTGTCTCGCTTCTAAGCAATTTTCAGTTTCATTTATCTGTGTTAAGCTCACATTTATTTATATTAAAGTCTAACTGAAAAGGGCTTAGACAGGACAATCTAGTTACCCATCACCTATTCACTTAAAGAGGCTTGAAGACCCGAGGAAAATGCGTTACTTCCTTGCTCCGCTATTCACGAATAATCGTTGGAATTCCCCTGTCGGATTTGTGGTACCTCTATGAGCTTGTACCTGCGTTGTCTGCTTGACAAAGAGATTTACAAAAAAATAATTCAGTAATTCAGTAATAAAAAAGATATTCTGAATGTCATACTAGGGCAAATAGTAAAACATACGCTTTCTTCCTTGGTGTTTTTGTCATTTTTTTCGCAAGGATTATGATTTAGTTGTTGACTAGTTTTGGTTTGTTTTTAGATATCAACGAGTGTGAGAATCTAGACGCCTGTGGTTCGAAAGCCATCTGCGAGAATTTTGCGGGAAATTATACATGCCGATGTCCCGAAGGATTCACAGGCAATCCGCATGACGGAGTAAGTACTTTTTTCTTTTTTTATCTGGCCAAATTTGGCTGATTGCGCCATTTATCATTCATAATTCCTATAGCCTTGTCCATATCCTCTCACCAAACTTTGGAAACAAAAAGAAATTAATAAAAAAAAGGCATAATTCAGTTCAATATTTTGATTCTACTCAGATTGATTTATTATTTGAATTAGTGAAGGAAATATTCAAAACGATAAACCAGTAGACTTGTCCAGTGTTGCCGGTTTTCTCCGACGGAACCTTTAACATTTTGCCGCAAAAGCCTGTGAATTCTGGCACCTACAAAACTGAGTCTTTTGTGCCAACTATCTGATCTCACTTTTTCAGCTTCATAATTATTTCCCTAATTTTACTTGTTTTCGGTTTACTGGTAAGTAACGGATCGTAGAATTCTAGCTCGCTTTGTCGAATTTGATCTGTGACAAATTGTAGAATTTTTCCACCAGTGGCAACACTGACCTTGTCCGTATCCTCTTACCAAACCTTAGATACTAAGGAATTTAATAAAAAACAAAAAAACCCATTATTCAGGTCAGTATCTGTATTTCGACCCAAATAGACAGTAAAGAACGTCACGAGAATATTACCTTATTAGCTAAAACTCCCGAAAGCTTTTCTCGAAACTTCGGGAAGCCGAAACCCTGTTTTTTCACCCGTACAAAACTCGGTTATTATTATATATTATCGCCCTCGCTGGCGCTCGGGCGATATCAGCCAATCATGCTACCCGCGGGCCAAATTTTCCCGCTATCGCCGAAGAAAAGCAAGGGCGATTAACACCAGCGGGCGATAACAGTTTTTAGCGGGCGGTAAAGTTTTTAGCGGGCGGTAAATATTGTTGTTACCGCCCGCTGAAACTTTTTTCTTTGAACATCAGGGCAATACCAGGAAATTTTGGCACTGGGTAGGATAGGACTGATATCATGGGACTGCACGGTGTGCTGGTGTTATACAAATATAATAGACAAATACGATCAAATTTAATTGCGAAGGAAGACCTTCCAAATTATGATTATCGATTGTTAGTATTTTAATCAATACACCTGTAACTAGTACAAGATATTCAGTACATTCTTTATGATGCTTTACACCTGCATACTAAACGTGTTTGTCTGTCTATTTTTGGCCAACCTTTCAAAGACATGTCGTGACATTTTTTGCGTCATTATTGTTTGTTGAAAAAAAAAAAAATATCAACGGCGATCCATTTTTGGCTCCCGTAAGGCCAGTCCTTTACCGGTAAACAAAAATTCCTTTTGCAGTTTCGCTGCCGAGAACACTCAGTTTTTTTTTTTTCATTTTCAGTGACTGATTCTTTTTAATATCTTGTTTAACCTTCAAATCGTAATGTGCCAAATAGTGAAAACGTGAGTATGTTTAAGTAGTGGCAGCCCCCAAAATGACTTTTTTGTTCGGCCAAAGCCATTTAGAACGACACATGACACAATATTTCCAGTTTCAACCCGTGTTAGCCTAGTATAGCTATAGTGCCATTAGGGTTCAAATAAAATTGATTGATTGATTGTAAACATGGGTGTTGACTAAACTTTAGCTGATTATCTATGGCTCGTGACGTCACATGAAAAGTCTATTTTCCATTTAGTACCTGAACTGATTGTCCCTAGAACGGTTTATAAGTGTAAGCGCGTCCGGCGCCTCGCTGGCCGCTCGGCTCTATATATATAGATACAAATATATATTCTGCAACATCATTTAATGGAATTTCCCTATTTCTTTCATGACGTCACGGGCCGAAGATAATAAGCTGAGGTTTGGTTTCCACCTAAACATGATGTCAGTATGTGCAGGGACCCATAAATTATGTCATATGATAATGTGTGTTTATATAACTAGTGTAAAGAACTGAGAATTATCGAGTGACAAGTTCATTCCTACATTTTTTCCACATTGGTAGAGAGAGTTGGAAAATTGGAGCAGACAGAGTCTGAATCAGACATTTGTTAGGCCTCTGAAGGCCACCTTATAGCGACAATCTGCTTTGCGTTTTAGTTTCGTAAAACAAAGGTATATGGTTGATAACAGCTTGGTAACATATAACACATGTTAGTGTATGTTAAGCTTTATGCGAATATAACTATTGTGACCCTGTTCAGTGTGATGTTTCGAGGCAAAAGTTCTTATATAAGGAATCCTTTTAAAGGAACAGTAAACTTGACTACGCAACTTTCGGCCATCGAATCGCCCGGGGGGCTTGGATAAATATACAGGGTCTTATTATCGACAGGCCCCCCCCCCTTCTTTGTCATCTCGAAATGTCTCGAACCCCCTCCTTAGTGTTCCCCAAAGCTAGCTGGCAGGCCCTTGCCCCTTATGCACTGTAATTATGCACTCATGTACTGTAAAAGGTCGCCTTTTTACATGTAGACTACAGAGTAACGACCTCCCCGACTAGACGGCCGGGGTTCGATTCCTAGTCGCGGCACACAAACCTTTTGCTTTTGCAAACCTTTTGCTCAAAAGTCGAATTCTCGGAAACTGCCCGGAAACTGCAATGGTCGTAACGAGAATTTTCTTACTTTCAATATTGACTCAGGGTACATTCTTGATATGTTAGCTAGCTCCCCGAGTCAAGTTTGAGTCAAGTTTTCTGTTCCTTTAAGTCATAATGGAAGCTAGGTAACACAGATAACCTTAAAAATGGTCTGGATGTGTTATCTTAACGTTTGAAACAAGGATGCGCAAGCACGAACTATCTATTATG
Source organism: Branchinecta lindahli (assembly GCA_023053555.1). Taxonomy (NCBI): domain Eukaryota; kingdom Metazoa; phylum Arthropoda; class Branchiopoda; order Anostraca; family Branchinectidae; genus Branchinecta; species Branchinecta lindahli. The sequence goes on along the minus strand of JAKZAO010000008.1, from coordinate 4,266,143 downwards.
AAACTTCTGACAGTGTCGAACGGCCCTTTTTCTCTTCTTCGCGTAATGTAGAAGGGATTTGCAACAGAGGTTTTTGTTTTTGTTTGAATACTGCGAAAAGAAAAAAAGAAATCAACAAAAATTGTTTCCTATAATATGTTATGGTAAGGATACGGTAATCCCTGTGTCACATCTGTCATCTCATTTGCTTCCACCATTTTCCCGGTCTTACTTCAGTTAAAGTCGACTAACAGTGAACGATATTGGGATTTTGGTCAAAAGTGGTTGTAGTGAACTCAGTTATTTCAGCTTATACTTACCATCCACGGAGATATCCCTTGTTCGCTTCAAAGCGGCCTGTCACACTATTGATTGTCCCTAGAACGGTTAATAAGTGTAAACTTGTCCGGCGCCTCGCTGGCCGCTCGGCTCTATATATATAGCAGCCAATCAAAAATAGTTTAACAGGCCCCTTTGAAGCGAACGAGGGGTATTTCCCTGGATGGTAAGAATAAGGTGGTTATTTGATGGAACTGTTTTAATCAAATTACTGTAAATACTTTCGATGGCCTTTTCTCCTAGAAACCTAAATATTTTGGCACATACTTTTCAGTTTTCGAGGATTTTTTTTTTTGCATCCGGATCGATCATTCCTGCCTATCTACACTTGCGGTTACGCGTGTTAGGCATCCATTGTCAGACTCCCACTACATGCACTTGCGATATGCAGAAAAGTGAAAGTTCTTCATTTTCTTATATGGATGAGAAACCATAGCTGATGTTGACGCCACATATATCATTCGTAATGACCTGTATAAGCTTGGTCAGCCGGCTGAATATCTTTGATTGAAAAAATGTAATTGAGAACATCGTTTAAAGTTAGCCAATTTTTTATCGATACGTTTTGTTTGAAAGACTTATTCTTTCAAACTTTTTGGCCCGGAGTCGGCTTGCATAAATAATTTCTTTCATTTTACAGATTTCGTTTTGAAGAAATAAAAAATATCACTAGAGTAAATCTCAGCCGACTTATCCATTCAGTCTCAGTTGTCTAAAATATACAAAAAAAAATAATTTATAGATGAAAATATTTTGAAGAATTATCCCTTATATCATGCTTATTTTCTTTCTGTTTTCTATCTCACCGTCATCCCCCTTATTCGTCTTAATCACGGAGGCTCCGTGATTGTCACGGAGCTCGGTTGTCCGTTTTCTGTCAGTTTTTAAATAATTTTGTCCCTACTCGAGATTTTGTCTTTACAACTCTTTTGCCGATTTTTACGTTGGACTACTCTTTCTGTTCTCAGCTACCAAGTCGTCCAGAACCTTCTGAATAGGTTTAAACGGTAGATTTTCTATTGAACGGCTTCAGTGGTAAACAGTTGATCATTTGTCTCGTCGGTACATCTTTGTTCGAACAGTTTTGCGACATTTTCGTAGAAGATAACTGATTAGTGCCTTAAGCTGAATCTTAGGACGTGAGTGAAAGTCATACAGGAGTTTGAGTCGTGATCATTCTTTACGTAGGGCGTGTACGTTTAAAGTAACTACAAAATAATGTTAAAAGTACAAGTCACAGTAGTTACATTTTCTATTCCAATATCCGAACATACATCCGAACATTTTTATAGAAAATCCTCCACATCTGTTTCATGGGTGATTCTGTTTTATTTTTTTACCGTCCATCTTCGATTTTGGTTTGCATTACGTCTCTCGACTAGAGCCTATTCCGTAACTGAATGCAACCTAAAGTTATTAAAATAATCTATTTTTTCTTCCCTTTTAATTTTAGTAACGGCCAACGATAGCCTTAGAAAGGGGCCGTATCTAGGGGGGGGGGGGTAGGGGGGTCCGAACCCCCTCCGAAATCTGCAAAAATAATCGTTTTTTATAGTCTTTAACCTCTGATCTGTTTCTTTTTTGAACTTTTTGGTGTGGATTAGGTCCGACGCCCGGGTAAAACCCCCTCCGAAATAAATTCCTGGATACGGGGCTGGCCTTAGATAGGCTACAACTTGACAGAAGACGAAAAAACAACAACATCTCGACAGTAACATTAGAAACAATAAAAATGAACACATAAACCCCGCTTCTGTAGGACTGTTCTATTGGTTTGCGAACTGAGTTCAAAAGCCCCTCTGTAGCTTAATGTTAGAGCAGTGGCCGTGTAAGCCGAAAGGTGTCGTAGGTTCAAATCCTACGTGAGGATCACTTTTGTCTTTTAGTTCACTACTTACCCAAATGAACACATTACAAATATGAACACATTTAAAATGGCACTTGTTGTAACAGAATTTCACACTCAGTCTTTTACATACAACTTTTAATATTAAGTGCCATTTCCGAGTGTCGGAGTTTCTTGTAATGTTACTTGACGGTGCAAAACGGAGACGTCAGCTACATTTTATTAGAGCCCTTTCGACGACTCAATCGAACAGCAAATTCAGCAGCCGTGTCCAGAATGGAATCACAGCACCAGCTTTAACTCCCACCAATTTTCAGAAAAGAAGTTCACAAAATCAGATATTTAAGGAAGAATCTTTAATTGTTTTTCCACAAGTTCATTTTCCAGCTTGAGTGGCTTGAGCCTGAAGGCTTGACCCTTGCCAAGAAGGGCCGAAATATAGCTCTAATAAAAGGTAGCTGACGTATCCCTTTTGCACCGTCACGTTTGATTCGCAGTCAGCTTGGACTGAAAGAATATCTACCTTGTAATGTTGTAACCACCTTTTGTTAATGATGATGATGATGATATGATGATGATGATGTAACCACCTTTTGTTATTTTTGTTGTTTTTGTTATGATGTAACCATGACCTTTTGTTAATTTGTTGAGTTATCAGGTTGCTTTACTTTAAACAGCAACTAGCTTAAATCTTACCGTTTCTGGTATAGTGATAAGTAAATAAAAATAAATAGCCAAATTCGATTGTAGTTCACAGTCTACGGCAGTGGTTCCCAACCTTTTTCGTACCGCGGACCCCTAATCAAGGCTCGAAAAGTTTGCGTACCCCTTATTCAGAATGTGAAAAGACGATATTTGTTACAAATGTATACAAAATCACAATTGAGTGCTGCTTTGTAGCTAAAAAAAAAATCAAATCTCGGTTCGACGTACTTAACCGCAATGTTTTTTACAGTCAGCATGTTTCTGTGTTTTGTTTTGATGTTCTCGATGGTTTCATCAGGTTGCATCGCAAACGTTTTCGTTAGCTTAACTCGCAACCTGAATGGCAACATCACTTGCAATGTCTTTGTTTCTTCTTGAATCGATATTGTTTGACACACGAACAGATTTTACGGCAGTAGGCTAGCTGTTCTGGAATCAACATTATTTTGTAGACTTTCACTAAGGTTTGTAATCAGAGGCGTCACGCTCGGGTTAGCACAACCCCTCCACCCACAGTGGTCTATCAGACGGTGAAAAAGAAACGAGTCGGCGTGAAGCGCAGCGATTTTTTGTAAAAACATTTTTCTGTTTGCAAAAAAAACGATCTGCCAGTTACCTTGCCCCTCGAAAAACATTTTGGCTAGTAGTGCCTCTGCTGGTAAGATTAGTTTCGGCAATCAAAAATGAGCGAGGCGAGGTTTTGAAGCTACAGATTAAACCGATTTTGGTTCCATCGCGTACCCCTTGGAAGGGTCTCGCGTACCCCTTTGGGTACGCGTACCACCGGTTGGGAACCACTGGTCTACGGTAGTAGATCAGCTTAAGATCAGCTTGTTAATGATGATGATGATGATATGATGATGATGTAACCACTTTTTGTTATTTTTGTTGTTTTGTTGTGATGTAACCACCTTTTGTTAATTTGTTGAGTTATCAGATTGCTTTACATTAAACAGCAACTAGCTTAAATCTTACCGTTTCTGGTATAGTGATAAATAAATACAAATAAATAGCCAAATTCGATTGTAGTCTACGTTTACGGTAGTAGATCAGCTTCAGTTTGCTCATCATTGTTCTAATTCGGTGAAAAATTGGAAACCAATAATCCGAAAGTCGAATCATAAATTGGTAGAATTGCACCCGCAAAAGGTTATAGTTTTACTTTTCAGTTTTTTTTTACTTTTCAAGTTTTGTTTTACTTTTCAGTTTTCAGTTATAGGTCTGTCTAGGGAGAACCGTGCAGTAAATCAGCTTCAGTTTGCTCTTTACTTCTCCAATTCGAAGAAAATGTAGAATAACAGTAATCCGGCGGTACTATCCGGTAGTCAAATCATGAATAGTCGGTCGAATTGCGCCCGCAATAGCTTACAGTTTTACTGTCGTACCCGTGAAATTGCACTGATCGGCTGTAAACAAGGCTATGTTACGGATGAATAAGATATCAAGTTTGATTGGCAACCGATCATTTATGATAATTGAAGAGTCAGTAGTCATTCGGCACACTTCACACGTAAGGGGGTTGATTACCCTTTATCACAATAACCCCTATGATTGACAGGTGTAAACGTAGAGAGGGGTCGGAGCTTCCTCCTTGCTGGTGTCAGGCGTAGGTCGTCAGCGTCAGATGTGTGGTGTCAGCGTCAGGTCGCTGGTGTCAGTGTCAGTGTCAGTGTCAGGCAAAGACTTAGGCAGCATGTTGTTCAACATATGTTATGGAGGAACCAGTACAGTATATAAGGTTGATTATCTATCTGTCTCTTCATTTAATGTGCTCAAAATTGAGGAGTAAAATGTATAAGTGATTAGTAAAACACACCTAAATCGTACAAAAACGCTGAAAACACAATGAGAAGAAAGAAAATAACGAATGAAAACAGAAGAGAAATATAAAAAATACGAAATTAGAACAAGCCCAAAACTAGTGATATCGTAGATTTATCATTCGTATCATTCGTAGATTTATCATATCCTCCCGACCCAACATGAACCGGCTCGGGTAAGGCCAAGCAGGTCCATTGCAGAGCCTGTACCGAAACTTCAACCTGTGACTGCTTCACATGCTCGTTATGAGCTTAGTTTTGTGCCCTCGTTTGTCAAGTTGTTTAATGCCGGGTCGATTTTTTAGTCTGTAAAATAGTTATTAATTGTATATATTGTATTTTTTTGTATGATTTTGGCTCGTCTACTGACATACATGTTTATTTTATGACAGCAAAAACTAATAATCGGCTCTGTCCGTCGCTTGTTTTTCGAATAAAGTTAATTGATTGATTTATTAGTACGAAAGTTTTTGTTTATTATGTTTATTATTTATTTTTTAGATTAATCGTATCTGAAAGGTAAAACTAGTAATACATTCCTTAAGAATCTGTTCTTGGTGTATGCAGTAATAATAATAATAATACCCTATTAATAATATTTATTACTCACTGAATATAAAGAACGTGAGGACTTTGGAGGAAAAAAGAGAAAAAATAAAAGTAATTGCAACTAAAAATAACTAAAAACAGACAACAATCAGAACAATAAAACAACAAAATAGACACGAGATGCAATTATTAACAAAACAAAAGAATGGGATAAGATAACTTATCTTAAGTAATTTCTCACCTTTTTCTATTTACTTTTTATTTTTCTCACCCTTCCTTTTTTCAGTGCGTCGATATAAACGAATGCTCGAACGACGACGCTTGCGGCGACTTTGCGAACTGTGAAAATGAAGTTGGTTCACACAAGTGCACCTGTCCTGAAGGATTCAGTGGCGACCCCAACAAGAAGTGCGTTGATATTGATGAATGCCAGAGCAACCCATGTGGAAAAGATGCTCTGTGCATTAACAAGCCCGGGAAATTCGAGTGCAAATGCCCACCTGGCATGGAAGGAAACCCTATGAAAGGATGTACAGGTAATTGTATTGCACTTTTTCTTTCTTCAGTTTCTTTTCATCTTTATTGTAAATTTGGAAATCTTTTCTCGTGTCGCTTTTCGGTACAGGCTTTTCGGTTAAAGTTCAGCCGTTTTTTAAGGATCATCGAGTGCAGTCGTCGTTAGAAGGTTGGATTTCGTTCACTTCGATTATCGATGACAGAAAGGTAGGCAGGTCAATAGATTTTAGTCACGTCTTGAATATTTCAAGTTTAACCAGAAGTCTATTTGTTTTCTGAATCATTAATCTCGAATGGAGGTCGACATTTTTTTAACCAAGCATTATAGCTGTGGTATATTAACAATAAGGTCATTGTTCAAACTCGCTATAATTCTGATTTAACGGACCAGCTATCCTTACGATGCTTTTGTATAGAATCTAAACCAAAACGAAATTTTCGGGAGTTAATGAACTCGCGCAAAGACGACGAGTGGGCCTATACATTTCTTAATGTTTTTAGGATACCTGATTGAAAAGTCAATTTTTTGCTGCTATAACTAGGATATAAGGTAAGATAGGTTTTAATGTGTAAAGGAATGAAGATGCGATAGAGAAAATAGTTAACACATTTTTATATTTAATGAATTTAATGAAAGAAAGTTTGAATATTAATTAGTGTAAGTGACTTTAAGTAAGGCATTTTAATATTTTGGTAATAATTTTTAATTTTACGGAGTAGAGGTGGAGACGTAGCCACTCGCATTAGTCCATACTCCGTTGTGAGGGACAAGGAAAACAGAAGCTTTTTAAGGAATTTCTATGTTTTGGTAATAATTTTTACCTGACGGAGTAAAGTGTAAAAAACCTTTGTGAGGGACAAGGAAAAAAAGCTTCACGGGGTAACAAACAATAACGACAGGCACACCACCTTTCGCTTTTCTACCTGTTGTATTTTCTTCAAAGAAATGAGATTTTCTTCTTCACCAATCACAAATCAGCACTGGCTACCACCAGAGAATTTGTCTTCTGCGAGGCACCTGGTGGCGTTATTTTGGACTACTTCCTCAAAGCGCTGTTTGGAACATAGATGGTATGGTAATCGTTGTTCTTGTTTCAGATATCAACGAATGTCTAAAGAACCCTTGCGGTAGTAACGCAACATGTACCGACACGAAGGGTAGCTTCGTCTGCGCATGTCCTGCGGACTTCACTGGCGACCCATTCCGAGGCTGCGCTGGTAAGTGACAAGGTTTTTCGAGTTTTTTTGCAAATTTTTTTTGTCGATTTTTTTTTTTACTTTATCCTTACTCCGTCTTACTCCCTTGTAAGGAAATTTACGGGTCCCTGGTCTTACTCATAGGTCATATTCATTTGTAGATTTAAAGTTACCTTCCCCACTAGAAATGATTTTATTTATGTGTTCTTTGCGTCTAAGCTGCGAGTCAGGTTTGCAGATACTGTAGGCATAAAATGATATTTGTTATGAAGATACACTCAGAAAGACAACGTTTTGATTCGTAGCGTTTGAAAAGCATTACAGTTTTAAAGCGAAAATAAATGACGCTAGTCACGTTGGGTTTAGATTTCAAAGTTCAGTAAGGGTATCTTTTCGGTTGCTCACTGGCACGGCATTGTCTTTCTTTAACTTGGAAGGGCCAACAAATTCACTAGGATGATCGTTCTGCGTTACAGCGGACAACTAAAAAAAATCACACACAACTAAAAAAAGACCCACAATGATGCGGAAATATGTGTTATTTGTCACAAACATTTGACTTTATAATCATTGGCTCCATCTTTTTTAGATATCGATGAGTGCGTGGCACTCCCGAAACCATGCGGCACTCACGCCATTTGCGAAAACGCCGTTCCTGGGTTCAACTGCATCTGCCCTGTTGGTTACACGGGAAAACCGGATGCACAGATCGCGTGCGAACAGGTAATTTGTGTAGAGATTCTTACTATTTTCTGGTTTAGGTGCATGGAATATCATGTGGAAGATTAAGAATATTAAGTCACGCTCATTAAAAGATCAATCGAGAATATTTGAAAAAAATTTCACATCAGTGTTTAACGCGAAGGTATGGTGTTTGTTTTAATTATTGTTTGAAATTTAGATAATCATACTTTTTAAATTGTTATTTGTAGATGAGATTAATAAATAAAGATTGGGGTAAGTTAGGATTTGATGCCGTCGAGGGAGGGGGAGACGTAGCATCAACCTAGTGCTAAATCTAGTTTGAAAAGTATTAAAAAATTTGCTACACGGGTATATAAACTAAAAAAAAAAAAAAAAAAAATTAGATCGCGTTTGGGCAAACCGCGGCCCTGTCCGCAGAAGTAAAGGTTGGAAAAAAAATAAAAGATTGAAGAGAATTGTGTGCCTATCTTGGCGAAGCGCAGCTATTATCTCTGTTTCGCTAAAAAAGTATGAATGTTAAGAATGGCTCGCGGCTGCAAGACGGCAAATTGGGTTGTTACCTTTCATTACAAAAAGCGTGAGCTGGCTCCTACGCAAATGAAGAGGTCGTCTTGGAAATAATAAGCGGGAATTACGTGAAGAGGGTACTGACACTTATATAAAAAGGTTTGTCCTTTTTCTTAAGGCGTATTCTCGCCGTTCCCCGAGGACTCGTAGGGGAATCGAAGGGAACGGCGACAATAGGGGGATACGAGTCACTTCACGCGGACTCCGCGTACGGAAAACAGCGAGAACACGGGGGATGCTTCTAAAATGGATTTTGTTCGAAAAAACAATATGCAGTTGACGAAATTTATCTGGATCCACCTTATTTTTGGTTTTGTTTTTTCCGGATTGTTTTTAATTAACTTTACATTGCACCAACAGCAGCAAAAATTGATTCCCCTCCGAATCTTCGTCATTTACGTTACCGGAATGTGAACATAGATAGATAGATCGATAGATATTTATTAACGCTGAAAGCCCCAAAGGGCCATGGTTAATACAAAAACAAAAAAAATAAAAAAAACACACCCTTTTCTTCCGCCCCTTTCTTCCTAACTCTCCTTACAAAAAATATTCTGTATTCTTTAACCCCCCAAAATTTCTATCCTTCAGAATAACCTCCACCCATTCCTTCCTTTCAAAACACCCTGGATAACTTTCCTGCCTCAACTCTTTTAACTCTTTACAAAGACACAGAAAATGCAGTAAATCCTCATTTCTATCTTCACACATCGGACAAAAATAAGGACCAGCATTCGACCTCACCCTCCCTAAATACCTCCTCCTATCTCCAAGTGGTAAAAAATTTCCCCTAACCCACTTTAACTCCTCCCTATTAAGCTTCGTCTTAAAATACCCCCCCCCCCCCCCTAGTGTGGCTAGAGCTCAACCAAGAATCGTGTGTGCTGGCGTTTTTGCATTTCTGACCCAGGAAAATGGGCCAAAACCCATGGACGGCGTAGGGTCCACCAAAAGTAAAAGACGGCACTGGCTGAAGGAATATATATCTTATCTTGGTTGTACCACGATCGACATTTTCTCAAGACCTCTGGTCTCACGCGTATTTTCATATCGAAAGTGCCTCGATTTTCCCAGTGCAAAGAAGATATAATAAAACTCTCCAATTGTGAAGAATAGCTACTGTTAAACCTCTTCCTTTTACAGACCGACGTTGCAACCCTGTGCAAAGAAGACTTCGACTGTATCAACAACGCTGCCTGCGTGGAAGGACAGTGTTTCTGCCGCGATGGCTTTCTGGCAAAAGGAGCCACTTGTGTCGACATTGATGAGTGTGCCCTTTTGCCCTGCGGCAACCATTCTCAGTGCCGCAATCTACCGGGAAAATTCACGTGTGACTGCGACAGCGGGTATATTGGAAGTCCACCCTTCTTGCCCTGCAAAGGTGAGTTTGATTTTAAAACGAGACCCAGCCCTCGTACGTCGCATAATAACAGTCGCAATTTTTGTCACCAGTTTACCAAGGCCTTGGTTCATTTTCCCGTTGGTTCCCCAAGCCCGCATTTTGAACAAGTCCTTTGTCCTTTCTGCTCAGGCCTCCGGAGAGGGAAGATGGCAACTTCGAGATGAGGGAAGATGGCAACTTCGAGATTGTGCAGATCATTCTGCACAATAGAACGGCGACGGATTCATTTCTACCAAAAACGGTCAAATTACATACTTTTATTTTACATACCTGCTTTTCAAATGGCGGGTCAGAAATAAATTACTTGCTTACTTATTAGCAGAAAGGATAGAGGAATTGAGGAGAGAGGCCTGTGATCTCTTTTGGCAAAAAAATGCGACGATTATTTTAAGTTGAAGGTATTATCTTGTAACAACCTGGTCTTGTAAAGACAGCCATTATTCTGAAGCTGTCCCGTACAAGTGCGCTGAACAGGTCTTCGTCTTGCCTCACTAGGTAGTGGATCTCTGTTATTAGTGAGTCCTTCGAGGCTTACCGACTTGGGTATGGATGAGGAAAATCGTTTAGAAGAAAGGAGATATTGTAAATGGATGCAGGACAGTATGGCCGACCGTGATTACAGGAGATGCAAAAAGGGGCCACGTGTTTGGATAGTTCCAAAGTTCCAAGGTATTTGTGAATGTATTTAAACAATAATGTTTCTTTTTACGTTTTTTCTAAAAAGTTGTATTATTGAATGAGCTCCTTACTTGTATGTTCGCTCCCATAGGCCCGCATGCCTTTTTTTAGGCGGACATGCAGTTTGTTCCAGGAATTATATTATTTTTGTGTCAATAAATAATCTGAATCTGAATCCTAGCAGGGACTGGGCTTATTTCTTTTTTCGTCCAGTTTCAATTGTTACCTTATTCCGTGAGTGACTATTTCAATCAATCAATCAATATATTTTAATTCATGACATTATACGTCACATAAATAAAAGAACTGGACAATATAGCCTATATACACATTAACCATCTGGCAGTTCAGGGCAGTAGCATAGTCTGCGGTACAGACGATAAAGCTGCCCGGAACGACAATCCTCGTTCTGGTGAACAGCCTGCAGGAGTGGGTTTCGAGCTTCATCACTATCCCTTGACTATTTGACTTTACGGCTCACGGAATATGATGGACAATTTTCCATTTTCAGAGCCGTGTGAAGAGGTCAAGTGTGGCGAGCATGCCCAGTGCGAGTTCAATGGGAAAGAAGCTTACTGCGACTGCGACCAAGGCTGGGTCATGGACCCCGCTACCAAGCAGTGTGTCGGTGAGTTTTTTCCCTTCTTCTCGTCATTCCGTTTTCGTTATCTTGTTTTCCCCCGAACAGAGCAAAATAAGACTAGGGAGTAGCATCAAAACCTATGCTTTACTTGCTTCGCAAACGGGCCATACTCATAGCGCCGCCCACTACGTTTGCGGCATTTAAAGCGAGACAAACCTGCGGCTTTAGAAATTTTTAGTAAAGCTAAGGTATCAATCAATCAATCAGTTTGTTGCGCCGTAATATTATAAAAAATAGCATTGGCAATGTCAACATCAAATTAAGGCACTAAAGACAATTAACTATGTATTGAAGGTTTCGATGAAATAGGGTACGAATGATGACAGGTGCCGCTGGCTTGAATTCGGTGGTGGTTGTTTCAGAAAAGCTTTCCGAACAGCTTTGCTCCTTGTCGCAGGATCGTCAATTCTTGGCACTACGAAATCGGGTAGCGTTCCAGTGAAGTTATGAAAAGTTAAGATGATAAGAGGAGGGGCGATCGTCGTATTATCGTAGTTATCACGCTCTCTGGAACGCAAATAATAACAACGCGTACATACGTCATCACTCTTACGGGAGTTCCTGCAGAACCGATAGTTATTATCACTTATGATGCTCGCGACCATCATAAGTAAATCGTAACGATCGTAACAGTCCTGGAACGAAAATAATAAGTGGGAGGAGCCAATTTACTTATTATTACTTATTACGGCGGGCTCTGGAACGGCAATAATGACAAGAATAGTAACGATCGTAACTAATATTACGTCTCTGGAACGCTACCTAAAGCTAAGACTGCACACATTAAGGAAACAGGAGAGGTTGTATCTTTTTATTGCATTTTTTTGCTTTTACTCGAGCCAGCGCGTTCACTATCGCTGGTGGTGCTAGTGTTGCTGCTATTCGAGTGTGTGACACTTTTTTCAAGTCTTGGCCCTACTCCCTAGTATTATTTTGCTCAGCCCCCGAAGTACTAAAACTTCAAACGATGTCCATATGAGCGGACTCAAGGTGTGAGCACTGTTGCAACTCCAAGCGTAATTCCAGGTATAAGGACTGTTGCCAACTTCAAGAGCAATCACCATAAGAGGTCTGCCTCTGGCAAGAAGAATTAAATCATTATTTCGCCTCATTTGATGATTCCTTGTTCATTGTCTTTGTTTACCCTCCAGCCAATCAAGCGGATTTTCAGTTACGCTCGCAGCCAATCCGGAACCTTGAATTGAAAGTTCGTTGCGTGCATTAGTCTTGCGACAAACGGACAATATACCGCCTGAGACTATAATTTGGTGGGGCCGTAATTATCAACCTACTATTCGATTAGTTTCCGCGATGTCAAAGTTCAGGTCGTGTTCTGTATTTCGTACTTTAATTAACATTTTTCTGAAGTCATTGTTCGCCCGCGTTCGTGGGAAGAGCATGCAGTTTGGAAGAATTCTTCAGATTTTTGGGACTTACTTTTTTTTTCGACAAAATTCACCATCTTTTACGCGGAAAGTGTTTTTTATTGTTTTTTAACTTTTTAGAATTTTTCTAAAGCCAGAGTTCGCTCGCATTCGTGGGAAGATCATACATTTGCAGCTAGCGAAGAGTTTTTCTGAGTATACTGCGTTTCTTTTTCTGACCAAGTTCGCCATCCCTTTCGTGGAAACCTCCTGATGGTTTCTGAAGAAATTTGTAAAGTATGACGGAACCTTTTCCCCCAGCCTTATCGACAGTTCAAGCAAGCTGCCATTGATCAGGTGAAAAGAAACTTGTTAAGGCACAACTTGCAGTAAAGTCAGCCTATGGTATCTAATGGATAATTTGGTATTGATAAATGATTGATTGATTGTATGCATCTTTGAACACGTCTCAAAGATTTAGGCCGTATGAAATGGAACTATGTTATCTTCCTTTTGTTTCTTGTTTCAATCAGTCGTCGTATTTATTCCTGAATATCTGTTTTACAACATGACAACATAGGTCTGTCAATGTATACAAAATATAGTTGATATATACAATTCATTTTAAAATTTATGCGACTTCACAACTTTTGTAACATAATTAAACGGTATGTCAAACAGAAGTCTATAAAATATGTAATAGCCTACTAGACTAATTGTCAAAACATGATACGTGTCTTCACTTGTTAAAAAAACTTCACAAAATATGGCACTGAATGCTGTTTTTTTTTTTTGGGGGGGGGGGGAGATATTTTTAACGGCCATGAAGGTAATACAAAAACCGTTGCAGTTCTGAAGGTCAGTGAAGTTGCAGCTGGAACATGATGCAGCCGAACCAGAACAGCCAAGAGCAAAAGAATTACAAATTTTGGCATAGATTTGGCTTTAGTTTACTTCAGTTTCGATTCTTATCATATTTTTCGGTGCAGTTCAAGCTTAGAATACCTCTACCATCAAGCTATGTCCAATGTTGTATCCTCTGTTTTCTAGTATGTAAATAAATACTTGAATGGAATACTACCGTGCTCTGATCCGCGCATGCGCATTTGAGAGGTTGCTTGTTGCTGAGTGGCCTTTTTTTCAGACGTTGACGAGTGTGAGATCTCTCGAGGAATATACGGAAACTGTGGAGAAAATAGCATCTGTACCAACACACCGGGCAGCTTCTCCTGTCAGTGCAGAGAAGGTTATTCCGGTTATCCCAACTTCAAATGCCAGGGTGAGTACGCCAATCGTAACAGTTCTTTTTACCATTATGCGCTCCTTATTCCCCATCACTCAGTGTTTTTGTACAGCTCCTCAAGGTTATTCCGGTTATCTAAACTTCAAATGCCAGGGTGAGTACCTCAATCGTAACAGTCTATCTGTTTACCTTTTATGCGCTTCTTATTCCCCACACTCATTCTTTTTTTACAGCTCCTCCTTCAATCAGCTCCCCCTTCAAAAAAAAACTCCCCGATAAAAACATTCATTAGCTGTGTCTTTGCTCGTCGGGTTCTTTAAGGGATCCGTCGTACATTTGTTGAATGGTTAGTTTTAGCGTTTGACCCTTTTAGTATGTTTTATTTGTTTTATATATGTATTTTAGAGATTACTTTGACGTAAAGATGAAAGTTTGATTTGATGTGATTTTTTTTCTTTCAATTTTCTGGCGGCAAAATGTTTTTTGGCAAAATGTTTGCCGATTGAGTCTATCGTATATATTGTTGTAGACAAGTCTTGTAGAGACTGATGGAATTTTTTTGTGAATTTGTTGCAGTTATTATTGAATGGACAAATTGATTGAGTGTATATCTTATAGTATTTATGTTTGACGTAGAAGTCAAATTCGGCGTTTACGCTCTGAAAGATACTTTTTAGAAATAAAGCTCAACTCTACTCCACTCTAATGTACTGTCAATGCTACGTAGTTCACTATTTGCTCCATCCATTCTTAAACCCGGAGACCCATATTGATGTATTTTCGGTTTTGTGAGTTTTTACTGTATCTACCTCGCAGATACAGCAACAGAAAGATCATGAAAGTTTTTGGTGCTCCTGATATTATTAATTGTCTTCTAAAACAAAGTAGCCGAGGAGAACATTTTTGCCACGTTGGGTGTTAACCATCCGCTTATCCGGGTAGCGACAGCGCGCTGAGTTTTGAGTTGTTTGATTTCGTGTTGTTGTTTTGTAATTTAAGTTCCTTTTGTTTTTATGGCACTTGCAGCCTCTGGCTCAAGTGCCATATACCGATCGCAATTCCGTCCGTCGGTCGGTCTGTCGGTCTGTCGGTCTGTCGGTCGGTCTGTCCGAATTTTTTTGTCCCACATGTTCGAGTTAGGGTACTTCCAGATGTGCTAGGACGATGAAACTTGGCAGGAAAATCAGGGACCCGACCAAACTAACCTAGAAGTAATCAGTTTCCCGATCCGACCATCTGGGGGGGAGTGGTGGGCCGGGGAAATTCTGAAAATTAAGGAGTTTTTTCTCTCTTTTTCGAATTGGAGTACTTCCAGATGTGCTAGGACGATGAAACTTGGCAGGAGCATCAGGGACCCGATCGGACTACTTAGAAACATTCAGTTTCCCAATCCGACCACCCGGGGGGGGGGGGGTGGAGGGCTGGGGAATCCGGAAAATCGGAGTAGTGTGTAACTTTAGAACGGGTGATCGGATTGGAATGAAACTTAATAACTGAATAGATGGCATACTTCTAATGTCCGTTTGAATTCCGGACCGGATTCGACAGCTATGGGGGAGTTTGGGGGGGGGGAGACCGGAAATTTCGAGAAACGGTTAGAATAGAGGGATCGGAGTGAAACTTGCTGGGAAGAACAAGCATCTGCTCCAGATAAATTGTTTATACATTTGGACTGGATCCGACCACCCGGGGGGGGGGGGGGAGGGCTGGGGAATCCGGAAAATTGGAGTAGTGTGTAACTTCCGAACGGGTGATCGGATTGGAATGAAACTTAATAACTGAATAAATGGCACACTACTGATGTTCCGTTTGAAGTCCGGACCGGATTCGACAGCTATGGGGGAGTTGGGGGGGGGAGACCGGAAATTTCGAGAAACGGTTAGAATAGAGGGATCGGAGTGAAACTTGCTGGGAGGAACTAGAATTTGCTCCAGATAAATCGTTTATACATTTGGACTGGATCCGACCACCCGGGGGGGAGTGGAGGGCTGGGGAATCCGGAAAATTGGAGTAGTGTGTATCTTCCGAACGGG
The DNA here is from genome assembly GCA_023053555.1 of Branchinecta lindahli. NCBI lineage: Eukaryota > Metazoa > Arthropoda > Branchiopoda > Anostraca > Branchinectidae > Branchinecta > Branchinecta lindahli. Next base: position 4,250,557 of record JAKZAO010000008.1, on the reverse strand, counting down.
TGATCGGATTGGAATGAAACTTAATAACTGAATAAATGGCACACTACTGATGTCCCGTTTGAAGTCCGGACCGGATTCGACAGCTATGGGGGAGTTGGGGGGGGGGAGACCGGAAATTTTGAGAAACGGTTAGAATAGAGGGATCGGAGTGAAACTTGCTGGGAGGAACAAGAATCTGCTCCAGATAAATCGTTTATACATTTGGACTGGATCCGGACACTAGCGGGGTGGAGGGCTGGGGAATCCGGAAAATTTGAGTACTGTGTAACTTTCGAGCGGGTGGTCGGATTGGAATGAAACTTAATAACTGAATAAATGAAATACCTCTGATGTCCCATTTGAAGTCCGGACCGGATTTAACAGCTATGGGGGAGTTGGGGGGGAGACCGGAAATATCGGGAAACGGTTAGAATGGAGGGATTGGATTAAAACTTGCTGGGAAGAACAAGCATCTGCTCCAGATAAATCGTTTATACATTTCGGATGGTTCATGACATTAGGGGGGGGGGGTGGAGGGGAGTTTCCCGAAATTCCGGTTATGGCGGTTTTGGGGATTTGCACGACGAATCTTGGGAGGCGAATCAGGGACCCGATCAAACTGACTTATAAAGAAAAATTTACATGATCTGATAGCCGTGGGGGGAGTAACGGGAGGGGGAATCCGGAATATTGAGTCATGCGTAACTTTGAAACGGCTGATCGGATTTGAGTGAAATTTGGTAATTGAAGAGAGGACATGTTTCTGTTGACGGACAGATCCGACAGCAATTGGGGGGGGGGGGGGGCGAAAATACGTGACCGACTTAGACTGGTGAGATCGGAATGGAACTTTGTGGGAATAACAAACAGATGCTCTGGATAAACACTTACGGAACCGGATTGGCTCCGGCGACTGTGGGGAAGTTTGAGGGGGGGGGGAGGTCCGGGATTCCGGTGATCACGATTTAAGGTACTTCCAGATAATCGAGGACGATGGAACTTGGCTGTAATATTAGAGATTTGACTTATTTGAAACAATACATCTCAACCCATGATCATTTGTGCCACAAGGGTTTTGCTTAAACATTTATTTCTGTTACCCTTAAAGTGCGCATTTGAAATGAAAAGCGAAAAAAAACTTTTGACGAAACGGTATACATCAAGGATCCCTAAGGGCCTGTGATCGTTTTTGGCTCAAGGGTTTTGCATACAGATGCATTTCTAGCGCCTTTAAAGTGCGCATCATTACAGCCAAGTTCAAAAATAAAATACTTTTTATCTAGCTCCCTTAAAGTGCGCATTTTAACCACAGTCGAAAAATACTTTTGATCAAACAAAACATCTCAACACATGCAAGTGCCATATGAGCTTACAGCTCTTGTTTCTTAAGTTACTCCGCTTCTTTTCTTGTATAGTGGGTCACAAATAAATTATTATTTATTATTATTATTATTAGTAGTACGGCTTATCCCCCCCCCCCCAATGACAACTCTGTCGTTTTCACACTTGCCCTGTTTTGCTATTTTCAGTGCGTAACAGTACGAGGTGTGCTTAAATTTTGGAGATAGTCCATTTTAAATTAAATTAAATTTTATTCATAACCCGTCTAGGTAAAGACGGAGTATAGTAAAAGATGAAAAAAGAGAGAAACACAACAACAACAACCAAAGTAATTAATATTCACTCAACCGGAACATCATGGAGCTCCATGGGGGTGACAATTTTCCTTCATCCTCTTGATTGATCTCAGGACAGTCGCAGACGGATCAGCTATATGGAACTTTTCAATGAGATGGCTGTTCCTTGTCCAGGGGGGAGGCGTAGCAACTATTTGGAAAACCGAAAGCAAATGGAGCAAATTGGACGAAGATTGAAACTTTGTAAACTAATTTTAATTTTATTAAGCTTGAGACACTTATAATTAATTTGTTTCAACTTTTCAGACATAGACGAATGTCAGCAGCCAGACGCCTGCGGAACCAACGCCATCTGTGAAAACACCCCTGGAAGCTTCTCATGCAAATGCCCGGATGGCATGGCCGGCGACCCGAACCCAAACAAAGCCTGTGTCAGCATTTCACGATGTGCCGTTGATGACGAATGCCCCGGAAATTCGCTTTGCGGACCGGCAGAAAAATGCATGTGTCCGGAACCGAACATCGGACCCGACTGCACACGTAAGTTGTTTCACTGGGGTCTCGTAACTCTTCAGTCTTCAGTCGTATAATTGGAATGGCCGACGTATTTTGTTCCAATTCAGCGCAACGAGTTGCATCAGTGAAATATCTACCTATTGGTTTGTCTTTGCTTTGACATATTTGAAAAATCAGAGTTGCGTTTTTGCAAATACCATGGTAGCGTATCTGATACTATGGTCAAGAGTCTTTTTTGCAGTTACCATGGTAACTGATCATGGTATCTGAAAAAAAAAAAATCCTTCAGCCTAAGCTGACTGCGGATCATATTTGACGATGCAAAACGGACAAGTGTGAATTATCCGTTTTGCGTCGTCAGATATGTATTTTCACTTTCATCATCACCAACGCAAGAGCCTAGGTTTTATAGTCGGGAGATAAGTTCGGCGCTTGTGATGGGAGTGGATATAAGTATTTCTTTTGTGGAATATAAAAAGCCCGATTTGGTCAGTTTATCATTTTTGCAAAGCAACCATGGTAAAAGACTCAACTAAGGTTTTATAAAATGCCACGGCAACGGTGGAACAAGAAAAAAATCAGTGGAAACGGATTCGCAGCGGGGGTTACAGGCTACCCGATGAAAAATATCCCAGAATTAGTCGTATGGAGTAGTACGAAAAAGTAGCATGCAGTAGTAACTGTTGCTACTACATGCTACTACTAGCAAACTGGATGCTATCGGATAATACTACATAAGATTAACCCAGTCGGAGGCATGTTTATCAAAGTATCCCATATTACTACATATCACTAATTTAACTACTGCATACTACTCCATACCATTACATACAACTTTTTCGTACAACTACCATACTACTACACAGTCAAAGAATTTTTCATCGGGTAGTAAGCCAGATGTACTCCTAGTCGCGGTTGTTGGTCAAGTCGTGTCCTCTTTCCGTAGTCTTCACCAGTATATCGACTAAAACACCCTAAGATTTCTTGACCCTTTTATTTCTTAGACCCTTGCGAGCTCGTCAATTGTGGCCCCCATTCCAAATGCATGCTCATCAACGAAGAAGCGAAATGCCTGTGTGTCAGTGGATTTACCGGAGGCGCTAACGGCTGTGTGGATATTAATGAATGTGATGGAAATCCATGCGGAGACGCTGCCATTTGTACGAACGAACCGGGAGCTTTCAGCTGTCAGTGCCCTAGCGGCTTTGGAGGCGATGCTTACAGGTTAGTGCACCTCGCATCATAGTGTTGATATTAGTTGCGTTTCTCAGATACCATGGTATCTGATACCACGGTCTCTAGTCGTTTTTGCAGTTGTCGTGGTATCTGATACCAAGGCGTCTTGCAGTTATCGTGTTGTCTGGCCAGTTACTGTGGTGTCTGAAAAATTCATCTCACTTTCATTAATTTTTGTCAAATTGGTGGGAAAGAAGTTTGGCACTTAGTGATGTGACTGGATATCAGTTTTTCTTTGGGTATGACTTTGAAAGGCGCTGTTTCTGCAATTGTCTGCAAAAGGACTAATTGCAGATCCAGTTATCGTGGTAACGCAACTATTAATGATGGCCAGATATTTTTAGTAAATGTTCCGTGGACTCGATTGAGTAAACATGCGAGCTGTAGAGTAAAGAAAGCTCTGATCTGTTGCCTGCGTCATGGATCGTGTCGTATAGCGGCTAGAACCGTGATCGTAGCCGTCTCTCTCTCTGCCAGATTAGATAGAAGAATTTCAGCCTGTTCAACGAAAACGGATCCGAGTCAACTTGGCTGTACTCAGGGAGACAATCCCGAGGAGGAGGTTGGTTGCGTCAGAAAACGCGGGATTCTGGGGTGTCCCTCTGCTTGGTAGCTAGATCTCTGTACAGTGCCGGGGAGTAGGCGGCTTTTGATAGCTATAGCCATGTTTTTTGTTCTTGTTTGACCAATCAGGATTAAACCAGCGTTCGACGTTGAACTCGTGTTTTAATTATGATAGAAAGTAAGATTGGTAAGTATTTTGAAAGCACAGCCCAGATTCTGAATTTCAAACGAATTTCGGTATCTCTTAAAATCTGAACACTGCTAATCGATACAAGTCGATTAGTATGATCATAATTGTACCGGTCTGTTCGTCCTTTCCTCATCCCATCGCTTATCCCTTTGATAACCTGTATTGTATTTCCGTTTCTATTCGTCTGTTTCTTTAGGGCTGGCTGCAAAGAAGTTGTTACCACCCCACCTGGGTGCAGTGAAGCCAATCCCTGTCCAACCGGAGAGACGTGCGTTCCTGATGCACAAAAAGGACAAGGCTTGTGCGTCTGTTCACGTGGCTACACACGGGATCCTGTCACTCAAGTATGTGTGGATGTTGATGAGTGCCAGGAGAGCAAGGATGGCAGCATTTGTGGCGAGAATGCCGTCTGCAAGAACTTGCCGGGGTCCTACGATTGCCAATGTCCAACTGGCTACTCGGGAAATCCCTTCGTTGAGTGTCAAGGTAAACTTTTGCTTCTGGGCAATTTCTTTATAAAAAATCATTAAACGAATCTACTCTGGTGGTCGAACTGATGTGCGGGTGAATGGACGTGTGTGGACGAACTGACGCGTGGGCGTACTGATGTGTGGTGAACTGACGGACTTTGATTGGATACTATCCTAAACACTCATACGCACAAACAGATTGTGCTGTATACGGTGATTGGGACCACATCGGAAATTTCACCTTTTAAACGTAACATTTAGCTTTCTAAAAATTCAGCCTAGTAGATCATAACGATGGTTCAGAATAGATAGTTGAGGAAGTTCTTGGAATGGCCGCACACCCGCGGTTATCAATACTTTGCCCCAATGGATGAGCCATGATTAACTCGTCCGAAAATTCAAGGGGACCAACCAGTTTAGTATTATTATTGTTCCGTGCGGAAGGCCAGAATTTTGGCCGGACTCAGGCCGCAAATGACCCATGGTCTCGTCCCCCAGTCACAGTTGATGGCAAGCCACTCATCAAAACACTTGTTATTGCGTTATTCTTCATTTAAGTTGTCTAATCTTCCTGTCAGTAAAAGGAACCTGGACAGCTCCCTCAAGTGGGCTTTTCTCAGAAACACTATACAGGTAGACACTCAGAGAGTGGAATGCTTCTAGTCGCAGTCTGTTGTGATTCTTTAAGAAAACCTATCTTTTCCATCTAGAATGGCTGATGCCAGGACTTTAGGAAATGACTTGTTAGGCCCTCAAGTTGACCTTACCAGTCTTCTGCCAACTCACAGAACGAGTTGACTGTAGCTTGTTTTCTCCATGTGCCCTTCCCTCATAAATTACATAATTTCAGATTGCCCATCTGGTGTATGCAAGTGCGAGCCCCCCTACCAGCTTGTCGGAGGCTCTTGCTTGCTTGTCAACTGCCACAAGAACTCTACAACGGACCAGCCATGCCCACCCGGCGCCGAGTGTATTACAGTTTCCGGAGGTGTCAGCTATTGTGCTTGTCCGCCTGGATTTAGCACGAATCCAGATGGATCATGTACCGGTAAGCCCGACAAAAGCATAACAAATTTTTATTTTTTCTGTATTCCTTATATATACAAAGAACCCAATGTGCCGACGATTTAACCGACGCTCGACGAAAGCATACCAAATTTTGGTTTCTTCTGTATTCCTTATGTATAGAAAGAACCCGACGAGAAAACCGAGGCCCGACAAAAGCATGCAGAATTCGATTTCTTCTGTGTTTTGCCCGAACAGTGTTTGCAGGATTTTATTTCTTGCGTATTAAAAGAACTCGATGTGCCGACGAGTCGACCGACGCCCAGCAAAAGCATAATTTTTTTTTATTTCTTCTGTGTTATTTTCTTTAAGTGCAGAAAGGAAGATTAGAAGAGCTTATGACGGGGAAGCGGGATTCGGAATTCAGACAAGTCTGGACTTGTTTAATCTGTAAAAGAAGCCCCCGATAAAAAAACAAAGCAGCTGTGCCAGGCATCGCAATGGGGCGTAACACTCCGTCTGCTATTTTCTAGAACTCGATGCGTATATGCCCTAGAGATGTAGTAAATGCCCCCCCCCCCCCGCCCCTTTGAAGGGGTCTAGCCTTCTGTGGGATTATGGACTTGTTGGTTATTTCCTAACGTCTAACCCCACTCCGCGTAAAACCTCCTGAATCTGATGCCTTGTAGATACCAACGAATGCACTGACCTTCCCAACGCTTGCGCCAGTGGTGCCACCTGCACCAACACAGTCGGCTCCTACACCTGCGAGTGCCCACCCGGCACCAGCGGGGACCCGCTCACCGGGACCTGCGCCCCGGAGCCGCACCGCTGTTCGTCCGAAACCGACTGCTCTCTTAATGAGAAATGTGTCCAGCCCGGCGAATGCATGTGTCTACCTCCCTATTTTTCCGATACCTTGGACTCGAATAAGTGCAAAAGTCCATGCGAGAGGTTTGCCTGTGGGATCAATAGCCAGTGTACTCCCAGTGACCCACCGAAGTGTTTGTGTGAGGCAGGATATACAGGAAATCCTATGGATGGATGCTTGGATATAAATGAGTGCGCGGAAAATCCCTGTGCAATCGGAGCGGAGTGCATCAACGAGAAAGGAGGGTAAGTTCATCAGATTTTTTTCAAGTAAGTCAACTGGCTCTCAAGGAAAGAAAAATAAAACTTGAAAGGGAGTGAGCGAGTTAGTCTAAAATTCTCTTCCCCGTGTGATAAATAAAAATAAATAAATAAATAGCCTCTTTCATGCCTCTTACTTCACAAGAAACACAAAAAAGTTAATTTATAGTCAAGGAATTGAAAACTTGTTTACGTAAAAATGGAATTTATACAACGGACTTTAACCAGCTGCCCCGCCTCCCCCCAACCACGCATCGCACTCCCGGCCGAGGGCAGTGTATAAGTAGATCAGCGTCTGCGCTACGCAAAGCTTGAATGGTTTGCATGCGAAAGTTTGTTTGCTTTTGCGTACTTTAACCGACGAGGCTTCGACATTTTGAAGCCCTACACTTTTAAATTTGATTAAAATTGTTTCAGGTATATTTGTCACGGTTATAGTCTCTTGTATAAATTCCATGTTTACGTGAAACAATACGGATATGGCTACTGGCATGGATCCTTTAAGATTATGGAAGTGTGCTTGATTATTATGTAGTACAATGATCCGGAATGTAGGCTAGTGTATAAAGGTAGTGGATCCACCAACAAGATAGCTTCAGGGGATCTTGTTTCTGGTTATACATGTGTGTTATGTAGTATGTGTAGTGCCACCAACAAATGAATGAAATAATGAATGAACATTCTCCGCCAATTCTCCTCAATCTGGTCGTAAAATATTCACAAGCTGAGATCTTCTATATAGGAACACGTACGTGCGTCTCTAACTCCTTCCCACCCCCAGGTTCAAATGTCGTTGCCCAGTGGGCACCAGCGGTAATGGCTACAACGGAGCGTGCGACGGCCAATCTCGCACTAACGCTCAGTGCCTGACCAACGACGACTGTGACGGACAGCTGGCATGTTTGAAAGGCGTTTGTACCAACCCCTGTACGGCAGTCCCATGCGGACCGAATGCGGATTGTGAAGCCGAAGACCATGCTGCGTGGTGCCGGTGTAGAGCAGGGTATAAGGAGGACTCGACTGGCGCATGCGTCAATGGTAAGTACATTAATGTCGTTGTCTGCGAACAGACGAGCCGCGTTGGTGGTGGACCGGAATTCCTGCAAGGATTTCCGGCACCATCATCAATTCCGTGCGGAGATTTTTCAGCTTCGTGATGAAAATGCAAGAAATCCCGCATCCTGGTTGTGCATTTGGAGCATTGTGGATTTCGTTCTGTCATCATAAGGGAGTGGGTGGGATGTCAGTGGAGGTGTTAGGAAAGGCCTAATCGCTTGGTTTTCAAAGTGTCGTAATTTGCACCCTGACCCGAGAATTCGCAGTCGTATCGCATCACAATCTTATGAGCGTCCGAACGTTTTCATACATCCCATTTGAAAGTGTAGGGTCTTGCTGAAGCTGATCATTCCTTCGCGGGTTGTCTATCCTGACGCCTAATCTCCGCGCTATTTTTAGTCTGCGACAACTTCCTCTGCTCTTCCAACGCCATCTGCTTAGTCACCGCGGATGGCCCCACGTGCAGCTGCTCTGAAGGCTACAGTGGCAACCCTTTCCCGGGCGGGGAATGTCTTCCTGACATCTGCTCTGGAAGCAATCCATGCCAGGAACCTCAAGTCTGCGTCGGCGGCCGATGTAAGGAACGCTGCGAAGGCGTGACCTGCGGAGTTGGAGCCAAGTGCGATAAAACCCTGAACGCCTGCATTTGCTTACCATTCTTTATCGGGAACCCGGAGCTGCTATGCGTGCCTCCTATCTTACCCCCGATCTGCTTACCGTCATGCGGCCAGAACGCACACTGCGAGTATGGCCTGCCCAATAAGTGCGTGTGTAATTCCGGGCTTACCGGTAACCCTTACCAGGCTTGCGGTGCGCAGGAGAAGAGCTGCTCGTGTGGAGAGAATGCAGAGTGTAGACAAGGAGGAGGCAGGAGTGACTGCGTTTGTCCAGTTGGATTCCAAGGAAATCCTTATATCCAGTGCACAGGTGAGTCCAGTACATCGTTTCTTTGTGTCGGATTTTTTTTTTGCTTCTCTTATTTGAAGCCCACGTTTGCTTCTTTTTGTTAATCTGTTTTTTGTTTATTCCTCTGTTTGTCTTTTTGGTTTGAAGGCTAGATTGATCTTCCAGATTTTCCATCTGTATTTCAGAGGTGAGGTGAAGCCAAGCTAGCAACATACTAAAATCCCGGGCGTTTCCCCCCTGAAATTGCGGAATCTTTCAGAGTGTCATAGAGACAACACATTTGAAAGACATCGTGTTGTCATAGTGTTTTATTTTAATTAATTTCTCTGACCATGGGAAACAAAATTTCAGCATGTTGACCCCCATTTTCACATTTTTCTTAAACAGATTATATGTAGATTTTGTCATCATGTATCTTTACGCAGTCAACATGTCAGCATGCCCTAAGCCACGATCCGTGTTGATATTTTGAAATAAGCTAAAACAAACATCAGTTAACTAGATCCGAAGTTTAGTACCCGGCCGCTCTCCCTGTCTGCACTCCCGTTTGAGTCCTTAGTTACATGATTTTGATTTGGTTTCTGTTGCAGACGTAAACGAATGTCTCGGAGATGCATGCGGTATGAACGCTGTCTGCATCAACACTATTGGTAGTTTTGATTGCCGCTGCAAGGAAGGAACTACTGGTAACCCCTTCATGATGTGTATGCCACCTAGTGAGGCTCTTCTTTGCGAAGGAGAAGACTGTCCCTGCGATGACCTCTCTCCCTGTACCAGCGGGTAAGTCAGCGAAATGACTTACCATTTACCTAGGGGCGTACCTTTTGACGCTACAAGATGCCACACTCTTTTCTAAACAGTCGACAATTATTTTAACAATTTGTTTTGCGCCGAAAATTCTGACCCATGAGCCCCGCGGGAGAAATAAGGGGGAGCCTGATCCGTCTCGAAAATAGCCAAACTTAGCAATTGGAAAAATCGGTGTAGTGGTACCCCCCTTATGTAGGAGTTATATAGGAAGTTCGAAATCCTAGAATGGATGACACTATCAATGACGTATAGTGGAACAGTAGTACAGGTCCTTTAGGGGGTAAAAAGTGCCTTGCATGAAAGCAATATAAAGGGCGCGGGTGATTTGGCCAGTGGTTACCCGTTTCCTGGTATTCTTATGCTTCCCTGGCGTTTCGAATATGAACGCTCACTTCAAACCATTTTTCTAGGCTTGTATGTGTCGAAAACCGCTGCAAGGACCCTTGCGACAGCGTCCAGTGCGGACCAAATGCCATCTGCTCCGCCGGCGCCTGCAAATGCCCTGATCTACTTACCGGATCCCCGTATGACCTTATCACCGGATGCGGGGTACCGCTCTTACCATCCAGTTGCCAGACTGACCTGGACTGCCCATTGCCAGACGTTTGCTTACCCGGTGGAGCATCGAAGAGGTGCTTCAGTGCTTGCGAGAGGACGCTGTGCGGCCCGAACGCATTCTGTTTGGCGGAGAACCACAAGGCAGTATGCCTTTGTAATAAGGGACTGCATGGTAATCCGTATGATTCTCAGGTCAGTATTTGTGTTTGCTTGTTTGTTTTTTGCGAATTAGTTTTGAGTAGTTAGTATAGATGCATCAGCTGGGCTGCTTTTTGCCCTCATTGGAAGGTCCACTTTAACCCCCTGGGAGACCATCATTTCGACCTGGTGCTATTCTAAGTAACTGTGTGAGCAGTCGCCTTGCTTCAACTAGCATACATTCTAATCTGTCTTCGAACTTGCTCACTTTTAAATTTGCGGTCAACGTCAGTGAAGATGAAACTTGCAGATATGTTAGGAACTTGACCTAACAATCCAAGTGGGACAGCACGATTGTGGTAGGAGGGTTTAAATGTGCTAATTTTGATAATATACAAATTATAAACAAAGTAATTTTGCTTGCAGACTGGTTGCCGCGAACAAGCTGTTGAAGACAAGTGTGGTCATGATAACGACTGCCCCGGATCAGCCGTGTGTCGCTCTGATTTTGATGGCATTCATAGCTGTATCGATCCGTGCGCCACCACTCGCTGCGGCCTCAACGAAGTCTGCCGCGTACAAGACGACAAACCGCTCTGCGACTGTCAGCTTGGCTACGTACGCAACACAGCCACTTCCGCGTGCCAGAAGCCGATCGTACCCGACTGCTACTACGATGGAGATTGCACGGAAGATCGGCACTGCGTTCCGGATGCCTTAGGCGTCCGACGTTGTAAGCCTGTTTGCGCGGAATATAGCTGCCCGGAAAATTCAGACTGCCTTGCCGTAAAACACCGTGGCACGTGTAAATGTAGGGTAGGGTACTCCGGAAATCCAAACGACCGGAATGGATGTAGAGCTACCCCAGCGGATAAATGCCAAACTGATGCGGAATGTAAGGAATGGGAGGCATGCCGAGAAAAAGACGGAATTCGTCGATGCGTCTTGGCTTGCAGCATCACCAAATGCGGTCCCAGTGCCGTCTGCGTTGCCAGCAACCACGCCGGACAGTGTCAATGTCCCGCCGGTTTATTCACCGGAAATCCGGCTACGGATGGATGCAAAGCCGCTGAATGCCTTACCAATACGGACTGCCCGGAAGCACAAGCCTGCGATCGTTTGAGCTTTAAATGCGTTGACGTCTGCACAGACGCCTGCGGAACGAATGCCGTCTGCATTGCTGAGAAACACATGCCCATGTGCACTTGTCCGACCGGATTTGAGCCAAACCCTCACCCGGAAATTTCATGCGACCGGATTGATCCCTGCTCATCGCGACCCTGTCATTCAACCGCCACCTGCCGGGTCCAGGGAGCAACATATGAATGTCTTTGCCCATCAGGGTATATTGGCGACCCGGTTCAGACCGGCTGCAGAGCTAATGGAACCTGCCATGATGGTAACGCCGACTGTCCTACTGATTTCTCATGCGTAAAAGGAGAATGTGTCCATCCGTGCGTCGGTGCTTGTGGTGGTAACTCAGCCTGTGAAGTTGTGGACAGGAAGGCTGTCTGCACATGTGAAGATGGTTTCGGACGAGTTGGCGACGCTTGTGCTCGTGATTCTTCGTCGTGTGTTTCGGATGGAGATTGTGACCAAGGAGCCTGTGTCGGTGGAACCTGCAAAGGTGAGCTTAGACCGTGTTCCGCCCTACTTACCGTAGTTACTACGCTAGTTACCGTAGTTACTACGCTAGGCTGGAACGCTTTTTTATTTTTTCGGTCAAATATCAGGCCGCGGGCTGATCGGACCAATCACGTTGGAGAGATGCGTAGTTACTACGCTTACTACGCTCCCGAGCGTGGTAAGCAAATAGTTACTATTAGTTATTATATTGAGTAACTAAACGGTCAGCGTAGTAACTTTTCGTGAGGCTGGAACGGAAATAGTAACTAATAGTTACTACTGGTAGAGGGGTGGAACGCTCGTAATTTTCCTGCTTCTTTGCTACGGCGGAAAAAAGTAAAATGCACGAATAATACACTTAAAGCTTAACTGAAAAGACAGCTTATTTTTACATCTGGGATTTGAATACACTGAGTGATCCCTTGGTTGATCTTTAACTGTAATGACATGTCCAGCACCATTTTTTTTTGTAAAAGAAATTTATGGATAAATAAACCGAATTTTAAATTGAATGATTTTGAGTGATCGAGGGGATTTTTATTTTTTCGCCCGGGGCTGATAGTAACAGCGTTCAGAATCTGCTGCTTGCACGACAACCCAAAATTCATCCAGACGCGGAGAATTTGAATTTCAACCAAAGCCTGCATTTCCGTGTGTTATGGATGCTTAGCTAGGAAAATTGGAGAAGTATATCCTCTGAAGGGAGTAAGAAAGTTATGACACAAAATCTTGACATAGCTTGCGGATTTGACTAAACGGATTCCTGATTAAGAAACTGGATAAGAATATCGTGTATCTTTTTATTTATATTGATTTATTAGTACTGACGTGTTGCTTTTTTCACAGTTTCCTGCCAACGTAAGAGGGACTGTGCAGTTGGCGAAAGCTGCGTCTCTGGAATGTGCAGCATCCCTTGCCGAGGCAGTGGACAGTGTGCAGCCGGACAAGCCTGCAATGGTGGAATCTGCAGACCAGGCTGTAGAGCAGATAACGACTGCCCACTCGATCAGACATGCCTCAACAACAAATGCGAAAGTAAGTAACATCACTCCCTTTGGCTAGGGCTGCTTTCTGCCGACCGTTACACTTTGCAAGATGTGCTACCATTAGTCTTAAAGTTGAAATCGTACACTGTCAGAAGTTTCATAACAGATAACACAAAGATGCGCAGTTTCAACAGAAACACTTGGGATGTAATCTGTTGTGATTTTGAAAACCTTATGCACAACAAGCATTGCCAGGAAGAGCCGAAAAACCGCCGAAAAAGCATCTGTTGACTTTTCCGATATCATGACGGGGGTTTTTCGTGTTACATATAACATATAATGCATAGTGTCTTCAAAATCACAACAGATACATCCCAAGTGTTGTCTGTTGAAACTGCGCATCCTTGTGGTATCTGTTATGACACTTCTAACAGTGTAAGAATTCACCTTGGCTTTAGCCCGCTTATAATTTCTGGCACATCACACTGATTAGCACATGTGGCGCTCCAAACGGATTAAGCTCTGCATGCTCCTCTTCGCCTCATTATCAGCATTCATCACAAAGAGATAGTACAATAGAGAAAAAAGAAGCTGAGTTTTACTTAAATCTTGCGTGATGATCTTTGGAGGACCAATAGGGACTAAATACCAAACTACAGTAGCCTACGGAGGAATGCGATTGTTACGCCTCGTCTGGATAGAATTTAGGAAGCCCTGGATGGCAACTTACGAATATCTTATCCAAAAGATTATAATCGCAGATTGCTAGGTAGGTAAGCCGCGAGGCTTGTTGTTCCAGTCAGTAATTTAAGTTGTAAAGCCTAAGTGTGTTCTAAGCCGATAGGTGGTTCAGAGTCAAGATTACTTACAATCACTTTAAGGTCGTTAAAAAAAAAAGCTCCGGTAAGGCTTGTCATTGCCTTTTGTACCCTTCTTCAGTGTACCCGTCTGATCTTCATCGCATCCTAAGGGAAAAAAAAAATAAAAACAATCTTGATGCTTCAAGTTTGTATATGTAACGCTGGTTCGTCAGGTCGTTTGCTGGGAATGGACGCATAAGTGAGGTTTTGACGTTTTGCTGTATATAGATGCCTGCGAACTTCCGGTATGCGTTCAGGCGTACTTTTGCCCGGGCGGTGATTGCTCATGTTATACCAGGCAGTTTCTTGGAGTTCCGCGTCAAGGTTAGACCTGTGTAAACGTCGTGGAAAGTCCTAACTTGTAATTGTGCTGTTTTGTGACTAACTATTTGTTGATTGGTTCTTCTGTATCACCGTCGCATTTGGTGATGACAAGATACTTCGAGACCCATAGAAGGTTTTTGGATGAGCGGCTTTAGACCAGAAGCGCCGTCGGGAGGGGAGGGGGAGGGGCCGTCCCCCAAGATTTTTGAGGGGCATAGAATTTTCAGTCTCATTACTACTTTTCGGCCCCCAGATAGGTTTCAAAAAGCAAAATACAAAAATGCAAAGGAATGGTTGATCCAAGTCGTTTTCGAGAACTGCATTTAACCCCAAAAAGAGTAATTGAATTTCAGTCTGATTAATAAACCGGGGGGGGGGGGGAGGGCAAAATTGATCTTTCCCTCAGCCCAGGTTGACTGTAGATCATATTATGGCGCTAAACGGAATAGTCAGCTTAAAATTTATTCTAGCAGTATTTCGGCCCTTCTTGGCAAGTGTCGACCTCATCAGGTTCAAACTAGAAAGGCCCTGCGTCCGGCCAAAACGTCAAAGTTTAAGAGTTGTCTCACCTGACTTTACCTTATAGCACCACCCTCAGCAAGTAAGCACCTATTGCCGCTAGAAAGAAAACGAAAGTTGAGACAAAATCCTGTACCGTCTTATCCTGTTTTATCCCTTGTTCTTAAAGGACCCCTCTTGCTTATTCTGCCTTTTATAATACACCTAGCTCCCATACAGAATAACAAGCAACTAAAATTTCCACCTTTCTCCATTGTTTTGTTTTGTGCCTACGAATTGTTAGCGCTTTTTTGGCCTTGCCGAGTTTTGCCCGTCATACAACAAAACGTTTGCCGGGATCTTCAACGTCCGCTGACAACTCTTTCACACGGAAGGATCTGAGAAGCTTCTGTTTATTACTTCTTTTTTTGCTTAGTTTTCCCACTGTTTAACCACGGCGCGTTCAGTTTTCAAATGTTTTGCGCCCAGCCGCCGCGTCAGAGAGCAGGAAGGCTGGACATAGTCGACAAGCGCTAACAAGAAAATCGCTAATTTCAGGTGAAAAGTAATGGCATTTTCGGAAACGTTTTTTCTGATCCATTTTATGGGGAAAATATCATTTCTAGTAAGAGTCGTGCTTTAATGATGGTTTGCTTAATAGGTCCCTGCCGCCTTAACTCCTGCGGCAAGAACGCCAAGTGCCGAGTCACCAACCATGTGGCGCAGTGCTTCTGCCCCGAAGGTTTTACAGAATTCCCAACGGCACAACAGGAATGCGTCAGGGCGCCGCAGATGTGCCGCGGAGACAGTGTTTGTGGCAGCGGTCTCACGTGCGTAGATGGAAAATGCTTGCCGGGATGCCTGGATGCCTCAGGTACGGATACCTCATATATTGACGACCTCGACAAATTTGGGTTTTACCGTCATAGTTTCGAGAAGAATAAAAGCGATATCTATCTACGTGCTCCCTATCGCTTACCTTTAGTTCACTGTTTAGTTACTGCAGAGGCCAATGGCCTATTTTTTTCATTGTATTATTATTTTTTTGTTCTGGATTACTTTACCCTGTCATACACGTACGAGATCTTAACAAAGCTTCTGGCATAGTATGTGGTTTCGTCTTCTTTTTCCTTTTTTTTTTCTTTGTGACATTTGTCAGTGGGTAAATATTTTTATTCATCCATTCATTAGGGTGGCTTTTGGGGGGCCGCAAATAGATATTTTATATATCTTTGAGTTCCTTAAATTACATAAATATTTCTACCACATTTATTTGAAGGAATTTTTAATTTTTATAGATATTTGTACGCAAATAATTAAAAATGTTGCCGAGTGGATTCACGTATGTTAAGATATTGTGATGTAAACTGAGACATACGCTTTAAGGTCCCTGCTAATGACCCAGATGGATGCTGATAGAGGTAGATTTAATCGTAGCTTAGGGTTTTTATATTATTTCCTGGACAGGGTCTCGGGTCTGGAAGAGGGGTCTAGTTAGATAAAAGCGTTGAGGAAATTAACGTGTTGAAAACCAGTTGAGTTGACATTGGTTTTCTGTCTTCTAGAATGTTCCAACGGCGAACAGTGCCTCAAAGGAATGTGTCTCCGAGTTTGCTATAACGATGCTAGCTGCTCCCAAGGCGAAATATGCATATCCGGATCCTGCTTACCGGGCTGTCGGTCGAATCTTGATTGCGGCCGGAATGAAGAATGCCAATCCGGCCGCTGCTCCTGCGCCACTGGTTTCACCACCGGATCCGGTGGTACTTGTGTTGATACCAACGAATGCGACCGGAAACCGTGCCACCCGTCCGCTAGCTGCGTAAACACCCAAGGATCGTATCAGTGCATTTGTACTGAAGGAAGTGGAGAACCGTATGGTGGATCTGGCTGTGTTAGCGCAATTGTGTGCGAGTCCGATGATGGTTGCGATCCCAGCTCGGCTTGTATGTCCAGCGCTTGTAGCGATCCGTGCAGAGCAGCTACTTGCGGCCAAAACGCCCTCTGCACCGTTGAAGGACACAACCCAGTCTGCTCCTGCGCGCCAAACTTCAAAGGAAACCCGAATGTGGGTTGCTACGCTGTAGAATGTTTAGTAGATGGCGACTGTCCAGTGAATCGAGCTTGTGACCGAGAGGTGTCGAGGTGCGTCAACCCGTGTGACAACTACCCTTGCAGGGATGGAGTATGCAACGTTCTGAACCAGGTAATGAAATAGAAGTGAAATAGTGAAGTGCAATACAAAATAGCTCCCCCGGTGAGGAGTGAACCCGCGACCTTTGGCTTCAACTGCTGACGCTTTATGAACACTAGGTCATCGCTTGTAAAGGGCGCAGCTCCCCGTCAAAAGAAATCTTTCGTTTTCTGCGGTTTTCTCTATGAGGCCTCGCCACTAGGGTCCTGGACCGTCTACGAGGCTCGACGTTTGAGCCCTAGACTTTTAAATTAAACTTACAATTATTAGATTTTTTTGTACAAAGTATAAGTAGAGAAAAAGATAAGTAAAAATAAAATTGAGATAATCACGAATATACACGATCAAGGTGTTTGGAACTGTTTCTGATACTGATACTTTATTGTAAAACGAAACTTTCACAGCATTGGATTGCCGAACTTGTCGTTTTCGTCAGGTACATCATAATTACAAAACATTTAATAAGGCGGTTGTACATAATAAAGCAATAGTCAAAAAATGATCAAACAAAGTAAAAAACCCTAGACAATTAAAACATTAAAGGGAAATATTTGATCAATTGTTCAAAACTTCAACAAAAGATGGTACAAAGCTCTTTCTGTAGCGTTCGGTTCTTGTACAAACAGGGTTAAGAACCGGAACTTTTTGTGCTACAGCTCGAGGTAGTCGAGGTTTTGGCGGGCAATATGGGGTAGGAAATAGGTGCTCAAAACCTGAGTGGGAACGCAGACTGTTCCCGAAACTAGTACAAAGAGAAAGACGTCGGGCTGCTAAAGTAGGGAGGCGGAATTCTTTGAGGAGGAGGATATAAGGCGCTTTGCCCTGGCGGTAGATGATTCTCAAGGCTCTCTTCTGAATAGTTTCAAGCCTATCAGACTGATCTACTGTCAGGCCAAAGTGCCAAACCGGACAAGCATACTCAAGTAGCGGACGGATGAAAGTAACGTAAAGGCGGAGAACATGTGATTTAGGGCACGAAAATTTAGAAAACAGTTTTAGGAGAGACAGAGACGCACTGGCTTGTTTAGTAATCGAACAAATGTGAGCTTCCCACTTCAAATCATTCGTCAGTGTGATCCCCAAAAGTTTGGTCTTTGTTGTTAATATTTCATTTGGTATTGGAGTAGTGAACGATGGCTTTGATTTAAGAAAACTTATGGTCATGATATTAGATTTCTGGGAATTAACTTTCATTTTCGACTCGGTTGCTTCGGCAGCGATATCGTCAAGTATTTCCATTGCGGTACTCTTTATGTTCTTTCTGCACCTTTCAAGTAATGTCATGTCGTCCACAAACTTCCAACGATCGGCTGATTCGTTAGCAAGATTGTTAATCATTACCAAAAATAACAGAGGACCTAAGAGCGTTCCCTGTGGAACCCCGCAAGAAATAGGAAGTGCATCTGAATAAATGTTTTTATACTTTACAACTTGACTTCTCTTTGACAGAAAAGATGCAATGATATTAACTAGAAAAGGTGGTACTTTAAATTCATTTAATAATTTTTCAACTAAAACATTGTGACTAACAAGATCAAACGCTTTTTGGAGGTCAACTAAAATAAGATTCAGCCATGTGTCAGGCTCATCAAGTAGTTTATATACAGTGTCGAGAAGGCTAACCAGATAATGTGTCGTCGATAAACCTTTCATGTTTCCGAACTGGTTTTCATCTATTAAATCAAGGATCGTTTCTTTGAGCCAATCTGCTACAAAACTCTCATACATTTTGGAGAATATCGGTGTAAGAGTAATAGGACGGACTCCACTAAAATCCAGTTTAGCCCCTTTCTTCTGTATGGGAGTAACGTACCCTTTTTTCCAGCAATCAGGGAATAAACCGCTTTTGGTTATCGTGTTGAAAATATCTGACAAAGGTTTTGATAGTTTGTCGGGAAATGCTTGGACCAAATCAATCGGAATATCAAGAGGGCATATTGAAGTTCTCTTTAGTTTACGGATTTTTGCTTCAACATCCACAGGTAGTATTACTGGGATAACATGGTCTGGTAATGGGGGAAAAGAGGTATTACTTGGGAGAGGAGGAAGAGTTTGCACAATAGCCGAAAGGTGTTTATTTAGCGAATTAGCTGTGGTTTCTGGCGGTTCATCAAGGTTGAAGTCAACAATTTTGACTGTTTTACCGCTAATTTTCCTGACTGTATTGTACCACTGCTTTGGTCGGGATTTGAAGAGTTCGCTTACTTTGTTACGGTAGTACACGGATGAAGCTTTTCGGATCTGCTTTTTTATACATTTTCTTAATAGATTAGCTTCTTCAATTTTTCCTTGACGGAATAGCCTTAGTTTTTGGCGGATTAAATTTTTCAGTGTATCGTTTACGTACGGCTTATCATTGGAACATCTTTTCTTTTTAACTTCTGGGAAGTGAAGGACATAATTATTAAGAAGCTTTTCTTGAAAAATTTCGGCCTTCTTATTAGAATCATCAGCAGCAAGGACATCATCCCATTGCTCTTCTGACAGCCATGCCCCGAACTTAAGCAGGCCACCATCAGTAATTGGACGGTATTTAAATTCATCAAACTTGTACTTTGGAATCAGGCCTTGTATCGGGTTTAGTGATAACGTGAAATGGTAGCTTCCGCCAAGCGGGGGGAGGGAATTGGGTTTTTGATAAAATTCATGCATGTTTGTGCATATTTTGTCGAGTGAAGTGCCACCTTTTGTCGTTGAAATATTAACGATTTGTTTTAAATTTGCTTCCCGACAAAGGTTACTGAGGTTTAGCTCATTCCCGTCCCCTGAAAGCAGGATCCCAGCGTTAGGATGTTTTGACTGGAGGTAATCAAGAGATGCATGAAGTTTGTCCAAGAAATCTTTTCGCTGCTCTGATTTTTGGCCCGGTGAATAATAAAAGCATCCCACAATAATGTTACTGAAGGGGCGAGGTAAAATTTTTGGTTTAACTTTTATCCAGATCATTTCATCATATTCATTAATTCCGGGAACTTTTACTTCGCTAGGTGACAAATTATTACGGCAAAAAATCAAAACTCCTCCACCCTTTTTACCAAGCTTATGGTCATGTGGTCGAAGTTTAACAAACTCATGGAAATCAGCCATCTTCAAAGTTTCGGTGTTCTGGGATTGAACCTCAGTAATGCAAATTAAATCTGAGGCTAAACTTTTTGCAGTAAGTTCAAGTTCGACAATTTTCTCAAAGTTAAGGCTTTCTGCATTACTTAATAGGAGGCGAGGGAAATGATACCGTTGATTATTATTTGTATGCTCCCGGGTGGGACTCCCAGGACACACCTTTTCATCTGGCGAACGATTTGACGCGGAAGTAGGAGGACGCGAATGGGATTTAACAGATTTTCCAGGAAGCTGAGTACGAGGGATGGGTGAGAAACTGTTTTCCAAAACAATCGGGCAAACAGGAGGAGGTGCCAAGAAATTCTGGCTCCCAGCCGTAGGGATCATGATATCACTGTAAGTGAGGGGCTCAAATCTATTTTTTATTGGAATTGATGAAACGAGAGAAACTGCGCCCTCGCCAGTAGTAGAATTATCTGTTACACTGCGGTACCCAGGTAAGGGAAAGGAGGAGGTGGGAAAGGGAAGTTTATTTGCTTTGACACCCGACGATGGTTTTGATTGAGGGGGCTTGGGGGAGCCAGGGGGAAACGAGGCTTGTGATATGACTGCACGAGTGACAGATGGGAGAAATGATGAGTGGAAGGGGGAGGGGGTATGGGGTCGAGTATGCTTTTCACTCCCGGATAAGTACCACAAACGGACACCGCTTGAAGCAGAGGGTGGCGTTTGGGGGTTGTCCTCAGTGTCACTGGCCCTCGTTCTAAAAAATGACGGTTTTCAGTGAAAGACCTGGGGGGCTCCGGAATATTTTGCGTCAGTTTCAAATTTCGCGGCAGAAACTCTTTCGGTATCTCAATATGCAGTTTGTCGCATCCAAAACAGAGACCGCTGGAGGCGGCCTTGCAGACTGAAACATGATCAAATTTACAACGATTCTTATTGCACTGGTCAACAATGGCAAACTTACAGATATGCAAAAATTTGCATTCGTGGCGCTTACATTTGCCTTTCAAAAACTGACGACAAACTTCCGGTCGCGCGAACTTCGTTGCTTCACTCTGTTCATGTGAGAATCTGCACGAAGTACCGTTTCTGCATTTTCCGCTGTCAAAGAACTTACACGCCTTTTGCTTAGTGACTGGTTTCACAGAAGCCGGATTTGTAACTTTTTCACGAGATGTTTTGACCGAATCATGAGCGTGGCTACACTTGTCACCTAATCTACAGAAACCAGCAGTGACGAAAGAAAAGCACTTGAGTTTCACTTGTGACCTGCCAACCTGTTTGTCACTGCGAAACTGGGGGGGATTGCTGGGGAGTTCATTTGTACTCGTACTGGCAGTACTGGCTGGTGGTCCGATTTGTAAAGGAGTTTGCAGAGGTGCATTTTCCTCTTCACGGCTAACGAGCGGAACACTGTGAGCTGTCGATTGCTCCTGTCTTACACTATCACTGTGGTTCCTTAGCATGTCATTCAAAGCTAAAATCTGTCTGTAGGATTCGATAGTCTTACGTAGCTCTTCAATCAAAAGGTTCTGCGTATCGATAGTTTTCTGTTGGTTTTCAACCTTCAAGCGCAGTCCGTCGATAATTGGGGCGGGGTAATGTTTGGTCGTAGAGGTTTGCGGTGTAGAAAGATAAGGGGTTAGGCCTTTCTTGTCCCAAAGGAGAGACTGTTGTACTGCTGGGTTCGAAATTGAGTAGGAGCTAAAGGCACTGCAATCCAGATCATCTTCGATATCTACCGATTCTGACCCAGATCGAACAGTTGACTCCTCTTCTTGCGAGACACCTGGACACGGGGTAATATATGTCAAGCACTCTAAAGTCACTTTCTTTGAGGGAGTCGATTTGATCGGTGACGGTTCAGGACAACCTTCAGGATCAAGAACAGTCGTGTTTGAAGTCGCAGGCAAGTAGAATTTCCTGCATGGGGAATTCTCAGTGGAGCTCGCTTCTTTAGTTTTTGGCTCTAGAGTAGGCCTAACCTGCGGTGGGGCTACTTGGGTAGGTCCGGGACTTAGAGCTTGCTCAAAACACTTGGGGCATATCCATTCATCATGATAGTCACCAAAAGACGTGTCAGCGCATTTGCTGTGAACCCAGCAAGTACACATGCTGCACTTCATTGATGAGCGACCGACGGGGTGGCTGCAAATGGGACAGGAAAATTTCGGCATCGGTTTGGACGCCATCTGTTAGGCTTCCGACAAGCAACAGCTCATAAATTCGTCGTTAGAATTTGGCCGCTAGATGGCAATGAGCCACTAACGGTGTGATTGGTCAGGGATGACGTAATATCAACGAAGGACAAACGAGGCTAATTGTCAGATCATGTAACGAGTCTGGCTTGCGATTATTGAATAATGTTTATACAGCAATCGGGTGAAGGATAAACACAGTAATAAGACGAATGCGAAAAGAGTCGGACTTACGACCAATTGCGTCTGAACGGCAAAGCGAATTATCCAAAAGGGTGATTGCGGAGGATGCCTAACCAAACGGGGTGGAAAAAAACTGTTTACATCCACGCTACTCGCGGTCAGTCCTGGGACTGGTATTAACTGAGCGAGTGTGGTTGCGCCTGGCTGTATAATTGCTCGCACCCAAAATTCTTTACCAAATACGAAACAAAGGAATTGAGTAAATAAAAACAAATCGACAAAAAATTTCACCAGTGTTGTGTTCCTCTTCTTTATGCATGTTTACTCTTATACTTTGTTTTGCTTTGCAGAAACCCGTCTGCGTCTGCCGCTCTGGCTTCGAGCTCATCAACAACGAGTGTCGCGACATCGACGAATGCATCAGATCACCCTGCCACTTGACGGCGCAGTGCCGCAATAAACCCGGCAGCTACCAATGCTATTGCTCTGACGGACTAATTGGGGATCCATACAATTCTGGATGCAAGGACCCAAACGACTGCAAGTTGGATTCGGATTGCCCGTCCAATGCAGCATGTGTCGCCGGCATTTGCACAAACCCATGCGATAGCAGTCCCTGTGGGAAGGGTGCCGAGTGTCTGCCTGAGAAACATAAGGCCGTCTGCAAATGTCCGTTCGAAGTACGTATCGCTCTCTTAATAATTAATTAGTTCCTTTTTGTCCCTTCTCACCCGTTTAAGTTATTGGGGATAGTTAGCAGCGTTTTTGGTTTGGAAGTTTTTGCTGTTTTGTTATTTAGGCGTACCAGACCGGGAGGTCAATTTTCTTTCTTTCTTTTTCTTTTGTCTGCTTTTTCCTTTTCCTAGTAATCAGTCATCATTGGTGTTTTGGGGTTAGTTCCTTACAGGTTAACCTCTGGGCATTGAAGAGTTGGTTGTTCTTTAGGTTGGAATAAACCCATTTGCCCAGACAGGCAACGCATTTGATAATGGCTATCTTTGGATCGTCAAGAAACATCATTATAATTGGATGATGTTATCCACATTTGAAATGATAAATAACATAAGGCACACACATAGATCAATATCTTTCGGTTGGTTTGAGGGGGAGGGGGCCCGACAGTTCACTAATTCAGACTGCTAGGAGTTTAATAACTTTTAAAATGAGGATGTACACTTGCAACGAGAGAGTTTTTTTTACAAAGTTGAGAACAAATCTTGTACCGTCTTATCCTGTTTTATCTCTTGTTCATTTGAAACGTTGTTTTGATACACACCGTATGTTCTGACAAATAAATTTTGGACGTCAGCCGGATATCAAAAGAATTTGATACTAATTTATTTATTATCCGCTGAATGAACTAGGTGACAGCAGAACAGAAAAAAAACGACATAAAGGAAGGTCAAACAACAGATTAACAAAGCAAATTTGGATAAGATTTTCTGATTGGGTCTGGAAGGCATGGCAGACATCAAGTGGACGATGCGATGGATGACGTAAGGTGCACAACATAGACATATGTTCTGAAATGATGTACTTTATACAATTCTACGTCTTAGAGAAAGAAAAGTTCGTTCTACAAAAATAAGCTAGAAACTTCCACTTCCACCAAATTCCAGAAGAGTTTGTTAACCAAAAAGAAGCTTGAAACACACCAGAAAGCAGTAGCCTGTCCTGAGGGCTGGGGGAGTCAGCGACGACACTGACAAATACTATCATTCAAATTTCAACGATCGTGTTAAGAACTCATCATTTTTATTCGTTTCTTCCCAACAGACATCTGGCGATCCCCTTGTTGAGTGCTACGCTCTCGAATGCGTTGATGCAATGGATTGCGCCAAGTCAGAAGCTTGCATCAACTTCAAATGCGTCGACGCCTGTCAGTCCAACGTCTGTGGACCCCAGAGTACATGCATAGCCCAGGGACACAAGGCTGTCTGCAAGTGTGCTGAAGGATATACTGGTAATCCAATGGTTGGTTGTGTGCCGATTCTATACTGTGCTGGCGATCTACAGTGTCCTGGAGGAATGAGCTGTGTGAATGGATTATGTTCAGGTGAGTTTCACCTTTTTACACCCTCTGTGGGGAAATATGATAGTGGAGAAACTTAGACTTGGCAGGAGATTCCAGGTTAAAACCGGGCCTCCTTGGCCTTTCAGTCAACATTTTTTAGGTTTTTTTTTGAAAGAATTATAGTTAATGAACTTTTCTGTTACCTTAAATTACCTTAAATTACCTTAAATCGCATTGCCCAACGACAAAGGTGCCAATGCTCCTGTAGAGTCGCTGGTTGAGTGATGATTTTTTTTCATCATTGGTTGGTTCGTGGACTGGTTGGTTTTTGTGGTTGGTTGGCTTGATGGTTGCAGAACTAGTTTCTGGTTGATGACTCTGCTGCATCCCGTTCGTATTTCCAGGGTTTTGATGACCATTCCTTGTCCAGCTTGGCTTTGAAGGCATCCACTGTTTCAGCCTTGACAGTATCCTCGTAAAATTACCCTGTAACATTAGAAATAACAGATTAAACGATTAAAGTAAAAAATAAAGAAAGAAAGAAAAGCAGCATGGACAAGGCTCTGGTTGTGACCGACAGCTTTCTGGGCAGCTCGCCCAGTTTTGATGTTGTGTTTAGGACTGAAAGCTTATCGACGACTTAACGATTGTATATTAAATTCATAAATAATGGAGGAATTCTAAGAACTCGAACCAATGAGTCGAACCACCGCTAAAAAAAAAGTTCAAATGCACAGTTGGATATGGTTAAAAAAGATTAATTGAGGGACTTTAGATAAATTACGATTAAATGATCAACAAAGCACGTGCTAAGCCATTGGGGACGCAGACTTGGGCATGTGATCTTAGATTTTTATTCTTGTGGAATGGGCAGCTTTCATTGCTGTAGTGAACCTGAAAACGGTCTGGTTCTGTCGGTCCGATCTCGTGTGACGATTTTTCTCGCCCTTTCTAGCACCGTGTCAGAGCGCCCGTGACTGTCTACCATCCGAGCAATGCATCACTGGCGGCTGCCGACCCGCGTGTAGCTCCACAACTCCCTGCCCAAAATACCAAACCTGCCTTGATGGCCTTTGCGTACAGGAAGAGCCGACGTGCCGCGCGGATTCCGAATGCGACTCCCGTTCCGCCTGTGTGAAGAACGATGTGGGCTTTGCGGAATGCGGAAGTCCGTGCGCGGGAGCTGTGTGCGGAAGGAATGCGGAGTGCAGGGTGGAGGATCACGCGCCTGTTTGCGTTTGCAAGAAGGGATTCAACGGAAACGCCAATGTGAGTATTGTAAATACGATGTGAAGCTTTAGTTGCGTTCCTGAATTTAACGATTGTTAAGAAATTGTTAACAACTGTTAACTTTTCGCGTTCCAGGTTTCGGATTTCGAAACTCCGCCCACCTACGATTTCCTTTCCAGAGCTTAACGATTGTTAACTATTTTGTAACGATGGTCGGGGAGCATCGTTGGGAAAAGTTAACAATTGTAGAATTCGGAAAAGTTAACGATCGTTAAAGCTGCAGCCCCGAAATAAAGTTGACGATTGTTAATAGCTGTTAAGTGTCTGGAACGCAACCTTTAGTACGACTGGAACTTTTTTTAAGACGTTGGTCGTTTGTCTTTCCAGTAGGATATCTGCAATTAAACAAGCGATTCGGCCAGCACTTTAACGAATTCCTTAGACAGTTCCCAGGAACAGTGTTTCAGACGAACTTTGTAGAGGCCCGTGGCCTACTTGTTGCGTTATGTTATTATTGTTATATCATTATGAAAGCTAGATCATAATGAGAGACTTGCAGAAAAAAAAAGTTTGGCACACCTCTGCCTGGTTCCTATTTACTAGCGCTCGCTACCATTATGGGAGTGAGGATGCTCTGTGAGGAAACCTGTTTTACTGTGTTTTAACTGTGATCTGTTTGCTAGGCATACCATGCGGATGGCATCCTATAAAGGCGTTCACCTGTATATATCGTGTTGAATCCGGAATAGTCGGATATGTCGTTGCAGGATCCGAACGAGACTTGACAAGTGTTAATTTATGTATCTTGTGATACACTTATGTTAACTTGTTGTCCGAAACCGAGCATCTAATATACTTTACCGTGTACCCAAGCGGTTGTTACGTATTGGACCATACCGGTACTCTAACTTTAATCCTCGAAGGGTTGGTTCGTAACTGTGGAGGGGGAAGTTCGGACGGTAGTTCCTGGGTCCTACATTCAATAAACAGTGTCTAGAAAACACACTTACGTTTAATATTGAAGTTCTGCATACATGGAATACATCTGTTAATCCAGCTTTCCTTAATCACTACTGACTTGCTACTGACTTCCTGAACGAAAAACTGGAAAAACTGGCACTTCGTGAATGCAACTTAGGGACGCTGTGCAAGAAAAGGGCAGCTTAGTTAAATTGTGATAAACGTTTGGAATTGAATATTTCGTGTCGTTACACAAGCTTGAATTCGAATCCCCAGTGGTAGTAGATGATGCTGTGGTTTAAAATCTATATTAGTAATTACGTGTGATTGTAAGTGTGTCATAACCCCCGCTGATAATAGCAACTTCGACTTTGTATTCTCACACTCACACTTCACTGTGTTTCAAGGATGAGAAACTCGGCTGCATCCCGATCGAATGCCAATCAAACAACGACTGCGCACCGAGCAAGCAGTGCACAAATTTCAAGTGCGTCACGCCTTGTGCAGTCTCCAGCCCTTGCGCAACCAACGCCATCTGCATCAACGAAAACCACAAAGCCGTTTGCCGTTGCCAGCCTGGTTACACAGGAGATGGCAACACTGGTTGCGCACTTGTTGACAACTGCGCTTCAAATCCCTGCGCGCCTGGCGCGATATGCACGAACGGCCGGGGAACGTATCAATGCGTTTGCGGAAACGGGTATATTGGCGAGCCTTATGGAGATGGGTGCTATGAACCGGCGGAATGTGAAAAAGATGATGACTGCCCGAGCAACGCCTACTGCGGGGAGGAGAACGGCAAAGCGAAATGCAAGGGTGAGCTTTGGTCAATTTTTTATCTCTAAAGAATTAGTAATTTATTCTTTGAACCTTATAGTTCCAGTTTCTCATCACAGGTATATATTTGCTACATACAAGCTCATATTCCTCGGAAGAAAAAATAGATTAGCTTCTGTGGATTAACTCTCACACTGTCTCTCCGGCGTGAAAGTGTATGTAGCTACCGATTGCAACATTGACTAACATCGTCAGAAAACGTCTCTGATTGGTTTGTACAGTTAGAATAGAATAGTGATTTATTCGCTCACACTTTCGCTTTCACGGTAACAAAACCAAAATTGGTGAGGACTGTCATGCACAAATTCGTCAACATAACATTTACATTTAAAATACGTATTATGGTCAAAGGCTATTTAAAATTTCCACAATCTTTGGTATAAAACTATTTTGGTAACGGCTGTGTTTGGCCGCTACTGGTTGGAATATTGGGACCTTCGTAGAGACCGCGCGCTCTCGCCTTTCCCTAACATTGTTGTATGGGTGAGGGAGAAACTCATTGTAGATGGGGTGCCAAATAAGTTTTTTACCGATCTCGAGGCATAGGTTCAGTCGGATAGTACCTATCCGACTAAACCAATCACAAACGACGTGAGATGAGTGCTTAATGGTGAAAAACATATCTGTGTGATGTTTTTCAGATTTGGCTATAGAGAGCGAACGCACGAAAAGAAAAATGAAAGGAAGATCGAAATAGACGGGCTGGAAAATCAAAATAGACAGTCCAATGTTTAGTGTCAGATTTCAGTTCTGCTTTAACAAGTGTGAAGTGAGCCTATCTCCGATAGCCTATTTCTTGCATCGTTATTATTATTAATCATGTGTCTGTTGTTTCTCAGGTACTAATGTAACCCTTAAAAAAATTGTTTTTCCAAATCTTTTTCAGTCAAACCAGGGACCCATAAATTTCCTTTACAGGGGGCTTGTCAATAAGAGATTTCTGATGCTATGTTGACCGCACGGAAGATAGTTCGAGAAATACCCACGGTCCAATCACGTTCAAGACCAGATAGACAAAATTTGGGATTGGTTGCTGGCGCCTTGAGGGAGGAGTCTCTTTGGCGCGCATGTCCAATGAGGCAAACAAGAATGCAGATTCGACCCTAGTGGGATTTTTGGAAAGTAGGACTGGTTCGGTCAACATAGCAACATAGAAGCATAGGAAATGACAAGCCCGCTGTAAAGGAAATTTATGGGTCCCTGGTCAAACTGATAGGGCCATTTCACGCGGCAAGGACTACTAGATCGGTAGCGTCACCTAAGGTGCCCTGCGACTGGTGCCCTGATAGCCGTTTCGCTTTGGTCTCCGTGGTGTCTCTTGGTAAAATATGGTTTTATAATTGTAAGATCGACTATTTTAGACATCTGCGCCGACGTAACCTGTGGTGTCAACGCCGAATGCACCGTTGGGAACCGTATTGCCGCCTGCAACTGCATGAGC
Organism: Branchinecta lindahli; assembly: GCA_023053555.1. Classification (NCBI taxonomy): domain Eukaryota; kingdom Metazoa; phylum Arthropoda; class Branchiopoda; order Anostraca; family Branchinectidae; genus Branchinecta; species Branchinecta lindahli. The sequence continues at coordinate 4,221,944 of JAKZAO010000008.1, read as the reverse complement.
GGCTACACGGGTGACCCAACCGACCTCGAAAAGGGTTGCTACCCTGAGAATAAGCCATGTGCTAAGGCTAAGGACTGTCCCCAAGGAATGTATTGTGACGGGCGTGTCTGTAAACGTAAGTAAACCGTGTTTTCGTTATATTTTGGCTGGTTAAATTTGACCCCCGCCCCTCCCTCCAGCTATGCCCATACACTGTCAGCCGTTTGATAAAATTTGACACATGTGCTGCGCATCAGCATTCAAATTAACTCACATGCTTAACTGAAAGATAACCCGAAAGAGCAATATCCTCTGGGTCCTACTTGACACCTAACAAGGATGCGCTTCCACTCTGTCAAAAGTTTGAAGACAGCTATTTGAGATTGATTTTTGCTTGTATCATTCAAGATCTACCTCTTCGAGACTTGGATATCGTGCGTCAGGCATATCTTCAAAACCGCATTCTAGGAAAAAACAGTTTCCTTAAGTTGTCCCTTTGAGATGTGAGAAATCTGCATGTTCAAGAAACAGTAAAAGTGAAGTCTTATTTTCGAAGCTGATAATTATATAGGAGGTAAACCTTTGAGAAAATTGGGAAAAAAACAAAATTTAAAAATGTCTTTCAATACCTAGTGTTTGGGAGTTTCCAAGATGTAGGTGTTTCCTGAAAACGTTGACGAGCTCTGAGTCCACAATAGTGCACGGGTCCCTTTGTTTTACGTCCGACGTCTCGGTCCTAAAGTTTTATCATGTTGTTGATTGTATAATTGTAGTTAGATGATTCTAAGTTTTGTAGTTACATTGTCTATAAATAAGTAGTTGTTTCTAGTGATGTAAGAGGCGCAACATCGTTATATTTGGTCAAATATTTATTTATAAATGTTCTTCAACGAAATGGCTTTAGAGTCGCTTTATTAAATGCCTGTCATTCAAACCCTTCTAACGTTTAGCACCCTGCTCAACAAATGCTGACTGCCTCCCTGACACAGTCTGCGAACGTAACCAATGCCTCAATCCCTGCGACCAAGCCGGATGTGGACTCAACGCTGTCTGCCGAGTGACTAATTACGAAGCGAGCTGCTCTTGCCCTGAGGGCTTCACCGGGGATGCGCGCACGGAGTGCATGCGCATACCGACCGTGTGCCGCTCAGGAGAAGAGTGCAGAGGGCTCTTCTGTAAGGAGGGAATGTGCATGGCTGGCTGCAAGGTGGATAACGACTGCGCTTTGAATGAAAAGTGCATGAATGGAGACTGTATGCGTAAGTATATTATGTTTCTTTTTAGTTTGTCTGATTTGGCAGAGTGCAGGGACATCTGCAGCGGTTTTCACCATCTTTGAAGTGTTACTAAGGTCTTGGGACTCATCAACGCGAACGAGCAACGAGGATTTTAGGCATTATTGAGCAATAAATTTATCTATTTATAACACCAGTACACTGTGCAGTCCCATGATAACAGTCCTATCCTACCGAGTGCCAAAATTTGTTGGTATTCCCCTGATGTTAAAAGAAAAAAGTTCCAACCGTGCGATATCAAGTGATATCGCACGGTTGGAACTTTTTTCTTTTAACATCAGGGGAATACCACAAAATTAAAACAAGTGTACTGGCAGGGGGCACAGGTATTAAAATCTTTGACATCTAGGCGAGTGGGGGTGGGTGGTTTGGTCTCAAGATCGTGGATTTAATCCGGGGTGGGTTTCCTTGTAAGATTTCCAGGCCAAACCTGTTCTGAGGAGCTCTTGAAAATACCAGGAAGTTACATAACTTTCCCACCAAAAAATGTTCCACTCAGTTCAGGTAGCTTCTTCCTCCAACGCGGGCAACATGTCACTTGACTCCTCCTCCGAGGCGTGAAACCTGTCACTTGTCATACTTGACACCTCCCAAAGAAGGAGCCAACTCATATCCATCGGCCAATTCGAGGCCGCGGAACTACCTGAGTTTTGGAGAGAAAAAAAGTTTTTCTAGGTAAGTTATAGCCTGTACTTACATACCGAGCTAACTTTTCTCTCTCTCTTTTGTTTAGTTACCTGCCGGTTTGACAATGACTGCTTCCTTGGCCATATCTGCATATCCAATCAGTGCATCATCGGCTGCCGCAGCAATGATGACTGTGCATCTTCACAGGCCTGCACGAATTCCAAATGCACAAGCCCATGTTCAGCCACCTCGTGCGGACCTAATGCTATCTGTGCTGTGGTTGGTCACCGACCCCAGTGTTCCTGCCCGGAGGCTTTTATGCCCAACCCAACCCCGTATTTAGGTTGTGCCCGACAGCCAGTTACCTGTGGAGGAAACAAGGATTGTGAGGATGGGTTCATGTGTATGGAGAAAACTTGCAAGCCGATTTGCGCCAATGACGCCAACTGCCTGGCGAATGAGCGGTGAGCTTTTTGCGATTTTTTTACGACGAAACTTACTAAACTTAAGAAGGAATCTAGGCTAGGCTAACCATTATCAGTTGGTGAATAAAAAAAAAATACACAGAGGGTCGTAGCCTATTCACCAGTGAGATGCCCATAACACAAAAGAGAGCACACTCTGTGCATCGATAGGTAGGATCATGTGACCGAAAATTCAGGCCGAACGCAACACCAAGTATAATGGGGCATACTGCTACCGACGGTTTTATATAAGTGAAGACGCGCCAGTAAACTATCAGAAGTCGGATAACAGATAACATGGTTGCGCATCGTGTTAAAAGTTATCAGAATAAATCTGTTCGCAAATCACGAAACTTAATAAAGGGCAATAACACCAGTACACCGTGCAGTCCCATGATATCAGTCCTATCCTACCCAGTGCCAAAACTTTCTGGTATTGCCCTGATGTTAAAAGAAAAAAGTTCCAACCGGGCGTTATCAAGTGATAAGGCACGGTTGGAATTTTTCTTTTAACATCAGGGGAATACCAGAAAATTAAAACAAATGTACTAGTGTTATAATCATTATCGCCCTTGCTTTTCTTCGGGCGATATAGCGGAAAAATTTGGCCCGCGGGTGGCATGATAGGCTGATATCGCCCGAGCACAGCGATAATATATAGTAACAGAAGGTTTGTCTCAAAACAAAACACTTGAAATATGTCGTAGTATTTTCATAACGTTTAACACAAGACTTTGCAACTTTGTGTTATCTGTTATCAATCTTCTAACAGTGTAGCTATCTGGCTAGGCTGCGCTGTGAGCGGAGCTTAGAACGGATATTACAAATAATGCTCATTTTACGATCGTCTATCTTGCTTTGCCACCATATAAAAAAAAACGTCATAATCATCCTGGGGTGGGGGGGAATGCCGTCTGAACCTTCCATGATGAAATACAGCAATAAACATTACTAGATAGGAACAAGATACTTATTTAAAAAAAGTAGATATTATAGAAAAACAAATATTTATCTTGGTGTATGAACACACCAAAGGTTTGCGATTACTTTCAATAAAAAAGAAAAGAAAAGTCATAATCTTCCTGCCGGGGTAATGCGGTCTGAACCTTCTACGATGCAATCCAGTAATGAACATTACTAGATAAGAAGCGGATGCTTATTTTAAGACATATACATTATAGAAAAAACAATAAAACAAATTATCTTGGTATGAATAAACCAAATGTCTGGGTGAAGTAAAACATGTTTTTCTTTCAGATGTGCTGAGAACGGTGTTTGTCGACCGGTTTGTCGTCTTGACGACGATTGCCGTAGTGGGGAGATCTGCGGAACGAACTCCTTATGTATACTCGGCTGCAGAAGTGACAACGAGTGTCCGAGCGACCGAGCTTGTGTGAACGCAAAGTGTGCAGGTAAGTGTGCAAAGATATAGTTATTTGATATGACCGATGCTGATAATGAGACGAGGAGGAACAAATATCGGGTCAATCAGCTTGGACCGCTGAACCAGTATAAGGCCAACCATATTTGACAGTGCAAAAGGGATACGTCAGCTAAATTTTATTCTAGCTATATTTCGGCCCTCTTGGCAAGGGTCCTCTTCAGGCTCAAAACCGCTCAAGTTGCTGAAGCTGACGTATCCGTTTTGCACTGTCAAATATGATTCGCAGTCAGCTTGGGCTGAAGGAATATTTATAAGGCCAACTTAGAGAGAAAGACTGTCCGTGCCCGCAAATCAGCTAAATGAGGTTTTGCGCGGAGTGAAAAGCAAATCGGGACTCACTTTTTTGTTCTGGAAAGTCGTGTTCTCTCGCTCTAGAAATCGAAGAGACTTTTCCCTAACAATTTGTTATTAAATATAAGAATAGAATGGAAGTTCGGCAATGCGGAAATAAAAGCTCCAGACAAGCCAGTGGCATAGCCTACAACAAATATCGTTAATTGTTTGATTTTTATCATTGAATACATGGCCACGGAGAGCATTCTTCTCCTGAGCGTGGCGTTTTCAAAATAGGGATGTTCATTTCTGGAGGTTTGCACATGCAGACTCCAAGACAAAACGCGCAATTCATTCAAATCTTGTACAGCGCTGGCCGGATCGTAGTGGAATTTCTTCTAGATATACGTTTGGGCTTAACTGGTTAAAAAATATCCAGAAGAAGGGTTGATTGGAAACATTTGTTCATTTCTAAAATTGTTCGGTACTAAAATAAGGACAGATGCAAAATGGAGCAAAAATCATAGCTTGGATACACTATATCGTATTTGGATTGGGTTTTCTGCAGGCAATGTTAACGGAAGTCATACAGATGGGGATGATACTTGATACTCTTCATTCAGGTGTCCTTTAACAAATAGAATAAACAAAAACAGCAACACAAAAATCTTAGGACACTGTGCTTAAATACAGAAAGCTAGTCTAAGAGCGTGTTCCATCCTACTTATCGTAGTTACTACGCTAGTCGCCGTAGTTACTACGCTAGGCTGGAATGCTTTTTTATTTTTTCGGTCAAATATCAGACCGCGGGCTGATCCGACCAATCACGTTACAGAGATGCGTAGTTACTACGCTCCCGAGCGTAAGCAAATATTTACTATTAGTTACTATTTTGAGAAGGTTGGAACGGTCAGCGTAGTAACTTTTCGTGAGGCCGGAACGGAAATAGTAAGTTACTATTGGTAGAGGGGTGGAACACGCTCTAAGGCTCTGCGGAATTAATTTTGGTATAAACAAGGATTGTGTCAATAAACGTAGAAAATGTGGACAAGAGTTTGATAATTTTCGTCATTTTAGACAAATGCAAAAGCAGCCCATGTGGCGCCAACGCTCTTTGCAAGACTGAACTGTATCGTGCAGTGTGCAGTTGCCCTGCAGGTCTGGAAGGCGATGCTGCAGTAGCTTGCCGACACCCAATTTCAGCCTGTAAGGATGCCGCCGATTGTTTGGATTCAGGAATGACCTGTGTCGATAGTCTCTGTAGACCCGGCTGTACAAGGTAAGTCTGGATCTGTAGATATACTCTATATGACCAAGTCCGAAACACGCCAGTGATCCTTGGGAAGAACGAGAAACGTCACCCAAACGAATCCTCAAAATTGACCTAAATCATATGTAAACCAATCAACATCGTTCGTTGTGGCAAGGTTGTGGTGATATTAGCTCTTCGCTAGGCACACGGCGGTTCTTCCTCGGCACAAAGAGTTAGTCATCAAGAGTATTATCTTTTAACTAGTTTAAACAAGATTTACCGTATATGGACGTGTACCCGTTTAGTTTATCAGAGTTGATTCCCAATAGAATGTCACTCCGTTGTTAGCCGTTATTGTTCCCTCAATTCTTTCTGTTTGTTTTTTTGTTGTTTTTTTCCATCCCTCTTAACGAAGGAGTAACCAATCATAATTGACTGCGCTAAACGAAGACTTCAGCTGATTTTGTTCAGCTGACGTAAACAAATTTTATTGACAGAAAATTGAAAGAATTTTGAATTGACAAAAAAAAATTTCAGCTGACGTATCCGTTTACCGCATTCAACTATAATTTGCAGTCAGCTTGGACTGAAGAAATATTTGTAGTGATCAATCATTTAGACGTTTAGCAACACAAAAAATATCATGAAAAGAAAAGAGAGGTTTGAACTCTCGGATTGATCAAATATGAAAAATTTGGATAAGTTGTGGGTTGGGAGGGATGACCCTTGGAAAAATCAATTTAAACCTGGTCATCTTTTTCTCTCATTTGATGATGCCAAGCTTGTAAAGTGAGCTGAGGTTTTGTTGCTGCGATCTTTCGGCCGGTCTTAGCGAGGGTCCTCTTTGATAGGCTGGCACCTGCCTGTAGGCCCTTCGACAACAGGAGAAATAAAACAAAATTACAGTCAAGGCTTCTTAATTGCTCCGGTGCAAACTACGTAGGTGTAGTGTACGGTAGTGATAGTAATATTTATCTAGTGATCGACTTGCACACTACCAGGAGATAATTTGCAAGGGGAGAGGCCGAAATTTTGACTGCTCATGGTGTCCCAGGGGGGGTAATTCCGGCACTGCTTGGCCGGAAGGAATACTCATTTTTTTCTCTCTCTCTCTTATTAGTGACCAGCAGTGTTTGAGTGACGAAAAGTGCACGAATGGCGTCTGCCGAATCGTTTGCAACAGCGACGAAGCGTGTGGCGATGGACACATCTGTAACGGACGCATCTGTGTAATCGGATGTAGATCTGATTCATCTTGCCCAAGTAACCTGGCTTGCCTCAACGAAAGATGTGCAGGTAAGTGTGGAATCGCAAGCAGTGATAAGATAAAATTTTGTTTGCCGCAAGGGCCAATACGTAAAAATAAAGACAGACATAAAGTCAAAATAAAGTCGTAAATATAAATAAAAAGATAGACTAAAACGTAACCTCGTACAGGAGTATGGGTTACGCTATCCTTAGGAACCTAGCCAGTTATTCAGTATTAAAGTTTAACTGAAAAGCCAACTCATTTGTGTGTCATTTAATTGGATACACTGAATTATTTGGATTCTGCAAAGGGATTTTTTTTATTTTCCACCATCTGCTGTAGTTATGAGGCTCAGAATATCTCCAGCCGTCCCCACAGCGTAAATTCTACTATGACACGGGAAATTTTAATCTCAACACAAATGCGGCTTTTCAGTGGGAAGTGGTGAGATCGGTGAAGATTGCTTAGTGCCTGAACAAAAAAAAAAATGATCAATCTTTCTCGTAAGGCATACAGCAAAAATACAAGCGCACAGAGGCACCACAAATCACACGGGAATTCCACTATTTGAGAATCGATTATTCGTGAATAGCAGAACAACGCAGTAACTCATTTTCAGCGGGTAGTGATGGGTAACTAGATTGTCCTATCCTAGCCCTTTTCGGTTAAACTTTAACGTTCGTTTAGCCTCCAAGTAATCTTCTGATAATAGATTTTCTTCTGATAATCTAATCTTGTTCACGTAAGCTCTCATATTCAATGCTTTGAGTTCTCGTTCATACGACCACAGATCTGTTATCGAGCGACATGAATGAAATGACGATGTTGTGCGTTATTTCAGTCCCTATACTTTCAGGAATATTTTGGGAATAAAAAAGTGGGGTTGAAGGGTTACGGTATCGCAAAAACGGACCAAAATAATACACTTCAGGCATCTGTTTGAAGCATTAAAATAAGCCCTTTACTTCTTATATAGCAGTGCTAAACTGTTTTCGTAATCGCTGTACCAAAGTACCAAACCTTAGTACCAAAACTTTGAGTGTGTGCGTTTTTTTTTGTTTTTTTTTCTGGCACTTGTTCTTGTATCGTGCTTGTATGTTCTTGGTATCAAAGTCTACGGTGAGGAATTAGTTTTAAGCAGAATAGGCGTAAAAAGATCAGATTAATCATATCTGACTAATCAAACTCGGACGGTCTTCCAGGAGGGACGTCGTCGTTGTTTGCTTACACTTACAGTTCCCCATTTCAGATCCCTGCGCAGAAACGGTAAGCGGTTGCGGTTCCTGTGCAGTCTGTGAAGTCGCCAACCACGTAGCTCAGTGCATCTGTCCTGCTGATACAGTAGGAGACCCAGTGCTTGGCTGCACCACTGCTCAGAAACGCTGCACAACAGCTGTGGACTGTGGTCTGAAAGGAGTCTGCGAAAGTGGATTCTGCTCAAAAACTTGTTCCTCCAATAACGATTGTGGCTGTGGGTGGAATTGTCTGAGTGGTCAGTGCAGGCAACAGTGCACTTCTGATAGTGGATGCCCAACGGTAAGCTTATTTTCATACTTTTGGCTTCTTTCTAAAACTCTTTTGCGCATGCGCTCTATGTCATGCTGTGTGAGTCAGTCCTTAATACTCTATATGACCTGGTCTGACGCCAGTTACCACCCAAACAAATCCTAAAAAATGAGTCAAATCCCATGGAAACCAATCACCAGCGTTTGTTGTGGTGACGTTTCTGGTTCTTCGCTAGGCACACGGCGATTCTTCGTCGAAACGAAGAATTAGTCAGCAAGAGTATTCGAAATACTACGCCTTTTATTTTAGTAGAAACTGATTTCCCCACAAATCAGGGGACCGAAACATCCAACTAACCAAAGTGGAAACAGGCCTAGGCACCTTTGCTCGACTCGGAACTCATCCCACTCTGCTGGTGTACTTCGAAAGGCGCTAAAATAATGAGGACATCACGAATTCAGTGTGAATGCTCCTCAAAGCCTATTTGGTAGGCTTCTTGTCCTTGGTTCCGTTTCCGTTTTACTCATCTTCGTTCTTATTTCAGGGTCAGTTCTGCAAGAATAACGCTTGCATCGTTGGCTGTCGCTCAAATAGCGATTGCCCTAGCGACAGCGCTTGCGTTAACGGTGCCTGCGCCAATCCCTGTGCCGCTGATCCATCTCCGTGCGGTACTGGCGCTGAGTGCCGCGTTTCACAGCGTCGGCCTGTCTGTCTGTGCCCGAGTGGAACCCAAGGCGACCCAGGCAAGGAGTGTGTAAAGTGAGTGGAATTTGTTTGGCTGGCTGCATGCGTTTTCGCACCTTTGTTGTGTTAATAGCTTCGTTACCTGGGACAGCCAATTTAAAATGGCAGCTCCCGGAACCATATCCGGCCAACTACTTTCAGCTTTTCCGTCTTAGGGATTGCGTTGCGAATCACGCGAACTTCTTACAATCTTCCCGCCTATTTTCAGCGTGGTATTTTTAAGCTTGTCTCAGAGATTAAGCCTTGCAAGTGCAACCTTTAATGCAGTGAAGCAATAAACCAGTTATGGTCCGTTGGTCGTGCGATCCTACTTGGGCAGCTGTGGTGATTCTAGAGCTAGTACATGCACCGTAGGGGTCGTTACGGAAGGGAGCTCTCATTAGATCAAGACCCTAAATAGTGGTCGTGTTTGGGGTTGGTATCTGATTTGGTGCTCTGCTGTGGTATAAGTGTTTATCTTCTGTATCGTTACTTGTTTTTTGTTCACGTGTTAACGTTTTTCAGGTATCAGTGCATTACCGACCGAGACTGCACTACTGTGCAGCGCTGCTCAGCCGACCGAAAGTGTTTCAATCCTTGCGATGAAAAAAGTGCCTGCGGTGAGTTCGCCCAGTGTAAGACTGTCTTCAGGAAGGCCCAGTGTTCCTGCCCACCCGGCTATTTCGGCAACCCCTTCGTCGAGTGTAAGCTTGGTAAGTACCGTCTCCCAGGGTCTGCACCAGCCTTTTACCTAGAGCAATTACGTCCGTGGTTGGCTGTAAAGCCGGACGAGGCTGAAATAGGGATGGTAAGTTTTCAAACGAAAAGTTGAGATTATTGCTATATTAAAGTTTAACCGAAAAGGACTGGGATAGGACAATCTAGTTACCCATCACTTATTCACTTAAATTGGCTTGAAGACCCGCTGAAAATGCGTTACTTGGTTGTTCCGCTATTCAGGAATAATCGATTTTCGATAGTGGAATTTCCGTGTGATTTGTGGTACCTCTAATTTGTTGTATGCCTTACAAGAAAGAGTTATGACTTTTTCTTTTCAGGCACTAAGCAATCTTCACCAGTATCGCCACTGCCCACTGAAAAGCCTTGTTTGTGTTTAGATAAAAATTTCCCGCGTCATAGTAGAATTTTTGCTGAATGAATGAATGAATGAATGAATATTTTTATTTACCCACTTCTACAGAAATAGAAATAGTGGAGTACATATAAAAAAGAAAGAACACAAGTTAAATTACAACACAGTTTTACACTTCAACAGATTATTACACTTCAAACAAACGGACAAGACCGTGATGCGGAGAAAACGCCGCGACCGACAGATTCCTATGCAGCTCGTCAAGTTTAACAGTTATGTCTGTTACTGAAAATTTCTTTATCATTTTTCGGTTTTTATACCAAATTGGCAAGTAAAGGAGAAATTTACAGTAACGGAAGTATGCGATTCGAATTGCAGCTACATCCTTTTTCTTAAGCAGGGGGTAAAGTCCAGAAAGGTAAAGGACCGAGTGATCGGTCCTGCGGGACGGCCGGGACGGCCGCAGATATTCTGAACGTCATAAGTAGAGCAGATAGTAGAAAACAAAAAAAATCCCTTTGCAGAATCCAAATAATTCAGTGCATTCAACTGACACAAAAATAAGTTGGCTTTTCAGTTAAACTTTAATAATAATCTGTGCCCATGCAAGGCGAAATTACAAAAAAAAAAAAAAAAAAAAATACAAATAAAAAATACAGAAGATTTCGTGAAGCCAGTCAGAAAAGCTTCAGAAAAGGGAGAAAAGCTTCGGCTTAACCTCTTTTTCTATTAATAAATAAATAAAAAGAAGCAATATTGCTGGCTAATATTTTATTTGATTTTCGAAAGTTAGTATTGTTCTCAGTTTTCACACTGTTTTCTCATTTTAGATGTCGATGAGTGTCAGCGCAACCCTTGCGGTGCAAACACCAAGTGTACTGACACCGTTGGTAGTTTTATCTGCACCTGCCTGGCTGGTTGCACCGGTGACCCTTACGGTGGCTGTCTCTGTCCCGCCCCTCAGACCAACCCGTGCAGAGCGACCAAATGCGGTGTCAATGCCCAATGCAGGGTGGAAGGAAACAAGGGTGTTTGCTTCTGTCCATCAGAGTATCCAGTTGGCGACCCGCGTAGAGAATGTGAGTACAAGAGATTAGTATTGTGCCCTCCTTCGACCCCCCCCCCCTCTGCAGTTTGTGTACCAAACATACTCTGCTCTAGAGCTCCGGGATTTTACTGGTTAACGTTCGGGCTGGTTTGGGGCTTAATAAGAAGTTTTAAGTCGGGTATCTGATTGCCTCGTCTTACCTAGTCACTAATTCCGACTATGCTTTTGATTTTCAAAATTCTCAAAAAAAAATTTCATTTTTGAAATTCCTTCTTGGTTTCCCTATTTCTGTGAGTAATTCTCACCTAACTTCCAGTTTTAAAGTGAAGAGTCCTCTGGAAACTCTGAACAGAAAAATTCAGAACTTTCATAAAAGGGCTGAAAACATTCTTGTCCATCACAACCTTTTTCCTTTCTTCACTAAAAAAGTGCCATGATTAGTTTATTTATTTTGATTTTGTGTTATCATTTGTATTTTATTGTAGATTTAGAATGATAGTTTGTTTTTAACGGTCAGTTAATTGTTTGTGTACTATCTCTGAAGTGTTTGTGACACGTTGTTCTCTTTTTTTTATATACTCTTCAGTTTTGAAGGAATCAAATAAAATAATAATAATAATAATAATTTACATACAGTTAAAAAAATACTTTAGACCTGCCCTTAGGTGCGCATTGCCTCCCAACTAATATCGCACGCTATCTGCGAGTGGATGTGTCGTCGAACGCTGCCTGTGATTGGCCAACACGATTCAGATGTCATTTAATGATTAAATTTATTACGTGATCGGTTATAAGTTTATCAAACTCGGTTATCAAACTGAATAAGTATATATATTCCGCGCAACACTTAACGTCACAAATGTGGAGATTGAGCTGTGCTTCAGAACGAGTGACGGTGGTAAGGGGGCGCTGTCGCTGTCTGAAGAACTAGTCTGTCTATGACATCCTTGATGGAATCCTTTTCGTCACGTTGTTGGATGACTTGGCCTCCATGTTTTAATTGAACTTATAGTTTATCGATTTATTTGTATATTTACTTGTGAGAAAGCAGTAATCCCGTAGTGTCAGCCTTCAGTTCTACTTTAAAGTAAAACTTTAAAGAAAAACTGAAGGACTTGACAAGCTTTTTCTCAATGTCATGTTGATGGTTTAGATAGTTTAAACGTTTTCCACGTTCGTACTTCCTGTTTACTTCAGTTGAGTAACCTCGAATCTCTTAGGCTCCATTGAACGTGTTGGTGTCGATTGCCGAGTTTCGGGATGTGGAACGAACGCGAAGTGCTTAGAGGATGGCGAAGTTTACGTCTGTAAATGCAACCCCGGACTATATGGCGATCCTGAAGTCAAGTGTATGCCAGGTATGTACTTATAAGGTATTATGTTTAATAATAATCATAATTGTTCCATGTGTTTTCATCTGGCGATATTTCGGCCTTTCTTGGCAATGATCTCCTTAAGGGCTAAAAGCCAGGCTTCACATTCCAACTTACCAGGTATCTGGGTCTTCGGTACACCCAAGCTAACTCTTCCGAACACCATGAAAATGATGAAAGCTACTTTCGCTACTATTCAGAATTTCGTAGATATAGCTTTTGCTTATCCCTTGCCTCTCCCAATCACTCTCCCTTTGCCGTACCCCATCCATTTGCATATTCATTGTGTCTCCTAAGCCTTCCAGATTCCAGGACGCCCTGGACGCCCATACATTTTTTGACCGGGATTCATGTGCCGGATCCACCTTGAAAGAAAACGGATATCCGGAATCCGGAAGAGAAAACTTGGACGGCTTTAAGCTGAAAATATGAAACTTGCGATCGATACTTGTTTGCTCCTAGCGTAGATGCTGATAGTTAAGGTTCTTTGGTACGGATTCCTCTCTGGATCAGAACTCGAGCCTGTTTCAAAGGGTTATTATCGCCACGAGAATTAATATGTTTCAACTTCGACGTATTTGTGCTTTGTATTGGCCTGCGATCGACTGTCCATGATTTTCTTTTACATCGTTTTTTATATGCAAGTGTCTTATTTTTGCCTATTGCTGTACCGCATAGTGAATTGCTCTTCTTTCCCTGTTGCACACTTCCAGTCACGCGTTTCTTTATCCGCGCTGCTCCGCTCTCTGAAATTCGTTCTTCCCTCTCTTCCAACCCTTCGTTCCATTTTCCTTTGCGTTTGTTTTCCCCGTTCGGAGAGGACACGAAAACTGAGAAATCCTGCAAAATTTGCTGACCACAACAACGTATCCACCGATATTTCTAGAAAGTCGGAACCAGGCCTTTATAACCGTCTGTTGATCGTTTTTTCGAAGATTATTATTTCCCTCCCCGTAGCAGTTCAATCTTAATTTCTGACCACCATCGCACCTCACCCCTTAGTTAGACTCTCCACCAACTGTAGTTTGATTCTGTTCTTCGACTTTAGACAGGATCTGTACCTCGGACTTCCAGTGCCCAGTGGACAAGGCTTGCAACAAAGGGAAGTGCGTCGACCCGTGCTCGCTACGTGACGTTTGTGGTGAAAGCGCACTGTGTCGCGTTGTAATGCACAAATCACGCTGCTCGTGTCCGCAGTGCTTCGTTGGTGACCCGCGCGAGCGTTGCACACCGGATCCGCGTTGCGCTGCGCCCCCGCGTCCGCCCATCACGCAACCAGTGAAGGTTGAGCAAGGCTGCTTGAACGACAACAACTGCGGCCGCCAGCTCATGTGCGACAAAAACACCGGATCGTGCGTTGATCCCTGCGCATATACCGGTTTGGAGTGTGAACCGTCGAAGAAGTGTTCCGTGCGCAACCACAAACCAATCTGTGTCTGCAAGAACGGATTCGTGCTCAGTGACACCGGCGCTCTAATTTGCGGTCCGGATAAGATCGAATGTCGGAAAGACGATGATTGCGCTTCAAACTTGGCGTGCATCAACTCGAAATGCCAAAATCCTTGCGCCGTTCGCAATCCGTGCTCAGCCACGAAACAATGCGAAGTTCTCGAGCATAAACCAGTCTGCATCTGTGTTAAGGACTGCAACCCCAGTGTTTCTATCTGCCTGAGGGACAAAGGATGCCCACCAAACCTCGCTTGCGTGAACTATCAGTGCAAAAATCCCTGTGCAAATTATCCCTGCCCCGACAAGACACCCTGTTATGTAGAGGAGCACAAGCCAACCTGCAAATTCTGCCCGGATGGGTTTAAAGCTGATCCCGAGTACGGATGCATTAAAGGTACGTAGTTGAAGATCTTAGCACCATTTACTGTCTTGCGCTTTAACTATCATTCCTTTGAATGGCTTTGCATGTACTTTACTTGAACTCTTCTAACCTTTCGCTTGTCTCACATGTTAGTTGAAATCGAAATATTCATAATAATGACGACTTAGCTCAAGCCTAACTCATGTAAGTGGTGTTGGGAACTGGATCGCAGCGTACCTGTTCTGGTTCTTATGGTGCCAAACCAAAGCTAATAAATTAGCATTCCTTAGACTCAGGCATATCTAATGTCGCTTTCCCAGTTGTTTTGTCTTCTAGAAGCAACTATTATGTATCTAAAATAGTGAGTCATCTGAGCCCGACGCCGCAGAAAACGATCTTATCATCCACACCTCAGACAAGCTGTTCGCTTATTGGACCTTGGCGTCGTCGGCAAAGTCGATGGTACAATAAGAAAACAAGTTGCATCTACAAAATTTTTCTGAAAAATGCTTTTGCGCGTGAAAGACGAGGAGCTATTTATTCATTTCTGTAGTTCGGATATGGTGGTAAGTCTTGTTAAAGGGTAGATAACCGAATTTCCATATCGTGCGGCTTCAGCCTGATTGCGAACCGCTTCTCTGTGTGCCGGTACTACTCCTGTTTCCCTCGAACATCTTCCACCGATATAAAGTGGGGTGATCCTCCTGTAGAGTCTCTCGCTGGTTTGTAGCTTGGCTGGTAGATGTTGTTGTTACATCGGCTCACTGGCATCGCAAGGGGCTAGGGAAAATCTGGAAAGGAAATCACCCCCAAGCCAGTACTATTTTTTTTTTTTTTTTTAATTTATAGGTAGGCTATATATGCTACGGACATCGTAGCTTACGCTAAATTGTGCCGTGCCCCGCAGCCATAGATGTGGTACTACTTGCGCTGAAGTTGTTGTCCAGTTTGCCGCAGGACATACGTTGGCTAACCGTTTTTATCCAGAGCTTGCCCAAGGCTCTGCCGATGTTTAACAAACGTCCCTAGTCCCCGTGGGGACTCGAACCCTCAACCTTCCGGTGCCCGACGCGGTAACGACTAGCGCCATCGGAGGTCTATACCACTTTCTCCCTGTTAAAGGGTTAGAGATAATCCATCTCGGGTTTTATTTCAGCCGTTGGATGTCGTGCGGAAACTGACTGCGGCGGTCGTCAGTCTTGTGTCAACGAGAAGTGTGTCAACCCATGCGAGCTCAGTAACCCCTGCAAGAGTGGAGAAGGCTGCACTGTTAAGGACCACGTTCCAGTGTGCGGACCAACGTGTCAGTGTAAGGTGGATAGCGACTGCCCGATTAGACAGTCGTGTGATGGCTGCGATTGTAAACGTAAGTGTCCTTACCAGTTTTACCAAGTAGATAATGCAGCCCCCAAACCACACCTGTCTGAGACGAAGATAGAGTTACTGCGACTCGTTCCTTCACGAGCTGTGGGGAAAGCAAGGGTTTGTATCTTGTTGTATCGCCCGACTAGGGCTTGAAATCACACTAAAACACATAACAATCAGTTTACATGGCTACGGTAGCCACAAAAACGCCATCGGCAGTGCAGCGAATTTGCCGATTTTCTGTAATGTAAGCATGAATTGCTGTGAATTTTCTGTTTTTCAGTTTCAACTATCTAAAAAATCTTCAAAAAATATATAAAAAAATACCATTGCATTCAGGACAAAATTGTCTATTTTATAAGGCCAACAGTAAGATGTCCTAGCTATTTTGTATTATTTCTTAATATTCAATGTAAATTTAGATGAAAAAAAAAGCAACTGAACTTGTCTACAAAAATTTTTGATACCAAGGAGGAAAAAGTCAGCAGCCAGTGACAGCAATATGTCTATGGGTCTATTCACTTGATGATCTTATATATTTTCTCATCTAAGTCACTTGCTGGGGTGCCCCATGCCCTCAAAACCAGCCCAAAACCACCCCAGTTTCATAGAATTCCATTGAAGCACAAGATGGCAGCACAAAACAATGGCTGCCCACCAGGCATTTCACAATGTAAATTACTGTTTTCTAAAGAAGATTTAAGATGCTCAGAGGCTGGATAGATAGGTGATTTTGGCCTCAAATCAGAGCTGAAAGATAGGAGAATCACATTCTGACCTTCAAAAGCTCAGGTTGATTTTTTTTTTTTTTTTTAGTTGCTACCCTGACATGGCAGCCAACAGTTTGAGCCATTATTGTTTGAAAAGGGGGGGGGGACCTGGGAAAACTTTATTTTCAAATTTTTTCTTTCGACCCTGTTCACCTTCAAATTTGAACCCCTTCTCAATTTGATTTCCCATAACCGTTCAAGCTTCCTTCTCTTCTGTGTAGCTAGCGGCGAAAAAGGTCGCCTTTTAGCACCCCAGCCCGTTAAACACTAGTTCAATTAATCAATCACATTTATTTCGCCTTTTAGCACCCCAGCCCGTTAAACACTAGTTCAATCAATCAATCACATTTATTTCCAAATAGCTCAAAAATAAAGCTAGAATAGGAAAAAAAAACAATATTTACAAAATAGACAAAAGCGGAAAAATGGAACGAAACTATGTAAAAATTGGGAAGAGGAATTAGCCGGATATGGAGAAAATTGATTGCCAGTGTTCCTCTCAGACCGACGCACGGACGACGGGAGGGGAGGGGGGAATAGACGGACGGTCTGAGACACATTAATTTTGCTCCAAAATGTTTTGATAGATTAGTTGGTTGGATAGAATCTCGAATCTCCGTTTCTCGTTCTCAATAGTCCTTACTCAGTAATTACGAAAAAACTTATTTGAAAACGAATTGAAAAATGAAGCGAGAATTGAGATGGAAAACGCGACAAATGTGTTTTGAAAGATCTTGTAAAGGCCTGTTTTGTGCTATTCCGTCCGTCTGTGGCCGAGTGGTTATCGCGCCGAACTCACGAGCGAAGGGTCGCTGGTTCGAGTCTCGGTTCTGCCGACTGTTTGGTTTAGGGCGAGGGTTAGTGGCGTTTCCCCGTAAGACAAGCTAAAGTCCACCCAGCTTCAAATGGGTACCTAGAGAAATCTAGGGAAAAGCACGGGAAAGCGTCGGATGACTTGCCCCCAACCACGCATTGCGCCCCGGCCGAGGGCGGAGTATAGGAGATCGGCACCTGCGCTACGCGAACCTTAACCGGTTTGCATGCGAAAGTTTGCCTGTTTTGTGCTATTGAAACAGTCATGATAATTATCCTTTTCAGCGATTTCTTTCGAGCCTGTTCGCTCTGACTGTGAAGAACCCTGCGCTGATGGTGAGCCCAACTGCTTTGATGGCTGTTTTGTTGGTAAGTCAGACTTTCCTTACTTCCCTCACTGTATTATTAGACTTTCCCCACTAAGGGCCCATGCTTTTTTGACCCTCGCGCGCGAATCCGAGGGTATTTTCCCTATGCTCCAGTATTGGTATCTTCTTCAACCCCGTCGGGTATCACTTTGAAGACAAACGTACTGGAGCTGAGCATGCTCACCTCAGTCATATACAAAACGCTGTGGCCAGTATTCACTCTTAAAGGAGTCGTCTCACCGGCTGAGGAAACCTGCTAAGGTAGGAGGAGATTGTGAAGAAGTCATCGAGCGATTTCGCAAGCGATAATCGAAAATCATGGGCCCTTGTATCTGTGTACATTTTTCGGTCCACTGTTTATGTTTTGCACCTCACTTGTAATGATCCACCTAAGTTTTGTACGGGTTGGGACCTTACAGCATCAACTTGGGGATTGTTAGTTCTTACTGGATGTAAAGTTACGACAAGCTAGGAGAATTTATTCCTTGTTCCCAAGAACGTGTGACTTATTTACACCCGACATTAATGATTACTTGACATTTTAGCCTCTACACATACACATTACATGACAGAACAAGAATTCACACATAAAACCCTAACACCAGACTAATATAACCCCACAACACCCTGTGACGGAAATTGACATACTACTGCATACGAACGGATACTGCTGCTAACTCATTGGATCCTGCTTTAACCCGACCGGATGATTGGACCAATCACAGCCTACTGCACATACGGAAAAAGACGAAAACGGAGCAGGCGAGAAGCTTACTGAGACCAGTTGTAATGGAGCGGTGCTGCTAGACGGTGCTTTCAGCGGCGTAATAGCTAGAGCGGTGCTATAAACGGCGCACTTTTAATTACTAAGCTTGCTTTAGTGACTGTGACTTGCTTTTTGTCTAATGCTATTCTGTTTGCTTGGTGGGAAGGCCCATGTCTTGTTTGGACTTTATTTTCGGGATGGGCTATCGTTCAGACAGTATATGTGCAATCGAGACATAAATACTAGTATACTTATTCATTTGTTTGTTTACTGTATGTGTGAAGTACAGGCCCTAAGCTCTGCAGAATCTGCAAAGAGCCGAAATATTTCAGAAATTGGGCTACTGGCCCGTTAGCTTCTTTTTGTTTGAAATTCTAACCAGAACAAATTAAAATAAATTTGATGTGTAATTGGGTGTAATTAGCTTATGGCTATGGCGATCTATGTTTCATTCTGACACAAAGCTCTTTTCCGCTTCTTAAAAGCTTTTCTTGAACCTACTGACATCTAGGTGACGGAATGCACGTATAACGACTTGTGTGAAACTCACTGACATCCTTCCTGTTCTGTCCTGTTCACTGTCTGTTGACAAACAAACGTTTCTCTTCGTTTCACTGTGTCTCATCTTTCGTTTCCTTACATCTCAATCTCATGACTAGATCGTGTAATATGACTCGCCTCCCTCCCCATCCACTCCCCCTCTAGTATGACAGTTGGTATACTGAATGACTTGAGTGACTTGCGCGCACATTTCAGACGCGGCAATCAGGCCAGAAGTTGGCCTTAGACCAGTTAAGCGCTCAAAGCGGATTAGTAACTGTTTGTCCCCCCTTGCCTCGTCATCAGCCTCTGTCACACAGAGGTAATACAATAGATTCTCAAGTTAATTGGCATAAAATAAAAGCTTTCACATTTGACGTTGAAGTGTTCTGCAAAACTCTCATCGGTAGGGAGGTTCGCACCTTCTACTAAAGGACTAAACACAATTCCTAGCAGAGCTTGGTTCAGAAGTTGATGATGGTGATGATCATTTGGGGACTAATAGAAACTGAACCGCAAGGCTCTGAACTGGAGTGGATAATTGCAGTACGAGCGGAAGTTTGCGGCGCCGAATAAATCGAAAATCTTATTGTCCACGGAACTTTCACCAAGAACTTTAAAATATAGCTTCCATGCCTGGTCTCTATTATGCTATACCCATTTTCTTTTATTTTTATCTTTTTATCATTATCTTCCAAAATGTAAAACAATACTTCGAAGCTTCCCATGTATGTATGGAAGAGTTGTCAGCGAAGCTTGAAGCCTTCGGTGAAGTTTGCGGTTCGTGACTAGCAAAACTCCGCTAGGACGAAAAACCGCTAAAAAGTCTGAGGTACTAAACGTGAAGATTGCGAAAGAACGGAGAATTTCCATAAGGAAGTAGAAACAATATAGAAGGCAGAATAAGTAAGAGGGGTCAAGTTTAAAAAAATGTTCCCAATTGCAAAGCTGATTGCGAATGATCTTTGATGGTGCTTAGCGGATGAGCCAGTTGAGATTTAGTGCAGCAGCATTTCAGTAGCTGGAACGAACCTGCAATACTGAAAACGGTCGATCCTGAAATCCTGAAAAAGAACCTGCAAAGTTGCAAGTGATTGTAGATTCGTTCCAGGTACAGCGTGAATATCCTGCCAAGAAAGGCCGAAATATTGCTGGATTAAACCTCAGCTGCCTTACCGATTTTGCCACCAAACAATCTGTGGAATGTGCTGTTGACGAACAGATTAGTTTTGTCTAAATTATACCATAGACACTGTGAGACCGGAAATACAGATTCTACCGAAAAATGAAACCAAAAATCAGGCATTCCCGGGTTCGACCTCTGTGGCAGAAAACAAATAAATCCAAGTTTAGCACTATCAAATAACATTTTTTTTTCTGTGGAATATTGTACTGGCGAAAAATTTGGGTTTTGTACAAATGATAGCACAAACGCTATAAGACCGGAACTCCAGATTCGATCGGAAAAGTAAAAAAAAAGAATCTGACAAAGCCGGGTTCGACCATCTGTGAGTTGAAGAGAACCTTCCACCTTGTTGCAGACGATGAGTGCAATTAAGACGATAGAGTAACTGCGACTTTCGGAGGGGGGGGGGACGTAACAAAACACGTAAATAATAACATACCTTTGCCTTTGATCCTGAGTCTCGGATGCTCCTTCTACTCCTATAACAATGAAAATAGAGTCACCCGCGGCGAGTCGCATTACATGGTCTAGGTAGTCGTAGTTAGTCTAACGTTGCATGTTCCCTACTTTATAGCCTTTGAGCTGCGCTATGGTGTTGAAAGGAATGACCTGGCTGTACTTTCATCGTCATGGTGTCTTTTTGTTCTCTGTCAGGATTTGGTTCTTATTTGTGTTCTAGCACACACTTACTTTTCCTTTTGCACCATAGCACCGCCGGTAGAGCTGATCACTTCTACCACGGAATCGCCCGTCGAGGTGCTAACACCTGAAACACCGTCTACGGCCCCGCCTCTTGCAGCTGTCACTTCAGCTACACCCACGCGTAATCCTGTCATGGGATTAACCCCAAGTCCTGAAGAGCCTATAGTGATTCAGACAGGCTCACCTTTTACCAAACCACCAGCAGTTATCAGGCCAAGTACTGATAAAGAAGAGGTTCCTATCGGTGTCGCTGCTACGACATATCGTCCATCGGTAACTTTAATTCCTGAAAGTCCAGAGGGAAGACCGAATGACCCCTTGGTTATTGCGTCAGAAGGCACAGGAAAACCAAAGCCGATAGCTGTATATCCTCCCGGGAGCACACCTGACCGCCCCTTGTCGTTACCAACGCAGGAACCGGTCGTGGAAGAAACAGAGCCGCCTAGTATAACTCCGGTGCCTGTTATTCCGCCTGTCCAGATCGTGACTGGTCCAAGTCACACAAGAGAGCCCGTTATTTCTCAAAGTACTATATCAGTTCCTGCCCCAATCGGCGTGGGTACGTCACCGACCCCTCCGCGACCTGGGGTGGTTATTTCCTCAAGGCCAAGTGTGTCGATTCCAGCTGTAGAAGTCAACTCAGGACGACCGGAAGAACCTCTCAGTCCGATCGGACAGCCCGGAACTTCCAACCCTCTACTACCAGCTCAAGGGTCCGGGGTGACTGGAGTACCCGGGACATTCCGACCAACGATAACGCCTGGAAGACCGACAAGTCCTTCTCCTGTAGAACCAGTAATCATCCAGAATGTAGATTCGACAGGTGGTCCCAACCCTGGTGTTGGCACACCAAGACCAGTCAGCCTAGAAGTGGTACCTGCTTTTCCATCGCTAACACCAACAACACCGAGTGTAATTACTCCTTCAAGGCCAGATATTACTGGTGCCTCCCTTGATATCGTAACCGAACGACCGGATCAACCACTTGGACCCATTGGTCAGCCGGGATTAAGTAAACCACTTCCCTCACCTGAAGGAGCTGGAGTGACGGGCATTCCTGGTACTCTCCGACCAGCCATCGCTTCCGGTACACCAAGCTCTCCTTTCCCGGTAGAGCCTATAGTCATTGAGAATGATGGTTCAACACGTCGCCCTTCACCTGATTTTGAGACACAAAGACCAGTAAGCTTTGGACCCGTGCCTGTAAGTACCTCGACTGTGCCAACTCGGCGACCAGAGATACCGGATGTCTCTACCTATGTGACACAGCCTCTTGAAATACAAACGGGTGCTCCTGGTGTACGTCCAGCTGTAACCGCAAAACCAGTGATTTCTGGTACAACAGATCCCCAATCTGTGAACCCGCCCATTGGAATTCCCGGAACGGCAAAGCCAGTAAAAGTAACAGACGAACCTCCAGTACCAACTCAAGAGCCGGTGGTTGTCGAAAATGTTGACTCCATTGATTATCCAGCACCTGTGGCAGAGCAAGAGGGAACTGGTGAGTTGATTCCTGTACCTGTGGTCCAGTCTGAAAGGCCAGCTCCACAACCCCCGAGGGTCGATCAGCCATCGTTCGTGACTGAAGAACTGTCCATACTAGCTGGAGCCACATCGTCTTCTTCGGCTCCTTTTGTTCAAACTTCAGCTCCGTCGCAGCCTCCTCGACCTGGAACACGACCACCCAGTGCTGGATTTCCTGGTACCCTGCCACCGAAAGATCGACCTACATCTTCTCGGCCTACCGTTACTGATCCAGTTGTCATTCAGACTGACAAGCCCCATCTACCTATTCCAGCAGTAGGAGAGTCGCTCAGTAATATTCCTTTACATCAGCCGTCAGCTTTGCCTCCTGCACTCGGAAAACCAGTCACGAACCCTCCTTTAGAGTCGACTACTCCAAGAAAACCTGTTGTTACAGAACCAGTATTGGCCGAAGCTTCGGTTGATGGAGAGCCTCTTCGTCCTGTTGGTAAACCGGTATCCCCTCTTCCATTGCCAGGTCCGGAGAAAGCTCCATCTGTCTCAGGTATTCCCGGAACTTTGCCCCCTAGACCAACACCGCCGAGTGCCTCAGCCAGGCCACCTTCCGAGCCTGTTGTCGCTGAAATTGAGTCCGATGACAGGCCACTTGACCCAATCCGGCAACCGTCTTCACCCAGTCCATTGCCAAATGTTGAACAATCGCCACAAATAGTAGGAAAGCCAGCCACAAACCCTCCTTTCCCTTTCGTTACAACTTTCAGACCTGTTGTTACGCATGATCCTGTAGGAATCGAGTTTGAACATTCTCTGGCTCCTCAGCGGCCTTTCACCAAGCCCCCTCCGGCTCCACTTTTACCTACAGTTGACCAAGCTCCAGGATTGACAGGAACCCCAGGAACCCTTCGGCCTGTTCAAGTCCAGACCCCCGGAAGTCCTCCACTTCCCACTGATGATCTTGAAATCGGAGTAGATAGACCAGGAACGCTTCCATCGCCATTCGGCCAGAAGCCTTCTACCCCCTCGCCGTTGTATCCCCAGACGGTTTCACCTGTCATAGGGATACCCGGTTTCTTGCCTTCATCGACGATGTTACCAAGACCTCAACCTAATCCTACCGTCGATCCTGTACTTGTAGAACTGGAGAAACCTGGCTCCATTCTGGACCCTTTCATTTCGTCTGGTACTGTGAGGCCTCTACCAGATCCTGTGACAAGGCCAGGGGCAGTCGGGATTCCCTCCGTTCAGTCTCCTCGGCCTACCACAACAAAACTTCCAGAGATTCCGGTTGAGCCAGTGGTCGCTGAAGTTGAAATTCCGAACGGTTTGGCCTCTCCTATTGGTCAACCAGGCGTTGTGCAACCCCAGCAGCCACCAGTGACCGGTGGTCAGGTAGTCGGTTCACCCGCTACTTTACCTCCCCTGGTTCTGGTGTCTACTTTCCGACCAGCTATCTCAACGGAAGCAATTATAGTAAACATTGAAAAGCCTGGCCGTCCCCAACCACCGTTTGGTCAACCTGGTGATCCTATATCAGAAAC